>OY804260.1:41114503-41541713 GCA_963680825.1 Meiosimyza decipiens | reverse complement strand
AAATTTTGAAATCTTCAGCTAATTGGAAATTGTTAAAGTTTTTCAAATTTTATAATCTTTCTACTGTTGGGAATTTTTTCAAATTTTTGAAACTTAAAAACACGTTTTTTTTTTTGATTTCTAAGAGTTTCTTGTTAATTTTTCGACCCTTTTTGATTTTTTTTTGTAATATTTATGATTTTTTCTAAATTTTGAAATCTTCAGCTACTTGGAAAATGTTATAGTTTTTCAATTTTTATAATTTTTCTACTGTTGGGAATTTTTTCAAATTTTTGAAACTTAAAAAAATGTTTTTTTTTGATTTCTGAGAGGTTTTTGTTAATTTTTCGACACTTTTTGAATTTTTTTGTAATATTTATGATTTTTTCTAAATTTTGAAATCTTCAGCTACTTGGAAGTTGTTATAGTTTTTCAATTTTTATAATTTTTCCACTGTTGGGAATTTTTTCAAATTTTTAAATCTTTAAAAAATGTTTTTATTTTATTTCTGAAAGGTTTTTGCTAATTTTTCGACTTTTTTTGAACTTTTTTTGCTATTATTAGATTTTTTCTAAATTTTGAAATCTTCAGCTACTTGTAAGTTGTTATAGATTTTCAATTTTTATAATTTTTTAACTGTTGGGAATTTTTTCAAATTTTTGAAACTTAAAAAAATGTTTTTTTTTTTGATTTCTGAGAGGTTCTTGCTAATTTTTCGACACTTTTTGAATTCTTTTTGTAATTTTTTTAAATTTTTATAAATTTTGAAAATTTTAAATACTTGTTAGTTGTTATAGTTTTTCAATTTTTATATTTTTTCTACTGTTGGGAATTTTTTCAAATTTTTGAAACTTAAAAAAATGTTTTTTTTTTTAATTTTTAAGAGGTTTTTGCTAATATTTCGACTTTTTTGAATTTTTTTTGAATTGTTATATTTTTTCTAAATTTTGAAATCTTCAGCTACTTGCAAGTTTTTATAGAATTTCAATTTTTATAATTTTTCTACTGTTGGGAATTTTTTCAAACTTTTGAAACTTAAAAAAATGGCTTTTTTTTAATTTCTGAGAGGTTTTTGTTAAATTTTCGACACTTTTTGAAATTTTTTGTAACTTTTATGATTTTTTCTAAATTTTGAAATCTTAAGCTACTTGGAAAATGTTATAATTTTTCAATTTTTATAATTTTTCTACTGTTGGGAATTTTTTCAAATTTTTGAAACTTAAAAAATGTTTTTATTTTATTTCTGAAAGGTTTTTGCTAATTTTTCGACATTTTTTGAACTTTTTTTGCTATTATTAGATTTTTTCTAAATTTTGAAATGTTCAGCTACTTGTAAGTTGTTATAGATTTTCAATTTTTATAATTTTTTAACTGTTGGGAATTTTTTCCAATTTTTGAAACTTAAAAAAATGTTTTTTTTTTGATTTCTGAGAGGTTCTTGCTAATTTTTCGACACTTTTTGAATTCTTTTTGTAATTTTTTTAAATTTTTATAAATTTTGAAAATTTTAACTACTTCTTAGTTGTTATAGTTTTTCAATTTTTATAATTTTTCTACTTTTGGGAATTTTTTCAAATTTTTGAAACTTAAAAAAATGTTTTTTTTTTGATTTCTTAGAGGTTTTTGCTAATTTTTCGACCATTTTTGAATTTTTTTTGTAATATTTCTAATTTTTTTTTAAATTTTGAGATCTTCAGCTACTTGGAAGTTGTTACAGTTTTTCTATTTTAATAATTTTTCCACTGTTGGGAATTTTTTCAAATTTTTGAAACTTAAAAAAATGTTTTTTTTTTTTTTAATTTTTAAGAGGTTTTTGCTAATTTTTCGACCTTTTTTGAATTTTTTGTTGTAATTTTTATGATTTTTTCTAAATTTTGAAATCATCAGCTACTTGTTAGTTGTTACAGTTTTTCTATTTTTATAATTTTTCCACTGTTGGGAAATTTTTCAAATTTTTGAAACTTAAAAAAATGGTTTTTTTTTTTAATTTTTACTAGGTTTTTGCTAATTTTTCGACCCTTTTTGAATTTCTTTTGTAATATTTCTAATTTTTTTTTTAAATTTTGAAATCTTCAGCTACTTGCAAGTTTTTATAGAATTTCAATTTTTATAATTTTTCTACTGTTGGGAATTTTTTCAAACTTTTAAATTTAAAAAAATGGCTTTTTTTTAATTTCTTAGAGGTTTTTGTTATATTTTCGACACTTTTTGAAATTTTTTGTAACTTTTATGATTTTTTCTAAATTTTGAAATCTTCAGCTACTTGGAAGTTGTTACAGTTTTTCTATTTTTATAATTTTTCCACTGTTGGGAATTTTTTCAAATTTTTGAAACTTAAAAAAATGTTGTTTTTTTTGATTTCTGAGAGGTTTTTGCTAATTTTTCGACCCTTTTTGAATTTTTTTTGTAATTTTTGTGATTTTTTCTAAATTTTGAAATCTTGCAAGTTGTTATAGTTTTTCAATTTTTATAATTTTTCCACTGTTGGGAATTTTTTCAAATTTTTGAAACTAAGAAAAAGGATTTTTTTTTTGATTTCTGAGAGGTTTTTGCTAATTTTTCGACCCTTTTTGAATTTTTTTTGTAATTTTTGTGATTTTTTCTAAATTTTGAAATCTTGCAAGTTGTTATAGTTTTTCAATTTTTATAATTTTTCCACTGTTGGGAATTTTTTCAAATTTTTGAAACTAAGAAAAGGATTTTTTTTTTGATTTCAGAGAGGTTTTTGCTAATTTTTCGACCCTGTTTGAATTTTTTTTGTAATTTTTATAAGTTTTTTTAAATTTTGAAATCTTTAGCTACTTGCAAGTTTTTATAGAATTTCAATTTTTATAATTTTTCTACTGTTGGGAATTTTTTCAAACTTTTAAAACTTAAAAAAATGGCTTTTTTTTAATTTCTTAGAGGTTTTTGTTAATTTTTCGACACTTTTTGAATTTTTTTGTAATATTTATGATTTTTTCTAAATTTTGAAATCTTCAGCTACTTGGAAGTTGTTTTAATTTTTCAATTTTTAAAATTTTTCCACTGTTGGGAATTTTTTCAAATTTTTGAATCTTTAAAAAATGTTTTTATTTTATTTCTGAAAGGTTTTTGCTAATTTTTCGACATTTTTTGAACTTTTTTTGCTATTATTAGATTTTTTCTAAATTTTGAAATGTTCAGCTACTTGTAAGTTGTTATAGATTTTCAATTTTTATAATTTTTTAACTGTTGGGAATTTTTTCCAATTTTTGAAACTTAAAAAAATGTTTTTTTTTTGATTTCTGAGAGGTTCTTGCTAATTTTTCGACACTTTTTGAATTCTTTTTGTAATTTTTTTAAAAATTTTTAAATTTTGAAAATTTTAACTACTTCTTAGTTGTTATAGTTTTTCAATTTTTATAATTTTTCTACTGTTGGGAATTTTTTCAAATTTTTGAAACTTAAAAAAATGTTTTTTTTTTTGATTTCTTAGAGGTTTTTGCTAATTTTTCGACCATTTTTGAATTTTTTTTGTAATATTTCTAATTTTTTTTTAAATTTTGAAATCTTCAGCTACTTGGAAGTTGTTACAGTTTTTCTATTTTTATAATTTTTCCACTGTTGGGAAATTTTTCAAATTTTTGAAACTTAAAAAAATGGTTTTTTTTTTTAATTTTTACTAGGTTTTTGCTAATTTTTCGACCCTTTTTGAATTTTTTTTGTAATATTTCTAATTTTTTTTTTAAATTTTGAAATCTTCAGCTACTTGCAAGTTTTTATAGAATTTCAATTTTTATAATTTTTCTACTGTTGGGAATTTTTTCAAACTTTTAAAACTTAAAAAAATGGCTTTTTTTTAATTTCTTAGAGGTTTTTGTTAAATTTTCGACACTTTTTGAAATTTTTTGTAACTTTTATGATTTTTTCTAAATTTTGAAATCTTCAGCTACTTGGAAGTTGTTACAGTTTTTCTATTTTTATAATTTTTCCACTGTTGGGAATTTTTTCAAATTTTTGAAACTTAAAAAAATGGGTTTTTTTTTGATTTCTGAGAGGTTTTTGCTAATTTTTCGACCCTTTTTGAATTTTTTTTGTAATTTTTATGATTTTTTCTAAATTTTGAAATCTTGCAAGTTGTTATAGTTTTTCAATTTTTATAATTTTTCCACTGTTGGGAATTTTTTCAAATATTTGAAACTAAGAAAAAGGATTTTTTTTTTGATTTCAGAGAGGTTTTTGCTAATTTTTCGACCCTGTTTGAATTTTTTTTGTAATTTTTATAATTTTTTTTAAATTTTGAAATCTTTAGCTACTTGCAAGTTTTTATAGAATTTCAATTTTTATAATTTTTCTACTGTTGGGAAATTTTTAAAATTTTTGAAACTTAAAAAAAGGTTTTTTTTTTTAATTTTTATGAGGTTTTTGCTAATTTTTCGACACTTTTTGATTTTTTTTTGTAATTTTGATGATTTTTCTAAATTTTGAAATCATCAGCTACTTGTAAGTTGTTATAGTTTTTCAATTTTTATAATTTTTCCACTGTTGGGAATTTTTTCAAATTTTTGAAACTTAAAAAAATGTTTTTTTTTTTTGATTTCTGAGAGGTTTTTGCTAATTTTTCGACACTTTTAGAATTTTTTTTGTAATTTTTATGATTTTTTCTAAATTTTGAAATCTTCAGCTACTTGTAAGTTGTTATAGTTTTTCAATTTTGATAATTTTTCCACTGTTGGAAATTTTTTAAAATTTTTGAAACTTAAAAAAAAGGTTTTTTTTTTGATTTCTGAGAGGTTTTTGCTAATTTTCCGACCCTGTTTTAAATTTTTTTTGTAATTTTTATGATTTTTTCTAAATTTTGAAATCTTCAGCTACTTGCAAGTTTTTATAGAATTTCAATTTTTATAAATTTTCTACTGTTGGGAATTTTTTCAAATTTTTGAAACTTAAAAAAAATTTTTTTTTTTTTATTTCTGAGAGGTTTTTGCTAATTTTTCGACTTTTTTTGAATTTTTTTTGAATTGTTATATTTTTTCTAAATTTTGAAATCTTCAGCTACTTGTAAGTTGTTTTACTTTTTCAATTTTTATAATTTTTCAATTGTTGGGAATTTTTTCAAATGTTTGGAACTTAAACTAATGTTCTTTTTTTATTTCTGAGAGGTTTTTGCTAATTTTTCGACTTTTTTTGAATTTTTTTTGCAATTTTTAGATTTTTTCTAAATTTTGAAATCTTCAGCTACTTGTAAGTTGTTATAGTTTTTCAATTTTTATAATTTTTAGACTGTTGGGAATTTTTTTAAAAATTTTTGAAACTGAAAAAATGTTTTTTTTTGATTTCTAAGAGGTTTTTGTTAATTTTTCGACACTTTTTGGATTTTTTTGTAACTTTTATGATTTTTTCTAAATTTTGAAATCTTCAGCTACTTGTAAGTTGTTATAGTTTATCAATTTTTATAAATTTTCCACTGTTGGGAATTTTTTCAAATTTTTGAACCTTAAAAAATAGTTCTTTTTTTTTATTTCGAAGAGGTTTTTGCTAGTTTTTCAACTTTTTTTGAATTTTTTGTGGAATATTTATAAATTTCTCTTAATTTTGAAATCTTCAGCTACTTGGAAATTGTTAAAGTTTTTCAAATTTTATAATCTTTCTACTGTTGGGAATTTTTTCAAATTTTTGAATCTTTAAAAAATGTTTTTATTTTATTTCTGAAAGGTTTTTGCTAATTTTTCGACCCTGTTTGAATTTTTTTTGTAATTTTTATGATTTTTTCTAAATTTTGAAATCTTCAGCTACTTGTAAGTTGTTATAGTTTTTCAATTTTGATAATTTTTCCACTGTTGGGAATTTTATCAAATTTTTGAAACTTAAAAATATGTTTTTTTTTTTTGATTTTTGAGAGGTTTTTGCTAATTTTTTGACCCTGTTTGAATTTTTTTGTAATTTTTATGATTTTTTCTAAATTTTGAAATCTTCAGCTACTTGCAAGTTTTTATAGAATTTCAATTTTAATAATTTTTCTACTGTTGGGAAATTTTTCAAATTTTTGAAACTTAAAAAAATGTTTTTTTTTTTAATTTTTAAGAGGTTTTTGCTAATATTTCGACTTTTTTTGAATTTTTTTTGAATTGTTATATTTTTTCTAAATTTTGAAATCTTCAGCTACTTGTAAGTGGTTTTACTTTTTCAATTTTTATAATTTTTCAATTGTTGGGAATTTTTTCAAATGTTTGGAACTTAAACTAATGTTCTTTTTTTATTTCTGAGAGGTTTTTGCTAATTTTTCGACTTTTTTTGAATTTTTTTTTCAATTTTTAGATTTTTTCTAAATTTTGAAATCTTCAGCTACTTGTAAGTTGTTATAGTTTTTCAATTTTTATAATTTTTAGACTGTTGGGAATTTTTTTAAAAATTTTTGAAACTGAAAAAATTGTTTTTTTTTGATTTCTAAGAGGTTTTTGTTAATTTTTCGACACTTTTTGGATTTTTTTGTAACTTTTATGATTTTTTCTAAATTTTGAAATCTTCAGCTACTTGTAAGTTGTTATAGTTTAACAATTTTTATAAATTTTCCACTGTTGGGAATTTTTTCAAATTTTTGAACCTTAAAAAATGGTTGTTTTTTTTGATTTCTGAGAGGTTTTTGCTAATTTTTCGACCCTGTTTGAATTTTTTTTGTAATATTTTTAAATTTTTATAAATTTTGAAAATTTCAACTACTTGTTGGTTTTTATAGTTTTTCAATTTTTATAATTTTTCTACTGTTGGGAATTTTTTCAAATTTTTGAAACTTAAAAAAATGATTTTTTTTTGATTTCTGAGAGGTTTTTGCTAATTTTCCGACCCTGTTTGAATTTTTTTTGTAATTTTTATGATTTTTTCTAAATTTTGAAATCTTCAGCTACTTGCAAGTTTTTATAGAATTTCAATTTTTATAATTTTTCTACTGTTGGGAATTTTTTCAAACTTTTAAAACTTAAAAAAATGGCTTTTTTTTAATTTCTTAGAGGTTTTTGTTAATTTTTCGACACTTTTTGAATTTTTTTGTAATATTTATGATTTTTTCTAAATTTTGAAATCTTCAGCTACTTGGAAATTGTTTTAATTTTTCAATTTTTAAAATTTTTCCACTGTTGGGAATTTTTTCAAATTTTTGAATCTTTAAAAAATGTTTTTATTTTATTTCTGAAAGGTTTTTGCTAATTTTTCGACATTTTTTGAACTTTTTTTGCTATTATTAGATTTTTTCTAAATTTTGAAATGTTCAGCTACTTGTAAGTTGTTATAGATTTTCAATTTTTATAATTTTTTAACTGTTGGGAATTTTTTCCAATTTTTGAAACTTAAAAAAATGTTTTTTTTTTGATTTCTGAGAGGTTCTTGCTAATTTTTCGACACTTTTTGAATTCTTTTTGTAATTTTTTTAAATTTTTATAAATTTTGAAAATTTTAACTACTTCTTAGTTGTTATAGTTTTTCAATTTTTATAATTTTTCTACTGTTGGGAATTTTTTCAAATTTTTGAAACTTAAAAAAATGTTTTTTTTTTGATTTCTTAGAGGTTTTTGCTAATTTTTCGACCATTTTTGAATTTTTTTTGTAATATTTCTAATTTTTTTTTAAATTTTGAAATCTTCAGCTACTTGGAAGTTGTTACAGTTTTTCTATTTTTATAATTTTTCCACTGTTGGGAAATTTTTCAAATTTTTGAAACTTAAAAAAATGGTTTTTTTTTTTAATTTTTACTAGGTTTTTGCTAATTTTTCGACCCTTTTTGAATTTTTTTTGTAATATTTCTAATTTTTTTTTTAAATTTTGAAATCTTCAGCTACTTGCAAGTTTTTATAGAATTTCAATTTTTATAATTTTTCTACTGTTGGGAATTTTTTCAAACTTTTAAAACTTAAAAAAATGGCTTTTTTTTAATTTCTTAGAGGTTTTTGTTAAATTTTCGACACTTTTTGAAATTTTTTGTAACTTTTATGATTTTTTCTAAATTTTGAAATCTTCAGCTACTTGGAAGTTGTTACAGTTTTTCTATTTTAATAATTTTTCCACTGTTGGGAATTTTTTCAAATTTTTGAAATTTAAAAAAATGGGTTTTTTTTGATTTCTGAGAGGTTTTTGCTAATTTTTCGACCCTTTTTGAATTTTTTTTGTAATTTTTATGATTTTTTCTAAATTTTGAAATCTTGCAAGTTGTTTTAGTTTTTCAATTTTTATAATTTTTCCACTGTTGGGAATTTTTTTCAAATTTATGAAACTTAAAAAAAGGATTTTTTTTTTGATTTCTGAGAGGTTTTTGCAAATTTTTCGACCCTGTTTGAATTTTTTTTGTAATTTTTATAATTTTTTTTAAATTTTGAAATCTTTAGCTACTTGCAAGTTTTTATAGAATTTCAATTTTTATAATTTTTCTACTGTTGGGAAATTTTTAAAATTTTTGAAACTTAAAAAAAGGTTTTTTTTTTTAATTTTTATGAGGTTTTTGCTAATTTTTCGACACTTTTTGATTTTTTTTTGTAATTTTGATGATTTTTCTAAATTTTGAAATCATCAGCTACTTGTAAGTTGTTATAGTTTTTCAATTTTTATAATTTTTCCACTGTTGGGAATTTTTTCAAATTTTTGAAACTTAAAAAAATGTTTTTTTTTTTTGATTTCTGAGAGGTTTTTGCTAATTTTTCGACACTTTTTGAATTTTTTTTGTAATTTTTATGATTTTTTCTAAATTTTGAAATCTTCAGCTACTTGTAAGTTGTTATAGTTTTTCAATTTTGATAATTTTTCCACTGTTGGAAATTTTTTCAAATTTTTGAAACTTAAAAAAAAGGTTTTTTTTTTGATTTCTGAGAGGTTTTTGCTAATTTTCCGACCCTGTTTTAAATTTTTTTTGTAATTTTTATGATTTTTTCTAAATTTTGAAATCTTCAGCTACTTGCAAGTTTTTATAGAATTTCAATTTTTATAAATTTTCTACTGTTGGGAATTTTTTCAAATTTTTGAAACTTAAAAAAAATTTTTTTTTTTTTATTTCTGAGAGGTTTTTGCTAATTTTTCGACTTTTTTTGAATTTTTTTTGAATTGTTATATTTTTTCTAAATTTTGAAATCTTCAGCTACTTGTAAGTTGTTTTACTTTTTCAATTTTTATAATTTTTCAATTGTTGGGAATTTTTTCAAATGTTTGGAAACTTAAAAAAATGGGGTTTTTTTTTGATTTCTGAGAAGTTTTTGCTAATTTTTCGACACTTTTTGGATTTTTTTGTAACTTTTATGATTTTTTCTAAATTTTGAAATCTTCAGCTACTTGTAAGTTGTTATAGTTTATCAATTTTTATAAATTTTCCACTGTTGGGAATTTTTTCAAATTTTTGAACCTTAAAAAATAGTTCTTTTTTTTTATTTCGAAGAGGTTTTTGCTAGTTTTTCAACTTTTTTTGAATTTTTTGTGGAATATTTATAATTTTCTCTTAATTTTGAAATCTTCAGCTACTTGGAAATTGTTAAAGTTTTTCAAATTTTATAATCTTTCTACTGTTGGGAATTTTTTCAAATTTTTGAATCTTTAAAAAATGTTTTTATTTTATTTCTGAAAGGTTTTTGCTAATTTTTCGACTTTTTTGAACTTTTTTTGCTATTATTAGATTTTTTCTAAATTTTGAAATGTTCAGCTACTTGGAAAATGTTATAGTTTTTCAATTTTTATAATTTTTCTACTGTTGGGAATTTTTTCAAATTTATGAAACTTAAAAAAATGTTTTTTTTTGATTTCTGAGAGGTTTTTGTTAATTTTTCGACACTTTTTGAATTTTTTTGTAATATTTATGATTTTTTCTAAATTTTGAAATCTTCAGCTACTTGGAAGTTGTTATAGTTTTTCAATTTTTATAATTTTTCCACTGTTGGGAATTTTTTCAAATTTTTAAATCTTTAAAAAATGTTTTTATTTTATTTCTGAAAGGTTTTTGCTAATTTTTCGACCCTGTTTGAATTTTTTTTGTAATTTTTATGATTTTTTCTAAATTTTGAAATCTTCAGCTACTTGTAAGTTGTTATAGTTTTTCAATTTTGATAATTTTTCCACTGTTGGGAATTTTATCAAATTTTTGAAACTTAAAAATATGTTTTTTTTTTTTGATTTTTGAGAGGTTTTTGCTAATTTTTTGACCCTGTTTGAATTTTTTTGTAATTTTTATGATTTTTTCTAAATTTTGAAATCTTCAGCTACTTGCAAGTTTTTATAGAATTTCAATTTTTATAATTTTTCTACTGTTGGGAAATTTTTCAAATTTTTGAAACTTAAAAAAATGTTTTTTTTTTTAATTTTTAAGAGGTTTTTGCTAATATTTCGACTTTTTTTGAATTTTTTTTGAATTGTTATATTTTTTCTAAATTTTGAAATCTTCAGCTACTTGTAAGTGGTTTTACTTTTTCAATTTTTATAATTTTTCAATTGTTGGGAATTTTTTCAAATGTTTGGAACTTAAACTAATGTTCTTTTTTTATTTCTGAGAGGTTTTTGCTAATTTTTCGACTTTTTTTGAATTTTTTTTGCAATTTTTAGATTTTTTCTAAATTTTGAAATCTTCAGCTACTTGTAAGTTGTTATAGTTTTTCAATTTTTATAATTTTTAGACTGTTGGGAATTTTTTTAAAAATTTTTGAAACTGAAAAAATTGTTTTTTTTTGATTTCTAAGAGGTTTTTGTTAATTTTTCGACACTTTTTGGATTTTTTTGTAACTTTTATGATTTTTTCTAAATTTTGAAATCTTCAGCTACTTGTAAGTTGTTATAGTTTAACAATTTTTATAAATTTTCCACTGTTGGGAATTTTTTCAAATTTTTGAACATTAAAAAATGGTTGTTTTTTTTGATTTCTGAGAGGTTTTTGCTAATTTTTCGACCCTGTTTGAATTTTTTTTGTAATATTTTTAAATTTTTATAAATTTTGAAAATTTCAACTACTTGTTGGTTTTTATAGTTTTTCAATTTTTATAATTTTTCTACTGTTGGGAATTTTTTCAAATTTTTGAAACTTAAAAAAATGATTTTTTTTTGATTTCTGAGAGGTTTTTGCTAATTTTCCGACCCTGTTTGAATTTTTTTTGTAATTTTTATGATTTTTTCTAAATTTTGAAATCTTCAGCTACTTGCAAGTTTTTATAGAATTTCAATTTTTATAATTTTTCTACTGTTGGGAATTTTTTCAAATTTTTGAAACTTAAAAAAATGTTTTTTTTTTTATTTCTGAGAGGTTTTTGCTAATATTTCGACTTTTTTTGAATTTTTTTTGAATTGTTATATTTTTTCTAAATTTTGAAATCTTCAGCTACTTGTAAGTTGTTTTACTTTTTCAATTTTTATAATTTTTCAATTGTTGGGAATTTTTTCAAATGTTTGGAACTTAAACTAATGTTCTTTTTTTATTTCTGAGAGGTTTTTGCTAATTTTTCGACTTTTTTGAATTTTTTTTGCAATTTTTAGATTTTTTCTAAATTTTGAAATCTTCAGCTAATTGGAAATTGTTAAAGTTTTTCAAATTTTATAATCTTTCTACTATTGGGAATTTTTTCAAATTTTTGAAACTTAAAAACACGTTTTTTGTTTTGATTTCTAAGAGTTTTTTGTTAATTTTTCGACCCTTTTTGATTTTTTTTGTAATATTTATGATTTTTTCTAAATTTTGAAATCTTCAGCTACTTGGAGGTTGTTACAGTTTTTCTATTTTAATAATTTTTCCACTGTTGGGAAATTTTTCAAATTTTTGAAACTTAAAAAAATGGTTTTTTTTTTAATTTTTAAGAGGTTTTTGCTAATTTTTCGACCCTTTTTGAATTTTTTTTGTAATTTTATGATTTTTTCTAAATTTTGAAATCTTCAGCTACTTGCAAGTTTTTATAGAATTTCAATTTTTATAATTTTTCTACTGTTGGGAGTTTTTTCAAACTTTTGAAACTTAAAAAAATGGCTTTTTTTTAATTTCTTAGAGGTTTTTGTTAAATTTTCGACACTTTTTGAAATTTTTTGTAACTTTTATGATTTTTTCTAAATTTTGAAATCTTCAGCTACTTGGAAGTTGTTATAGTTTTTCAATTTTTATAATTTTTCCACTGTTGGGAATTTTTTCAAATTTTTAAATCTTTAAAAAATGTTTTTATTTTATTTCTGAAAGGTTTTTGCTAATTTTTCGACCTTTTTTGAATTTTTTTTGGAGTTTTTATAATTTTTTCCTAATTTTGAAGTCTTTAGCTACTTGTGAACTGTTATATTTTTTCAATTTTTATAATTTTTCCACTGTTGGGAAATTTTTCAAATTTTTGAAACTTAAAAAAATGGTTTTTTTTTTAATTTTTAAGAGGTTTTTGCTAATTTTTCGACCCTGTTTGAATTTTTTTTGTAATTTTTATGATTTTTTCTAAATTTTGAAATCTTCAGCTACTTGTAAGTTGTTATAGTTTTTCAATTTTGATAATTTTTCCACTGTTGGGAATTTTATCAAATTTTTGAAACTTAAAAATATGTTTTTTTTTTTTGATTTTTGAGAGGTTTTTGCTAATTTTTTGACCCTGTTTGAATTTTTTTGTAATTTTTATGATTTTTTCTAAATTTTGAAATCTTCAGCTACTTGCAAGTTTTTATAGAATTTCAATTTTTATAATTTTTCTACTGTTGGGAAATTTTTCAAATTTTTGAAACTTAAAAAAATGTTTTTTTTTTTAATTTTTAAGAGGTTTTTGCTAATATTTCGACTTTTTTTGAATTTTTTTTGAATTGTTATATTTTTTCTAAATTTTGAAATCTTCAGCTACTTGTAAGTGGTTTTACTTTTTCAATTTTTATAATTTTTCAATTGTTGGGAATTTTTTCAAATGTTTGGAACTTAAACTAATGTTCTTTTTTTATTTCTGAGAGGTTTTTGCTAATTTTTCGACTTTTTTTGAATTTTTTTTGCAATTTTTAGATTTTTTCTAAATTTTGAAATCTTCAGCTACTTGTAAGTTGTTATAGTTTTTCAATTTTTATAATTTTTAGACTGTTGGGAATTTTTTTAAAAATTTTTGAAACTGAAAAAATTGTTTTTTTTTGTTTTCTAAGAGGTTTTTGTTAATTTTTCGACACTTTTTGGATTTTTTTGTAACTTTTATGATTTTTTCTAAATTTTGAAATCTTCAGCTACTTGTAAGTTGTTATAGTTTAACAATTTTTATAAATTTTCCACTGTTGGGAATTTTTTCAAATTTTTGAACCTTAAAAAATGGTTGTTTTTTTTGATTTCTGAGAGGTTTTTGCTAATTTTTCGACCCTGTTTGAATTTTTTTTGTAATATTTTTAAATTTTTATAAATTTTGAAAATTTCAACTACTTGTTGGTTTTTATAGTTTTTCAATTTTTATAATTTTTCTACTGTTGGGAATTTTTTCAAATTTTTGAAACTTAAAAAAATGATTTTTTTTTGATTTCTGAGAGGTTTTTGCTAATTTTCCGACCCTGTTTGAATTTTTTTTGTAATTTTTATGATTTTTTCTAAATTTTGAAATCTTCAGCTACTTGCAAGTTTTTATAAAATTTCAATTTTTATAATTTTTCTACTGTTGGGAATTTTTTCAAATTTTTGAAACTTAAAAAAATGTTTTTTTTTTTATTTCTGAGAGGTTTTTGCTAATATTTCGACTTTTTTTGAATTTTTTTTGAATTGTTATATTTTTTCTAAATTTTGAAATCTTCAGCTACTTGTAAGTTGTTATAGTTTTTCAATTTTTATAATTTTTCCACTGTTGGGAATTTTTTCAAATGTTTGGAACTTAAACTAATGTTCTTTTTTTATTTCTGAGAGGTTTTTGCTAATTTTTCGACTTTTTTGAATTTTTTTTGCAATTTTTAGATTTTTTCTAAATTTTGAAATCTTCAGCTACTTGTTAGTTGTTATAGGTTTTCAATTTTTATAATTTTTCTACTGTTGGGAATTTTTTCAAACTTTTAAAACTTAAAAAAATGGCTTTTTTTTAATTTCTTAGAGGTTTTTGTTAAATTTTCGACACTTTTTGAAATTTTTTGTAACTTTTATGATTTTTTCTAAATTTTGAAATCTTCAGCTACTTGGAAGTTGTTACAGTTTTTCTATTTTTATAATTTTTCCACTGTTGGGAATTTTTTCAAATTTTTGAAACTTAAAAAAATGGGTTTTTTTTTGATTTCTGAGAGGTTTTTGCTAATTTTTCGACCCTTTTTGAATTTTTTTTGTAATTTTTATGATTTTTTCTAAATTTTGAAATCTTGCAAGTTGTTATAGTTTTTCAATTTTTATAATTTTTCCACTGTTGGGAATTTTTTCAAATTTTTGAAACTAAGAAAAAGGATTTTTTTTTTGATTTCAGAGAGGTTTTTGCTAATTTTTCGACCCTGTTTGAATTTTTTTTGTAATTTTTATAATTTTTTTTAAATTTTGAAATCTTTAGCTACTTGCAAGTTTTTATAGAATTTCAATTTTTATAATTTTTCTACTGTTGGGAAATTTTTAAAATTTTTGAAACTTAAAAAAAGGTTTTTTTTTTTAATTTTTATGAGGTTTTTGCTAATTTTTCGACACTTTTTGATTTTTTTTTGTAATTTTGATGATTTTTCTAAATTTTGAAATCATCAGCTACTTGTAAGTTGTTATAGTTTTTCAATTTTTATAATTTTTCCACTGTTGGGAATTTTTTCAAATGTTTGGAACTTAAACTAATGTTCTTTTTTTATTTCTGAGAGGTTTTTGCTAATTTTTCGACTTTTTTGAATTTTTTTTGCAATTTTTAGATTTTTTCTAAATTTTGAAATCTTCAGCTACTTGTTAGTTGTTATAGGTTTTCAATTTTTATAATTTTTTAGACTGTTGGGAATTTTTTTAAAAATTTTTGAAACTGAAAAAATGGTTTTTTTTTGATTTCTAAGAGGTTTTTGTTAATTTTTCGACACTTTTTGGATTTTTTTGTAACTTTTATGATTTTTTCTAAATTTTGAAATCTTCAGCTACTTGTAAGTTGTTAAAGTTTAACAATTTTTATAAATTTTCCACTGTTGGGAATTTTTTCAAATTTTTGAACCTTAAAAAATGGTTCTTTTTTTTGATTTCTGAGAGGTTTTTGCTAGTTTTTCAACTTTTTTTGAATTTTTTTTGGAATATTTATAATTTTCTCTAAATTTTGAAATCTTCAGCTAATTGGAAATTGTTAAAGTTTTTCAAATTTTATAATCTTTCTACTATTGGGAATTTTTTCAAATTTTTGAAACTTAAAAACACGTTTTTTGCTTTGATTTCTAAGAGTTTTTTGTTAATTTTTCGACCCTTTTTGATTTTTTTTGTAATATTTATGATTTTTTCTAAATTTTGAAATCTTCAGCTACTTGGAGGTTGTTACAGTTTTTCTATTTTAATAATTTTTCCACTGTTGGGAAATTTTTCAAATTTTTGAAACTTAAAAAAATGGTTTTTTTTTTAATTTTTAAGAGGTTTTTGCTAATTTTTCGACCCTTTTTGAATTTTTTTTGTAATTTTATGATTTTTTCTAAATTTTGAAATCTTCAGCTACTTGCAAGTTTTTATAGAATTTCAATTTTTATAATTTTTCTACTGTTGGGAGTTTTTTCAAACTTTTGAAACTTAAAAAAATGGCTTTTTTTTAATTTCTTAGAGGTTTTTGTTAAATTTTCGACACTTTTTGAAATTTTTTGTAACTTTTATGATTTATTCTAAATTTTGAAATCTTCAGCTACTTGGAAGTTGTTACAGTTTTTCTATTTTAATAATTTTTCCACTGTTGGGAATTTTTTCAAATTTTTGAAACTTAAAAAAATGGGTTTTTTTTGATTTCTGAGAGGTTTTTGCTAATTTTTCGACACTTTTCGAATTTTTTGTTGTAATTTTTATGATTTTTTCTAAATTTTGAAATCATCAGCTACTTGTAAGTTGTTACAGTTTTTCTATTTTTATAATTTTTCCACTGTTGGGAAATTTTTCAAATTTTTGAAACTTAAAAAAATGGTTTTTTTTTTTTAATTTTTACGAGGTTTTTGCTAATTTTTCGACCCTTTTTGAATTTTTTTTGTAATTTTCATGATTTTTTCTAAATTTTGAAAACTTCAGCTACTTGCAAGTTTTTATAGAATTTCAATTTTTATAATTTTTCTACTGTTGGGAATTTTTTCAAACTTTTGAAACTTAAAAAAATGGCTTTTTTTTAATTTCTGAGAGGTTTTTGTTAAATTTTCGACACTTTTTGAAATTTTTTGTAACTTTTATGATTTTTTCTAAATTTTGAAATCTTAAGCTACTTGGAAAATGTTATAATTTTTCAATTTTTATAATTTTTCTACTGTTGGGAATTTTTTCAAATTTTTGAAACTTAAAAAATGTTTTTTTTTGATTTCAGAGAGGTTTTTGTTAATTTTTCGACACTTTTTGAATTTTTTTGTAATATTTATGATTTTTTCTAAATTTTGAAATCTTCAGCTACTTGGAAGTTGTTATAATTTTTCAATTTTTAAAATTTTTCCACTGTTGGGAATTTTTTCAAATTTTTGAAACTTAAAAAAATGTTTTTTTTTTGATTTCTGAGAGGTTCTTGCTAATTTTTCGACACTTTTTGAATTCTTTTTGGAATATTTATAATTTTCTCTAAATTTTGAAATCTTCAGCTAATTGGAAATTGTTAAAGTTTTTCAAATTTTATAATCTTTCTACTGTTGGGAATTTTTTCAAATTTTTGAAACTTAAAAACACGTTTTTTTTTTTTGATTTCTAAGAGTTTCTTGTTAATTTTTCGACCCTTTTTGATTTTTTTTTGTAATATTTATGATTTTTTCTAAATTTTGAAATCTTCAGCTACTTGGAAAATGTTATAGTTTTTCAATTTTTATAATTTTTCTACTGTTGGGAATTTTTTCAAATTTTTGAAACTTAAAAAAATGTTTTTTTTTGATTTCTGAGAGGTTTTTGTTAATTTTTCGACACTTTTTGAATTTTTTTGTAATATTTATGATTTTTTCTAAATTTTGAAATCTTCAGCTACTTGGAAGTTGTTATAGTTTTTCAATTTTTATAATTTTTCCACTGTTGGGAATTTTTTCAAATTTTTGAAACTTAAAAAAATGTTTTTTTTTTGATTTCTGAGAGGTTCTTGCTAATTTTTCGACACTTTTTGAATTCTTTTTGGAATATTTATAATTTTCTCTAAATTTTGAAATCTTCAGCTAATTGGAAATTGTTAAAGTTTTTCAAATTTTATAATCTTTCTACTGTTGGGAATTTTTTCAAATTTTTGAAACTTAAAAACACGTTTTTTTTTTTTGATTTCTAAGAGTTTCTTGTTAATTTTTCGACCCTTTTTGATTTTTTTTTGTAATATTTATGATTTTTTCTAAATTTTGAAATCTTCAGCTACTTGGAAAATGTTATAGTTTTTCAATTTTTATAATTTTTCTACTGTTGGGAGTTTTTTCAAACTTTTGAAACTTAAAAAAATGGTTTTTTTTAATTTCTTAGAGGTTTTTGTTAAATTTTCGACACTTTTTGAAATTTTTTGTAACTTTTATGATTTATTCTAAATTTTGAAATCTTCAGCTACTTGGAAGTTGTTACAGTTTTTCTATTTTAATAATTTTTCCACTGTTGGGAATTTTTTCAAATTTTTGAAACTTAAAAAAATGGGTTTTTTTTGATTTCTGAGAGGTTTTTGCTAATTTTTCGACACTTTTCGAATTTTTTGTTGTAATTTTTATGATTTTTTCTAAATTTTGAAATCATCAGCTACTTGTAAGTTGTTACAGTTTTTCTATTTTTATAATTTTTCCACTGTTGGGAAATTTTTCAAATTTTTGAAACTTAAAAAAATGGTTTTTTTTTTTTAATTTTTACGAGGTTTTTGCTAATTTTTCGACCCTTTTTGAATTTTTTTTGTAATTTTCATGATTTTTTCTAAATTTTGAAAACTTCAGCTACTTGCAAGTTTTTATAGAATTTCAATTTTTATAATTTTTCTACTGTTGGGAATTTTTTCAAACTTTTGAAACTTAAAAAAATGGCTTTTTTTTAATTTCTGAGAGGTTTTTGTTAAATTTTCGACACTTTTTGAAATTTTTTGTAACTTTTATGATTTTTTCTAAATTTTGAAATCTTAAGCTACTTGGAAAATGTTATAATTTTTCAATTTTTATAATTTTTCTACTGTTGGGAATTTTTTCAAATTTTTGAAACTTAAAAAATGTTTTTTTTTGATTTCAGAGAGGTTTTTGTTAATTTTTCGACACTTTTTGAATTTTTTTGTAATATTTATGATTTTTTCTAAATTTTGAAATCTTCAGCTACTTGGAAGTTGTTATAATTTTTCAATTTTTAAAATTTTTCCACTGTTGGGAATTTTTTCAAATTTTTGAAACTTAAAAAAATGTTTTTTTTTTGATTTCTGAGAGGTTCTTGCTAATTTTTCGACACTTTTTGAATTCTTTTTGGAATATTTATAATTTTCTCTAAATTTTGAAATCTTCAGCTAATTGGAAATTGTTAAAGTTTTTCAAATTTTATAATCTTTCTACTGTTGGGAATTTTTTCAAATTTTTGAAACTTAAAAACACGTTTTTTTTTTTTGATTTCTAAGAGTTTCTTGTTAATTTTTCGACCCTTTTTGATTTTTTTTTGTAATATTTATGATTTTTTCTAAATTTTGAAATCTTCAGCTACTTGGAAAATGTTATAGTTTTTCAATTTTTATAATTTTTCTACTGTTGGGAATTTTTTCAAATTTTTGAAACTTAAAAAAATGTTTTTTTTTGATTTATGAGAGGTTTTTGTTAATTTTTCGACACTTTTTGAATTTTTTTGTAATATTTATGATTTTTTCTAAATTTTGAAATCTTCAGCTACTTGGAAGTTGTTATAGTTTTTCAATTTTTATAATTTTTCCACTGTTGGGAATTTTTTCAAATTTTTAAATCTTTAAAAAATGTTTTTATTTTATTTCTGAAAGGTTTTTGCTAATTTTTCGACTTTTTTTGAACTTTTTTTGCTATTATTAGATTTTTTCTAAATTTTGAAATCTTCAGCTACTTGTAAGTTGTTATAGAATTTCAATTTTTATAATTTTTTAACTGTTGGGAATTTTTTCAAATTTTTGAAACTTAAAAAAATGTTTTTTTTTTTGATTTCTGAGAGGTTCTTGCTAATTTTTCGACACTTTTTGAATTCTTTTTGTAATTTTTTTAAATTTTTATAAATTTTGAAAATTTTAAATACTTGTTAGTTGTTATAGTTTTTCAAATTTTATAATCTTTCTACTGTTGGGAATTTTTTCAAATTTTTGAAACTTAAAAACACGTTTTTTTTTTTTGATTTCTAAGAGTTTCTTGTTAATTTTTCGACCCTTTTTGATTTTTTTTTGTAATATTTATGATTTTTTCTAAATTTTGAAATCTTCAGCTACTTGGAAAATGTTATAGTTTTTCAATTTTTATAATTTTTCTACTGTTGGGAATTTTTTCAAATTTTTGAAACTTAAAAAAATGTTTTTTTTTGATTTCTGAGAGGTTTTTGTTAATTTTTCGACACTTTTTGAATTTTTTTGTAATATTTATGATTTTTTCTAAATTTTGAAATCTTCAGCTACTTGGAAGTTGTTATAGTTTTTCAATTTTTATAATTTTTCCACTGTTGGGAATTTTTTCAAATTTTTAAATCTTTAAAAAATGTTTTTATTTTATTTCTGAAAGGTTTTTGCTAATTTTTCGACTTTTTTTGAACTTTTTTTGCTATTATTAGATTTTTTCTAAATTTTGAAATCTTCAGCTACTTGTAAGTTGTTATAGATTTTCAATTTTTATAATTTTTTAACTGTTGGGAATTTTTTCAAATTTTTGAAACTTAAAAAAATGTTTTTTTTTTTGATTTCTGAGAGGTTCTTGCTAATTTTTCGACACTTTTTGAATTCTTTTTGTAATTTTTTTAAATTTTTATAAATTTTGAAAATTTTAAATACTTGTTAGTTGTTATAGTTTTTCAATTTTTATATTTTTTCTACTGTTGGGAATTTTTTCAAATTTTTGAAACTTAAAAAAATGTTTTTTTTTGATTTCTGAGAGGTTTTTGTTAATTTTTCGACACTTTTTGAATTTTTTTGTAATATTTATGATTTTTTCTAAATTTTGAAATCTTCAGCTACTTGGAAGTTGTTATAGTTTTTCAATTTTTATAATTTTTCCACTGTTGGGAATTTTTTCAAATTTTTAAATCTTTAAAAAATGTTTTTATTTTATTTCTGAAAGGTTTTTGCTAATTTTTCGACTTTTTTTGAACTTTTTTTGCTATTATTAGATTTTTTCTAAATTTTGAAATCTTCAGCTACTTGTAAGTTGTTATAGATTTTCAATTTTTATAATTTTTTAACTGTTGGGAATTTTTTCAAATTTTTGAAACTTAAAAAAATGTTTTTTTTTTTGATTTCTGAGAGGTTCTTGCTAATTTTTCGACACTTTTTGAATTCTTTTTGTAATTTTTTTAAATTTTTATAAATTTTGAAAATTTTAAATACTTGTTAGTTGTTATAGAATTTCAATTTTTATAATTTTTCTACTGTTGGGAGTTTTTTCAAACTTTTGAAACTTAAAAAAATGGCTTTTTTTTAATTTCTTAGAGGTTTTTGTTAAATTTTCGACACTTTTTGAAATTTTTTGTAACTTTTATGATTTATTCTAAATTTTGAAATCTTCAGCTACTTGGAAGTTGTTACAGTTTTTCTATTTTAATAATTTTTCCACTGTTGGGAATTTTTTCAAATTTTTGAAACTTAAAAAAATGGGTTTTTTTTTGATTTCTGAGAGGTTCTTGCTAATTTTTCGACACTTTTTGAATTCTTTTTGTAATTTTTTTAAATTTTTATAAATTTTGAAAATTTTAAATACTTGTTAGTTGTTATAGTTTTTCAATTTTTATATTTTTTCTACTGTTGGGAATTTTTTCAAATTTTTGAAACTTAAAAAAATGTTTGTTTTTGATTTCTGAGAGGTTTTTGTTAAATTTTCGACACTTTTTGAAATTTTTTGTAACTTTTATGATTTTTTCTAAATTTTGAAATCTTCAGCTACTTGGAAGTTGTTATAGTTTTTCAATTTTTATAATTTTTCCACTGTTGGGAATTTTTTCAAATTTTTAAATCTTTAAAAAATGTTTTTATTTTATTTCTGAAAGGTTTTTGCTAATTTTTCGACCTTTTTTGAATTTTTTTTGGAGTTTTTATAATTTTTTCCTAATTTTGAAGTCTTTAGCTACTTGTGAACTGTTATATTTTTTCAATTTTTATAATTTTTCCACTGTTGGGAAATTTTTCAAATTTTTGAAACTTAAAAAAATGGTTTTTTTTTTAATTTTTAAGAGGTTTTTGCTAATTTTTCGACCCTGTTTGAATTTTTTTTGTAATTTTTATGATTTTTTCTAAATTTTGAAATCTTCAGCTACTTGTAAGTTGTTATAGTTTTTCAATTTTGATAATTTTTCCACTGTTGGGAATTTTATCAAATTTTTGAAACTTAAAAATATGTTTTTTTTTTTTGATTTTTATGAGGTTTTTGCTAATTTTTTGACCCTGTTTGAATTTTTTTGTAATTTTTATGATTTTTTCTAAATTTTGAAATCTTCAGCTACTTGCAAGTTTTTATAGAATTTCAATTTTTATAATTTTTCTACTGTTGGGAAATTTTTCAAATTTTTGAAACTTAAAAAAATGTTTTTTTTTTTAATTTTTAAGAGGTTTTTGCTAATATTTCGACTTTTTTTGAATTTTTTTTGAATTGTTATATTTTTTCTAAATTTTGAAATCTTCAGCTACTTGTAAGTGGTTTTACTTTTTCAATTTTTATAATTTTTCAATTGTTGGGAATTTTTTCAAATGTTTGGAACTTAAACTAATGTTCTTTTTTTATTTCTGAGAGGTTTTTGCTAATTTTTCGACTTTTTTTGAATTTTTTTTGCAATTTTTAGATTTTTTCTAAATTTTGAAATCTTCAGCTACTTGTAAGTTGTTATAGTTTTTCAATTTTTATAATTTTTAGACTGTTGGGAATTTTTTTAAAAATTTTTGAAACTGAAAAAATTGTTTTTTTTTGATTTCTAAGAGGTTTTTGTTAATTTTTCGACACTTTTTGGATTTTTTTGTAACTTTTATGATTTTTTCTAAATTTTGAAATCTTCAGCTACTTGTAAGTTGTTAAAGTTTAACAATTTTTATAAATTTTCCACTGTTGGGAATTTTTTCAAATTTTTGAACCTTAAAAAATGGTTGTTTTTTTTGATTTCTGAGAGGTTTTTGCTAATTTTTCGACCCTGTTTGAATTTTTTTTGTAATATTTTTAAATTTTTATAAATTTTGAAAATTTCAACTACTTGTTGGTTTTTATAGTTTTTCAATTTTTATAATTTTTCTACTGTTGGGAATTTTTTCAAATTTTTGAAACTTAAAAAAATGATTTTTTTTTGATTTCTGAGAGGTTTTTGCTAATTTTCCGACCCTGTTTGAATTTTTTTTGTAATTTTTATGATTTTTTCTAAATTTTGAAATCTTCAGCTACTTGCAAGTTTTTATAGAATTTCAATTTTTATAATTTTTCTACTGTTGGGAATTTTTTCAAATTTTTGAAACTTAAAAAAATGTTTTTTTTTTTATTTCTGAGAGGTTTTTGCTAATATTTCGACTTTTTTTGAATTTTTTTTGAATTGTTATATTTTTTCTAAATTTTGAAATCTTCAGCTACTTGTAAGTTGTTTTAGTTTTTCAATTTTTATAATTTTTCAATTGTTGGGAATTTTTTCAAATGTTTGGAACTTAAACTAATGTTCTTTTTTTATTTCTGAGAGGTTTTTGCTAATTTTTCGACTTTTTTGAATTTTTTTTGCAATTTTTAGATTTTTTCTAAATTTTGAAATCTTCAGCTACTTGTTAGTTGTTATAGGTTTTCAATTTTTCATAATTTTTTAGACTGTTGGGAATTTTTTTAAAAATTTTTGAAACTGAAAAAATGTTTTTTTTTTGATTTCTAAGAGGTTTTTGTTAATTTTTCGACACTTTTTGGATTTTTTTGTAACTTTTATGATTTTTTCTAAATTTTGAAATCTTCAGCTACTTGTAAGTTGTTAAAGTTTAACAATTTTTATAAATTTTCCACTGTTGGGAATTTTTTCAAATTTTTGAACCTTAAAAAATGGTTCTTTTTTTTGATTTCTGAGAGGTTTTTGCTAGTTTTTCAACTTTTTTTGAATTTTTTTTGGAATATTTATAATTTTCTCTAAATTTTGAAATCTTCAGCTAATTGGAAATTGTTAAAGTTTTTCAAATTTTATAATCTTTCTACTATTGGGAATTTTTTCAAATTTTTGAAACTTAAAAACACGTTTTTTGTTTTGATTTCTAAGAGTTTTTTGTTAATTTTTCGACCCTTTTTGATTTTTTTTGTAATATTTATGATTTTTTCTAAATTTTGAAATCTTCAGCTACTTGCAAGTTTTTATAGAATTTCAATTTTTATAATTTTTCTACTGTTGGGAGTTTTTTCAAACTTTTGAAACTTAAAAAAATGGCTTTTTTTTAATTTCTTAGAGGTTTTTGTTAAATTTTCGACACTTTTTGAAATTTTTTGTAACTTTTATGATTTATTCTAAATTTTGAAATCTTCAGCTACTTGGAAGTTGTTACAGTTTTTCTATTTTAATAATTTTTCCACTGTTGGGAATTTTTTCAAATTTTTGAAACTTAAAAAAATGGGTTTTTTTTTGATTTCTGAGAGGTTTTTGCTAATTTTTCGACACTTTTCGAATTTTTTGTTGTAATTTTTATGATTTTTTCTAAATTTTGAAATCATCAGCTACTTGTAAGTTGTTACAGTTTTTCTATTTTTATAATTTTTCCACTGTTGGGAAATTTTTCAAATTTTTGAAACTTAAAAAAATGGTTTTTTTTTTTTAATTTTTACGAGGTTTTTGCTAATTTTTCGACCCTTTTTGAATTTTTTTTGTAATTTTCATGATTTTTTCTAAATTTTGAAAACTTCAGCTACTTGCAAGTTTTTATAGAATTTCAATTTTTATAATTTTTCTACTGTTGGGAATTTTTTCAAACTTTTGAAACTTAAAAAAATGGCTTTTTTTTAATTTCTGAGAGGTTTTTGTTAAATTTTCGACACTTTTTGAAATTTTTTGTAACTTTTATGATTTTTTCTAAATTTTGAAATCTTAAGCTACTTGGAAAATGTTATAATTTTTCAATTTTTATAATTTTTCTACTGTTGGGAATTTTTTCAAATTTTTGAAACTTAAAAAATGTTTTTTTTTGATTTCAGAGAGGTTTTTGTTAATTTTTCGACACTTTTTGAATTTTTTTGTAATATTTATGATTTTTTCTAAATTTTGAAATCTTCAGCTACTTGGAAGTTGTTATAATTTTTCAATTTTTAAAATTTTTCCACTGTTGGGAATTTTTTCAAATTTTTGAAACTTAAAAAAATGTTTTTTTTTTGATTTCTGAGAGGTTCTTGCTAATTTTTCGACACTTTTTGAATTCTTTTTGGAATATTTATAATTTTCTCTAAATTTTGAAATCTTCAGCTAATTGGAAATTGTTAAAGTTTTTCAAATTTTATAATCTTTCTACTGTTGGGAATTTTTTCAAATTTTTGAAACTTAAAAACACGTTTTTTTTTTTTGATTTCTAAGAGTTTCTTGTTAATTTTTCGACCCTTTTTGATTTTTTTTTGTAATATTTATGATTTTTTCTAAATTTTGAAATCTTCAGCTACTTGGAAAATGTTATAGTTTTTCAATTTTTATAATTTTTCTACTGTTGGGAATTTTTTCAAATTTTTGAAACTTAAAAAAATGTTTTTTTTTGATTTCTGAGAGGTTTTTGTTAATTTTTCGACACTTTTTGAATTTTTTTGTAATATTTATGATTTTTTCTAAATTTTGAAATCTTCAGCTACTTGGAAGTTGTTATAGTTTTTCAATTTTTATAATTTTTCCACTGTTGGGAATTTTTTCAAATTATTAAATCTTTAAAAAATGTTTTTATTTTATTTCTGAAAGGTTTTTGCTAATTTTTCGACTTTTTTTGAACTTTTTTTGCTATTATTAGATTTTTTCTAAATTTTGAAATCTTCAGCTACTTGTAAGTTGTTATAGATTTTCAATTTTTATAATTTTTTAACTGTTGGGAATTTTTTCAAATTTTTGAAACTTAAAAAAATGTTTTTTTTTTTGATTTCTGAGAGGTTCTTGCTAATTTTTCGACACTTTTTGAATTCTTTTTGTAATTTTTTTAAATTTTTATAAATTTTGAAAATTTTAAATACTTGTTAGTTGTTATAGTTTTTCAATTTTTATATTTTTTCTACTGTTGGGAATTTTTTCAAATTTTTGAAACTTAAAAAAATGTTTTTTTTTTGATTTCTTAGAGGTTTTAGCTAATTTTTCGACCATTTTTGAATTTTTTTTGTAATTTTTATGATTTTTTCTAAATTTTGAAATCTTCAGCTACTTGCAAGTTTTTATAGAATTTCAATTTTTATAATTTTTCTACTGTTGGGAATTTTTTCAAACTTTTGAAACTTAAAAAAATGGCTTTTTTTTAATTTCTGAGAGGTTTTTGTTAAATTTTCGACACTTTTTGAAATTTTTTGTAACTTTTATGATTTTTTCTAAATTTTGAAATCTTAAGCTACTTGGAAAATGTTATAATTTTTCAATTTTTATAATTTTTCTACTGTTGGGAATTTTTTCAAATTTTTGAAACTTAAAAAATGTTTTTATTTTATTTCTGAAAGGTTTTTGCTAATTTTTCGACATTTTTTGAACTTTTTTTGCTATTATTAGATTTTTTCTAAATTTTGAAATGTTCAGCTACTTGTAAGTTGTTATAGATTTTCAATTTTTATAATTTTTTAACTGTTGGGAATTTTTTCCAATTTTTGAAACTTAAAAAAATGTTTTTTTTTTTGATTTCTGAGAGGTTCTTGCTAATTTTTCGACACTTTTTGAATTCTTTTTGTAATTTTTTTAAATTTTTATAAATTTTGAAAATTTTAACTACTTCTTAGTTGTTATAGTTTTTCAATTTTTATAATTTTTCTACTGTTGGGAATTTTTTCAAATTTTTGAAACTTAAAAAAATGTTTTTTTTTTGATTTCTTAGAGGTTTTTGCTAATTTTTCGACCATTTTTGAATTTTTTTTGTAATATTTCTAATTTTTTTTTAAATTTTGAAATCTTCAGCTACTTGGAAGTTGTTACAGTTTTTCTATTTTAATAATTTTTCCACTGTTGGGAATTTTTTCAAATTTTTGAAACTTAAAAAAATGTTTTTTTTTTTTTAATTTTTAAGAGGTTTTTGCTAATTTTTCGACCCTTTTTGAATTTTTTGTTGTAATTTTTATGATTTTTTCTAAATTTTGAAATCATCAGCTACTTGTTAGTTGTTACAGTTTTTCTATTTTTATAATTTTTCCACTGTTGGGAAATTTTTCAAATTTTTGAAACTTAAAAAAATGGTTTTTTTTTTTAATTTTTACTAGGTTTTTGCTAATTTTTCGACCTTTTTTGAATTTCTTTTGTAATATTTCTAATTTTTTTTTTAAATTTTGAAATCTTCAGCTACTTGCAAGTTTTTATAGAATTTCAATTTTTATAATTTTTCTACTGTTGGGAATTTTTTCAAACTTTTAAAACTTAAAAAAATGGCTTTTTTTTAATTTCTTAGAGGTTTTTGTTAAATTTTCGACACTTTTTGAAATTTTTTGTAACTTTTATGATTTTTTCTAAATTTTGAAATCTTCAGCTACTTGGAAGTTGTTACAGTTTTTCTATTTTTATAATTTTTCCACTGTTGGGAATTTTTTCAAATTTTTGAAACTTAAAAAAATGTTTTTTTTTTTTGATTTCTGAGAGGTTTTTGCTAATTTTTCGACCCTTTTTGAATTTTTTTTGTAATTTTTGTGATTTTTTCTAAATTTTGAAATCTTGCAAGTTGTTATAGTTTTTCAATTTTTATAATTTTTCCACTGTTGGGAATTTTTTCAAATTTTTGAAACTAAGAAAAGGATTTTTTTTTTGATTTCAGAGAGGTTTTTGCTAATTTTTCGACCCTGTTTGAATTTTTTTTGTAATTTTTATAAGTTTTTTTAAATTTTGAAATCTTTAGCTACTTGCAAGTTTTTATAGAATTTCAATTTTTATAATTTTTCTACTGTTGGGAAATTTTTAAAATTTTTGAAACTTAAAAAAAGGTTTTTTTTTTTAATTTTTATGAGGTTTTTGCTAATTTTTCGACACTTTTTGATTTTTTTTTGTAATTTTGATGATTTTTCTAAATTTTGAAATCATCAGCTACTTGTAAGTTGTTATAGTTTTTCAATTTTTATAATTTTTCCACTGTTGGGAATTTTTTCAAATTTTTGAAACTTAAAAAAATGTTTTTTTTTTTTGATTTCTGAGAGGTTTTTGCTAATTTTTCGACACTTTTTGAATTTTTTTTGTAATTTTTATGATTTTTTCTAAATTTTGAAATCTTCAGCTACTTGTAAGTTGTTATAGTTTTTCAATTTTGATAATTTTTCCACTGTTGGAAATTTTTTCAAATTTTTGAAACTTAAAAAAAGGTTTTTTTTTTGATTTCTGAGAGGTTTTTGCTAATTTTCCGACCCTGTTTTAAATTTTTTTTGTAATTTTTATGATTTTTTCTAAATTTTGAAATCTTCAGCTACTTGCAAGTTTTTATAGAATTTCAATTTTTATAAATTTTCTACTGTTGGGAATTTTTTCAAATTTTTGAAACTTAAAAAAAATTTTTTTTTTTTTATTTCTGAGAGGTTTTTGCTAATTTTTCGACTTTTTTTGAATTTTTTTTGAATTGTTATATTTTTTCTAAATTTTGAAATCTTCAGCTACTTGTAAGTTGTTTTACTTTTTCAATTTTTATAATTTTTCAATTGTTGGGAATTTTTTCAAATGTTTGGAACTTAAACTAATGTTCTTTTTTATTTCTGAGAGGTTTTTGCTAATTTTTCGACTTTTTTTGAATTTTTTTTGCAATTTTTAGATTTTTTCTAAATTTTGAAATCTTCAGCTACTTGTAAGTTGTTATAGTTTTTCAATTTTTATAATTTTTAGACTGTTGGGAATTTTTTTAAAAATTTTTGAAACTGAAAAAATGTTTTTTTTTGATTTCTAAGAGGTTTTTGTTAATTTTTCGACACTTTTTGGAATTTTTTGTAACTTTTATGATTTTTTCTAAATTTTGAAATCTTCAGCTACTTGTAAGTTGTTATAGTTTATCAATTTTTATAAATTTTCCACTGTTGGGAATTTTTTCAAATTTTTGAACCTTAAAAAATGGTTCTTTTTTTTTATTTCGAAGAGGTTTTTGCTAGTTTTTCAACTTTTTTTGAATTTTTTGTGGAATATTTATAATTTTCTCTTAATTTTGAAATCTTCAGCTACTTGGAAATTGTTAAAGTTTTTCAAATTTTATAATCTTTCTACTGTTGGGAATTTTTTCAAATTTTTGAATCTTTAAAAAATGTTTTTATTTTATTTCTGAAAGGTTTTTGCTAATTTTTCGACTTTTTTGAACTTTTTTTGCTATTATTAGATTTTTTCTAAATTTTGAAATGTTCAGCTACTTGTAAGTTGTTATAGATTTTCAATTTTTATAATTTTTTAACTGTTGGGAATTTTTTCAAATTTTTGAAACTTAAAAAAATGTTTTTTTTTTGATTTCTGAGACACTTTTTGAATTTTTTTTGTAATTTTTATGATTTTTTCTAAATTTTGAAATCTTCAGCTACTTGCAAGTTTTTATAGAATTTCAATTTTTATAATTTTTCTACTGTTGGGAATTTTTTCAAACTTTTGAAACTTAAAAAAAAGGTTTTTTTTAATTTCTGAAAGGTTTTTGTTAAATTTTCGACACTATTTTTTTAAATTTTTTGTAACTTTTATGATTTTTTCTAAATTTTGAAATCTTCAGCTACTTGGAAGTTGTTACAGTTTTTCCAGTTTAATAATTTTTCCACTGTTGGGAATTTTTTCCAATTTTTGAAACTTAAAATAATGGGTTTTTTTTTATTTCTGAGAGGTTTTTGCTAATTTTTCGACCCTTTTTGAATTTTTTTGGTAATTTTTATGATTTCTTCTAAATTTTGAAATCATCAGCTACATGTAAGATGTTATAGGTTTTCAATTTTTATAATTTTTCCACTGTTGGGAATTTTTTCAAATTTTTGAAACTTAAAAAAAAGGTTTTTTTTTTGATTTCTGAGAGGTTTTTGCTAATTTTTCGACACTTTTAGAATTTTGTTTGTAATGTTTATGATTTTTTCTAAATTTTGAAATCTTGCAAGTTGTTATAGAATTTCAATTTTTATAATTTTTCTACTGTTGGGAATTTTTTCAAACTTTTGAAACTTAAAAAAAAGGTTTTTTTTAATTTCTGAAAGGTTTTTGTTAAATTTTCGACACTTTTTGAAATTTTTTGTAACTTTTATGATTTTTTCTAAATTTTGAAATCTTCAGCTACTTGGAAGTTGTAACAGTTTTTCTATTTTAATAATTTTTCCACTGTTGGGAATTTTTTCAAATTTTTGAAACTTAAAAAAATGGTTTTTTTTTGATTTCTGAGAGGTTTTTGCTAATTTTTCGACCCTGTTTGAATTTTTTTTGTAATTTTTATAATTTTTTCTAAATTTTGAAATCTTCAGCTACTTGCAAGTTTTTATAGAATTTCAATTTTTATAATTTTTCTACTGTTGGGAAATTTTTCAAATTTTTGAAACTTAAAAAAATGTTTTTTTTTTTTAATTTTTATGAGGTTTTTGCTAATTTTTCGACACTTTTTGATTTTTTTTTGTAATTTTGATGATTTTCTCTAAATTTTGAAATCATCAGCTACTTGTAAGTTGTTATGGTTTTTCAATTTTTAGAATTTTTCCACTGTTGGGAATTTTTTCAAATTTTTGAAACTTAAAAAAATGGGTTTTTTTTTGATTTCTGAGAGGTTTTTGCTAATTTTTCGACCCTGTTTGAATTTTTTTTGTAATTTTTATGATTTTTTCTAAATTTTGAAATCTTCAGCTACTTGGAAGTTGTTACAGTTTTTCTATTTTAGTAATTTTTCCACTGTTGGGAATTTTTTCAAATATTTGAAACTTAAAAAATGGGTTTTTTTTTGAATTCTGAGAGGTTTTTGCTAATTTTTCGACCCTGTTTGAATTTTTTTTGTAATTTTTATGATTTTTTCTAAATTTTGAAATCTCCAGCTACTTGTAAGTTGTTATAGTTTTTCAATTTTGATAATTTTTCCACTGTTGGAAATTTTTTCAAATTTTTGAAACTTAAAAAACTGTTTTTTTTTTTGATTTCTGAGAGGCTTTTGCTAATTTTTCGACACTTTTTGAATTTTTTTTGTAATTTTTATGATTTTTTCTAAATTTTGAAATCTTCAGCTACTTGTAAGTTGTTTTACTTGAAAAACATGTATATTTGATAATTTTGGTAATTTTTATGATTTCTTCTAAATTTTGAAATCATCAGCTACATGCAAGATGTTATAGGTTTTCAATTTTTATAATTTTTCCACTGTTGGGAATTTTTTCAAATTTTTGAAACTTAAAAAAAAGGTTTTTTTTTTGTTTTCTGAGAGGTTTTTGCTAATTTTCCGACCCTATTTTAAATTTTTTTTGTAATTTTTATGATTTTTTCTAAATTTTGAAATCTTCAGCTACTTGCAAGTTTTTATAGAATTTCAATTTTTATAATTTTTCTACTGTTGGGAATTTTTTCAAATTTTTGAAACTTAAAAAAAAAGTTTTTTTTTATTTCTGAGAGGTTTTTGCTAATTTTTCGACTTTTTTTGAATTTTTTTTGAATTGTTATATTTTTTCTAAATTTTGAAATCTTCAGCTACTTGTAAGTTGTTTTACTTTTTCAATTTTTATAATTTTTCAATTGTTGGGAATTTTTTCAAATGTTTGGAACTTAAAAAATGGTTCTTTTTTTTTATTTCGAAGAGGTTTTTGCTAGTTTTTCAACTTTTTTTGAATTTTTTGTGGAATATTTATAATTTTCTCTTAATTTTGAAATCTTCAGCTACTTGGAAATTGTTATAGATTTTCAATTTTTATAATTTTTTAACTGTTGGGAATTTTTTCAAATTTTTGAAACTTAAAAAAATGTTTTTTTTTTGATTTCTGAGAGGTTCTTGCTAATTTTTCGACACTTTGTGAATTCTTTTTGTAATTTTTTTAAATTTTTATAAATTTTGAAAATTTTAACTACTTCTTAGTTGTTATAGTTTTTCAATTTTTATAATTTTTCCACTGTTGGGAATTTTTTCAAATTTTTGAAACTTAAAAAAATGTTTTTTTTTGATTTCTTAGAGGTTTTTGCTAATTTTTCGACCATTTTTGAATTTTTTTTGTAATATTTCTAATTTTTTTTTAAATTTTGAAATCTTCAGCTACTTGGAAGTTGTTACAGTTTTTCTATTTTTATAATTTTTCCACTGTTGGGAATTTTTTCAAATTTTTGAAACTAAGAAAAAGGATTTTTTTTTGGATTTTAGAGAGGTTTTTGCTAATTTTTCGACACTTTTTGAATTTTTTTTGTAATTTTTATGTTTTTTTCTAAATTTTGAAATCTTGCAAGTTGTTATAGTTTTTCAATTTTTATAATTTTTCCACTGTTGGGAATTTTTTCAAATTTTTGAAACTAAGAAAAAGGATTTTTTTTTGGATTTCAGAGAGGTTTTTGCTAATTTTTCGACCCTGTTTGAATTTTTTTTGTAATTTTTATAATTTTTTCTAAATTTTGAAATCTTCAGCTACTTGCAAGTTTTTATAGAATTTCAATTTTTATAATTTTTCTACTGTTGGGAAATTTTTCAAATTTTTGAAACTTAAAAAAATGGTTTTTTTTTTTAATTTTTATGAGGTTTTTGCTAATTTTTCGACACTTTTTGATTTTTTTTTTGTAATTTTGATGATTTTCTCTAAATTTTGAAATCATCAGCTACTTGTAAGTTGTTATGGTTTTTCAATTTTTAGAATTTTTCCACTGTTGGAAATTTTTTCAAATTTTTGAAACTTAAAAAAATGGGTTTTTTTTTGATTTCTGAGAGGTTTTTGCTAATTTTTCGACCCTGTTTGAATTTTTTTTGTAATTTTTATGATTTTTTCTAAATTTTGAAATCTTCAGCTACTTGGAAGTTGTTACAGTTTTTCCATTTTAATAATTTTTCCACTGTTGGGAATTTTTTCAAATATTTGAAACTTAAAAAATGGGTTTTTTTTTGATTTCTGAGAGGTTTTTGCTAATTTTTCGACCCTGTTTGAATTTTTTTTGTAATTTTTATGATTTTTTCTAAATTTTGAAATCTCCAGCTACTTGTAAGTTGTTATAGTTTTTCAATTTTGATAATTTTTCCACTGTTGGAAATTTTTTCAAATTTTTGAAACTTAAAAAACTGTTTTTTTTTTTGATTTCTGAGAGGCTTTTGCTAATTTTTCGACACTTTTTGAATTTTTTTTGTAATTTTTATAATTTTTTCTAAATTTTGAAATCTTCAGCTACTTGCAAGTTTTTATAGAATTTCAATTTTTATAATTTTTCTACGGTTGGGAAATTTTTCAAATTTTTGAAACTTAAATAAATGATTTTTTTTTTTTAATTTTTAAGAGGATTTTGCTAATTTTTCTACACTTTTTGGATTTTTTTTTGTAATGTTTATGATTTGTTCTAAATTTTGAAGTCATCAGCTACTTGTCAGTTGTTATAGTTTTTCCCTTTTTATAATTTTTCCACTGTTGGGAATTTTTTCAAATTTTTGAAATTTAAAAAAAAATGGTTTTTTTAATTTCTAAGAGGATTTTGTTAAATTTTCGACACTATTTTTTTAAATTTTTTGTAACTTTTATGATTTTTTCTAAATTTTGAAATCTTCAGCTACTTGGAAGTTGTTACAGTTTTTCCAGTTTAATAATTTTTCCACTGTTGGGAATTTTTTCCAATTTTTGAAACTTAAAATAATGGGTTTTTTTTTATTTCTGAGAGGTTTTTGCTAATTTTTCGACCCTTTTTGAATTTTTTTGGTAATTTTTATGATTTCTTCTAAATTTTGAAATCATCAGCTACATGTAAGATGTTATAGGTTTTCAATTTTTATAATTTTTCTACTGTTGGGAATTTTTTCAAATTTTTGAAACTTAAAAAAAAGGTTTTTTTTTTTGATTTCTGAGAGGTTTTTGCTAATTTTCCGACCCTGTTTGAATTTTTTTTGTAATTTTTATGATTTTTTCTAAATTTTGAAATCTTCAGCTACTTGTAAGTTTTTATAGAATTTCAATTTTTATAATTTTTCTACTGTTGGGAATTTTTTCAAATTTTTGAAACTTAAAAAAAATGTTTTTTTTTTTATTTCTGAGAGGTTTTTGCTAATTTTTCGACTTTTTTTGAATTTTTTTTGAATTGTTATATTTTTTCTAAATTTTGAAATCTTCAGCTACTTGTAAGTTGTTTTACTTGTAAAACATGTATATTTGATAATTTTGGTAATTTTTATGATTTCTTCTAAATTTTGAAATCATCAGCTACATGCAAGGTGTTATAGGTTTTCAATTTTTATAATTTTTCCACTGTTGGGAATTTTTTCAAATTTTTTAAACTTAAAAAATAGGTTTTTTTTTTTGATTTCTGAGAGGTTTTTGCTAATTTTCCGACCCTGTTTTAAATTTTTTTTGTAATTTTTATGATTTTTTCTAAATTTTGAAATCTTCAGCTACTTGCAAGTTTTTATAGAATTTCAATTTTTATAATTTTTCTACTGTTGGGAATTTTTTCAAATTTTTGAAACTTAAAAAAAATGTTTTTTTTTATTTCTGAGAGGTTTTTGCTAATTTTTCGACTTTTTTTGAATTTTTTTTGAATTGTTATATTTTTTCTAAATTTTGAAATCTTCAGCTACTTGTAAGTTGTTTTACTTTTTCAATTTTTATAATTTTTCAATTGTTGGGAATTTTTTCAAATGTTTGGAACTTAAAAAATGGTTCTTTTTTTTTATTTCGAAGAGGTTTTTGCTAGTTTTTCAACTTTTTTTGAATTTTTTGTGGAATATTTATAATTTTCTCTTAATTTTGAAATCTTCAGCTACTTGGAAATTGTTAAAGTTTTTCAAATTTTATAATCTTTCTACTGTTGGGAATTTTTTCAAATTTTTGAATCTTTAAAAAATGTTTTTATTTTATTTCTGAAAGGTTTTTGCTAATTTTTCGACTTTTTTGAACTTTTTTTGCTATTATTAGATTTTTTCTAAATTTTGAAATGTTCAGCTACTTGTAAGTTGTTATAGATTTTCAATTTTTATAATTTTTTAACTGTTGGGAATTTTTTCAAATTTTTGAAACTTAAAAAAATGTTTTTTTTTTGATTTCTGAGAGGTTCTTGCTAATTTTTCGACACTTTTTGAATTCTTTTTGTAATTTTTTTAAATTTTTATAAATTTTGCAAATTTTAACTACTTCTTAGTTGTTATAGTTTTTCAATTTTTATAATTTTTCTACTGTTGGGAATTTTTTCAAATTTTTGAAACTTAAAAAAATGTTTTTTTTTTGATTTCTTAGAGGTTTTTGCTAATTTTTCGACCATTTTTGAATTTTTTTTGTAATATTTCTAATTTTTTTTTTAAATTTTGAAATCTTCAGCTACTTGGAAGTTGTTACAGTTTTTCTATTTTAATAATTTTTCCACTGTTGGGAATTTTTTCAAATTTTTGAAACTTAAAAAAATGGTTTTTTTTTTTAATTTTTAAGAGGTTTTTGCTTATTTTTCGACACTTTTTGAATTTTTTTTGTAATTTTTATGATTTTTTCTAAATTTTGAAATCATCAGCTACTTGTAAGTTGTTACAGTTTTTCTATTTTTATAATTTTTCCACTGTTGGGAAATTTTTCAAATTTTTGTAGCTTAAAAAAATGTTTTTTTTTTTTAATTTTTACGAGGTTTTTGCTAATTTTTCGACCCTTTTTGAATTTTTTTTGTAATTTTTATGATTTTTTCTAAATTTTGAAATCTTCAGCTACTTGCAAGTTTTTATAGAATTTCAATTTTTATAATTTTTCTACTGTTGGGAATTTTTTCAAACTTTTGAAACTTAAAAAAATGGCTTTTTTTTAATTTCTGAGAGGTTTTTGTTAAATTTTCGACACTTTTTGAAATTTTTTGTAACTTTTATGATTTTTTCTAAATTTTGAAATCTTCAGCTACTTGGAAGTTGTTACAGTTTTTCTATTTTAATAATTTTTCCACTGTTGGGAATTTTTTCAAATTTTTGAAACTTAAAAAAATGGTTTTTTTTTGATTTCTGAGAGGTTTTTGCTAATTTTTCGACACTATTTGAATTTTTTTTGTAATCTTTATGATTTTTTCTAAATTTTGAAATCTTGCAAGTTGTTATAGTTTTTCAATTTTTATAATTTTTCCACTGTTGGGAATTTTTTCAAATTTTTGAAACTAAGAAAAAGGATTTTTTTTTTGGATTTCAGAGAGGTTTTTGCTAATTTTTCGACCCTGTTTGAATTTTTTTTGTAATTTTTATAATTTTTTCTAAATTTTGAAATCTTCAGCTACTTGCAAGTTTTTATAGAATTTCAATTTTTATAAGTTTTCTACTGTTGGGAAATTTTTCAAATTTTTGAAACTTAAAAAAATGGTTTTTTTTTTTAATTTTTATGAGGTTTTTGCTAATTTTTCGACACTTTTTGATTTTTTTTTGTAATTTTGATGATTTTCTCTAAATTTTGAAATCATCAGCTACTTGTAAGTTGTTATGGTTTTTCAATTTTTAGAATTTTTCCACTGTTGGGAATTTTTTCAAATTTTTGAAACTTAAAAAAATGGGTTTTTTTTTGATTTCTGAGAGGTTTTTGCTAATTTTTCGACCCTGTTTGAATTTTTTTTGTAATTTTTATGATTTTTTCTAAATTTTGAAATCTTCAGCTACTTGGAAGTTGTTACAGTTTTTCTATTTTAATAATTTTTCCACTGTTGGGAATTTTTTCAAATATTTGAAACTTAAAAAATGGGTTTTTTTTTGATTTCTGAGAGGTTTTTGCTAATTTTTCGACCCTGTTTGAATTTTTTTTGTAATTTTTATGATTTTTTCTAAATTTTGAAATCTCCAGCTACTTGTAAGTTGTTATAGTTTTTCAATTTTGATAATTTTTCCACTGTTGGAAATTTTTTCAAATTTTTGAGACTTAAAAAACTGTTTTTGTTTTTTGATTTCTGAGAGGTTTTTGCTAATTTTTCGACACTTTTTGAATTTTTTTTGTAATTTTTATGATTTTTTCTAAATTTTGAAATCTTCAGCTACTTGCAAGTTTTTATAGAATTTCAATTTTTATAATTTTTCTACGGTTGGGAAATTTTTCAAATTTTTGAAACTTAAAAAAATGATTTTTTTTTTTTAATTTTTAAGAGGTTTTTGCTAATTTTTCGACAATTTTTGGATTTTTTTTTGTAATTTTTATGATTTGTTCTAAATTTGGAAGTCATCAGCTACTTGTCAGTTGTTATAGTTTTTCAATTTTTATAATTTTTCCACTGTTGGGAATTTTTTCAAATTTTTGAAATTTAAAAAAAATGGTTTTTTTAATTTCTAAGAGGTTTTTGTTAAATTTTCGACACTATTTTTTTAAATTTTTTGTAACTTTTATGATTTTTTCTAAATTTTGAAATCTTCAGCTACTTGGAAGTTGTTACAGTTTTTCCAGTTTAATAATTTTTCCACTGTTGGGAATTTTTTCCAATTTTTGAAACTTAAAATAATGGGTTTTTTTTTATTTCTGAGAGGTTTTTGCTAATTTTTCGACCCTTTTTGAATTTTTTTGGTAATTTTTATGATTTCTTCTAAATTTTGAAATCATCAGCTACATGTAAGATGTTATAGGTTTTCAATTTTTATAATTTTTCCACTGTTGGGAATTTTTTCAAATTTTTGAAACTTAAAAAAAAGGTTTTTTTTTTGATTTCTGAGAGGTTTTTGCTAATTTTCCGACCCTGTTTGAATTTTTTTTGTAATTTTTATGATTTTTTCTAAATTTTGAAATCTTCAGCTACTTGTAAGTTTTTATAGAATTTCAATTTTTATAATTTTTCTACTGTTGGGAATTTTTTCAAATTTTTGAAACTTAAAAAAAATGTTTTTTTTTTTATTTCTGAGAGGTTTTTGCTAATTTTTCGTCTTTTTTTGAATTTTTTTTGAATTGTTATATTTTTTCTAAATTTTGAAATCTTCAGCTACTTGTAAGTTGTTTTACTTGTAAAACATGTATATTTGATAATTTTGGCAAGTTTTATGATTTCTTCTAAATTTTGAAATCATCAGCTACATGCAAGATGTTATAGGTTTTCAATTTTTATAATTTTTCCACTGTTGGGAATTTTTTCAAATTTTTGAAACTTAAAAAAAAGGTTTTTTTTTTGATTTCTGAGAGGTTTTTGCTAATTTTCCGACCCTGTTTTAAATTTTTTTTGTAATTTTTATGATTTTTTCTAAATTTTGAAATCTTCAGCTACTTGCAAGTTTTTATAGAATTTCAATTTTTATAATTTTTCTACTGTTGGGAATTTTTTCAAATTTTTGAAACCTAAAAAAATGTTTTTTTTTTATTTCTGAGAGGTTTTTGCTAATTTTTCGACTTTTTTTGAATTTTTTTTGAATTGTTATATTTTTTCTAAATTTTGAAATCTTCAGCTACTTGTAAGTTGTTTTACTTTTTCAATTTTTATAATTTTTCAATTGTTGGGAATTTTTTGAAATGTTTGGAACTTAAACTAATGTTCTTTTTTTATTTCTGAGAGGTTTTTGCTAATTTTTCGACTTTTTTGAATTTTTTTTGCAATTTTTAGATTTTTTCTAAATTTTGAAATCTTCAGCTACTTGTAAGTTGTTATAGTTTTTCAATTTTTATAATTTTTAGACTGTTGGGAATTTTTTTAAAAATTTTTGAAACTGAAAAAATGTTTTTTTTTTGATTTCTAAGAGGTTTTTGTTAATTTTTCGACACTTTTTGGATTTTTTTGTAACTTTTATGATTTTTTCTAAATTTTGAAATCTTCAGCTACTTGTAAGTGGTTATAGTTTATCAATTTTTATAAATTTTCCACTGTTGGGAATTTTTTCAAATTTTTGAACCTTAAAAAATTGTTCTTTTTTTTTATTTCGAAGAGGTTTTTGCTAGTTTTTCAACTTTTTTTGAATTTTTTGTGGAATATTTATAATTTTCTCTTAATTTTGAAATCTTCAGCTACTTGGAAATTGTTAAAGTTTTTCAAATTTTATAATCTTTCTACTGTTGGGAATTTTTTCAAATTTTTGAATCTTTAAAAAATGTTTTTATTTTATTTCTGAAAGGTTTTTGCTAATTTTTCGACTTTTTTGAACTTTTTTTGCTATTATTAGATTTTTTCTAAATTTTGAAATGTTCAGCTACTTGTAAGTTGTTATAGATTTTCAATTTTTATAATTTTCTAACTGTTGGGAATTTTTTCAAATTTTTGAAACTTAAAAAAATGTTTTTTTTTTTGATTTCTGAGAGGTTCTTGCTAATTTTTCGACACTTTTTGAATTCTTTTTGTAATTTTTTTAAATTTTTATAAATTTTGCAAATTTTAACTACTTCTTAGTTGTTATAGTATTTCAATTTTTATAATTTTTCTACTGTTGGGAATTTTTTCAAATTTTTGAAACTTAAAAAAATGTTTTTTTTTTTTGATTTCTTAGAGGTTTTTGCTAATTTTTCGACCATTTTTGAATTTTTTTTGTAATATTTCTAATTTTTTTTTTAAATTTTGAAATCTTTAGCTACTTGTAAGTTGTTACAGTTTTTCTATTTTTATAATTTTTCCACTGTTGGGAAATTTTTCAAATTTTTGAAGATTAAAAAAATTTTTTTTTTTTTAATTTTTAAGAGGTTTTTGCTAATTTTTCGACCCTTTTTGAATTTTTTTTGTAATTTTTATGATTTTTTCTAAATTTTGAAATCTTCAGCTACTTGCAAGTTTTTATAGAATTTCAATTTTTATAATTTTTCTACTGTTGGGAATTTTTTCAAACTTTTGAAACTTAAAAAAATGGCTTTTTTTTAATTTCTGAGAGGTTTTTGTTAAATTTTCGACACTTTTTGAAATTTTTTGTAACTTTTATGATTTTTTCTAAATTTTGAAATCATCAGCTACATGCAAGATGTTATAGGTTTTCAATTTTTATAATTTTTCCACTGTTGGGAATTTTTTCAAATTTTTGAAACTTAAAAAAAAGGTTTTTTTTTTGATTTCTGAGAGGTTTTTGCTAATTTTTCGACCCTGTTTGAATTTTTTTTGTAATTTTTATGATTTTTTCTAAATTTTGAAATCTTCAGCTACTTGGAAGTTGTTACAGTTTTTCCATTTTAATAATTTTTCCACTGTTGGGAATTTTTTCAAATATTTGAAACTTAAAAAATGGGTTTTTTTTTGATTTCTGAGAGGTTTTTGCTAATTTTTCGACCCTGTTTGAATTTTTTTTGTAATTTTTATGATTTTTTCTAAATTTTGAAATCTCCAGCTACTTGTAAGTTGTTATAGTTTTTCAATTTTGATAATTTTTCCACTGTTGGAAATTTTTTAAAATTTTTGAAACTTAAAAAACTGTTTTTTTTTTTGATTTCTTAGAGGTTTTTGCTAATTTTTCGACACTTTTTGAATTTTTTTTGTAATTTTTATGATTTTTTCTAAATTTTGAAATCTTCAGCTACTTGCAAGTTTTTATAGAATTTCAATTTTTATAATTTTTCTACGGTTGGGAAATTTTTCAAATTTTTGAAACTTAAAAAAATGATTTTTTTTTTTTAATTTTTAAGAGGATTTTGCTAATTTTTCGACACTTTTTGGATTTTTTTTTGTAATGTTTATGATTTGTTCTAAATTTTGAAGTCATCAGCTACTTGTCAGTTGTTATAGTTTTTCACTTTTTATAATTTTTCCACTGTTGGGAATTTTTTCAAATTTTTGAAATTTAAAAAAAAATGGTTTTTTTAATTTCTAAGAGGATTTTGTTAAATTTTCGACACTATTTTTTTAAATTTTTTGTAACTTTTATGATTTTTTCTAAATTTTGAAATCTTCAGCTACTTGGAAGTTGTTACAGTTTTTCCAGTTTAATAATTTTTCCACTGTTGGGAATTTTTTCCAATTTTTGAAACTTAAAATAATGGGTTTTTTTTTATTTCTGAGAGGTTTTTGCTAATTTTTCGACCCTTTTTGAATTTTTTTGGTAATTTTTATGATTTCTTCTAAATTTTGAAATCATCAGCTACATGTAAGATGTTATAGGTTTTCAATTTTTATAATTTTTCCACTGTTGGGAATTTTTTCAAATTTTTGAAACTTAAAAAAAAGGTTTTTTTTTTGATTTCTGAGAGGTTTTTGCTAATTTTCCGACCCTGTTTGAATTTTTTTTGTAATTTTTATGATTTTTTCTAAATTTTGAAATCTTCAGCTACTTGCAAGTTTTTATAGAATTTCAATTTTTATAATTTTTCTACTGTTGGGAATTTTTTCAAATTTTTGAAACTTAAAAAAAATGTTTTTTTTTTATTTCTGAGAGGTTTTTGCTAATTTTTCGACTTTTTTTGAATTTTTTTTGAATTGTTATATTTTTTCTAAATTTTGAAATCTTCAGCTACTTGTAAGTTGTTTTACTTGTAAAACATGTATATTTGATAATTTTGGTAATTTTTATGATTTCTTCTAAATTTTGAAATCATCAGCTACATGCAAGATGTTATAGGTTTTCAATTTTTATAATTTTTCCACTGTTGGGAATTTTTTCAAATTTTTTAAACTTAAAAAATAGGTTTTTTTTTTTGATTTCTGAGAGGTTTTTGCTAATTTTCCGAACCTGTTTTAAATTTTTTTTGTAATTTTTATGATTTTTTCTAAATTTTGAAATCTTCAGCTACTTGCAAGTTTTTATAGAATTTCAATTTTTATAATTTTTCTACTGTTGGGAATTTTTTCAAATTTTTGAAACTTAAAAAAAATGTTTTTTTTTTATTTCTGAGAGGTTTTTGCTAATTTTTCGACTTTTTTTGAATTTTTTTTGAATTGTTATATTTTTTCTAAATTTTGAAATCTTCAGCTACTTGTAAGTTGTTTTACTTTTTCAATTTTTATAATTTTTCAATTGTTGGGAATTTTTTCAAATGTTTGGAACTTAAAAAATGGTTATTTTTTTTTATTTCGAAGAGGTTTTTGCTAGTTTTTCAACTTTTTTTGAATTTTTTGTGGAATATTTATAATTTTCTCTTAATTTTGAAATCTTCAGCTACTTGGAAATTGTTAAAGTTTTTCAAATTTTATAATCTTTCTACTGTTGGGAATTTTTTCAAATTTTTGAATCTTTAAAAAATGTTGTTATTTTATTTCTGAAAGGTTTTTGCTAATTTTTCGACTTTTTTGAACTTTTTTTGCTATTATTAGATTTTTTCTAAATTTTGAAATGTTCAGCTACTTGTAAGTTGTTATAGATTTTCAATTTTTATAATTTTTTAACTGTTGGGAATTTTTTCAAATTTTTGAAACTTAAAAAAATGTTTTTTTTTTGATTTCTGAGAGGTTCTTGCTAATTTTTCGACACTTTTTGAATTCTTTTTGTAATTTTTTTAAATTTTTATAAATTTTGAAAATTTTAACTACTTCTTAGTTGTTATAGTTTTTCAATTTTTATAATTTTTCTACTGTTGGGAATTTTTTCAAATTTTTGAAACTTAAAAAAATGTTTTTTTTTTGATTTCTTAGAGGTTTTTGCTAATTTTTCGACCATTTTTGAATTTTTTTTGTAATATTTCTAATTTTTTTTTTAAATTTTGAAATCTTCAGCTACTTGGAAGTTGTTACAGTTTTTCTATTTTAATAATTTTTCCACTGTTGGGAATTTTTTCAAATTTTTGAAACTTAAAAAAATGGTTTTTTTTTTTAATTTTTAAGAGGTTTTTGCTTATTTTTCGACACTTTTTGAATTTTTTTTGTAATTTTTATGATTTTTTCTAAATTTTGAAATCATCAGCTACTTGTAAGTTGTTACAGTTTTTCTATTTTTATAATTTTTCCACTGTTGGGAAATTTTTCAAATTTTTGAAGCTTAAAAAAATGTTTTTTTTTTTTTAATTTTTAAGAGGTTTTTGCTAATTTTTCGACCCTTTTTGAATTTTTTTTGTAATTTTTATGATTTTTTCTAAATTTTGAAATCTTCAGCTACTTGCAAGTTTTTATAGAATTTCAATTTTTATAATTTTTCTACTGTTGGGAATTTTTTCAAACTTTTGAAACTTAAAAAAATGGCTTTTTTTTAATTTCTGAGAGGTTTTTGTTAAATTTTCGACACTTTTTGAAATTTTTTGTAACTTTTATGATTTTTTCTAAATTTTGAAATCTTCAGCTACTTGGAAGTTGTTACAGTTTTTCTATTTTAATAATTTTTCCACTGTTGGGAATTTTTTCAAATTTTTGAAACTTAAAAAAATGGGTTTTTTTTGATTTCTGAGAGGTTTTTGCTAATTTTTCGACACTTTTTGAATTTTTTTTGTAATCTTTATGATTTTTTCTAAATTTTGAAATCTTGCAAGTTGTTATAGTTTTTCAATTTTTATAATTTTTCCACTGTTGGGAATTTTTTCAAATTTTTGAAACTAAGAAAAAGGATTTTTTTTTTGGATTTCAGAGAGGTTTTTGCTAATTTTTCGACCCTGTTTGAATTTTTTTTGTAATTTTTATAATTTTTTCTAAATTTTGAAATCTTCAGCTACTTGCAAGTTTTTATAGAATTTCAATTTTTATAATTTTTCTACTGTTGGGAAATTTTTCAAATTTTTGAAACTTAAAAAAATGGTTTTTTTTTTTAATTTTTATGAGGTTTTTGCTAATTTTTCGACACTTTTTGATTTTTTTTTGTAATTTTGATGATTTTCTCTAAATTTTGAAATCATCAGCTACTTGTAAGTTGTTATGGTTTTTCAATTTTTAGAATTTTTCCACTGTTGGGAATTTTTTCAAATTTTTGAAACTTAAAAAAATGGGTTTTTTTTTGATTTCTGAGAGGTTTTTGCTAATTTTTCGACCCTGTTTGAATTTTTTTTGTAATTTTTATGATTTTTTCTAAATTTTGAAATCTTCAGCTACTTGGAAGTTGTTACAGTTTTTCTATTTTAATAATTTTTCCACTGTTGGGAATTTTTTCAAATATTTGAAACTTAAAAAATGGGTTTTTTTTTGATTTCTGAGAGGTTTTTGCTAATTTTTCGACCCTGTTTGAATTTTTTTTGTAATTTTTATGATTTTTTCTAAATTTTGAAATCTCCAGCTACTTGTAAGTTGTTATAGTTTTTCAATTTTGATAATTTTTCCACTGTTGGAAATTTTTTCAAATTTTTGAGACTTAAAAAACTGTTTTTTTTTTTTGATTTCTGAGAGGTTTTTGCTAATTTTTCGACACTTTTTGAATTTTTTTTGTAATTTTTATGATTTTTTCTAAATTTTGAAATCTTCAGCTACTTGCAAGTTTTTATAGAATTTCAATTTTTATAATTTTTCTACGGTTGGGAAATTTTTCAAATTTTTGAAACTTAAAAAAATGATTTTTTTTTTTTAATTTTTAAGAGGTTTTTGCTAATTTTTCGACACTTTTTGGATTTTTTTTTGTAATTTTAATGATTTGTTCTAAATTTTGAAGTCATCAGCTACTTGTCAGTTGTTATAGTTTTTCAATTTTTATAATTTTTCCACTGTTGGGAATTTTTTCAAATTTTTGAAATTTAAAAAAAATGGTTTTTTTAATTTCTAAGAGGTTTTTGTTAAATTTTCGACACTATTTTTTTAAATTTTTTGTAACTTTTATGATTTTTTCTAAATTTTGAAATCTTCAGCTACTTGGAAGTTGTTACAGTTTTTCCAGTTTAATAATTTTTCCACTGTTGGGAATTTTTTCCAATTTTTGAAACTTAAAATAATGGGTTTTTTTTTATTTCTGAGAGGTTTTTGCTAATTTTTCGACCCTTTTTGAATTTTTTTGGTAATTTTTATGATTTCTTCTAAATTTTGAAATCATCAGCTACATGTAAGATGTTATAGGTTTTCAATTTTTATAATTTTTCCACTGTTGGGAATTTTTTCAAATTTTTGAAACTTAAAAAAAAGGTTTTTTTTTTGATTTCTGAGAGGTTTTTGCTAATTTTCCGACCCTGTTTGAATTTTTTTTGTAATTTTTATGATTTTTTCTAAATTTTGAAATCTTCAGCTACTTGCAAGTTTTTATAGAATTTCAATTTTTATAATTTTTCTACTGTTGGGAATTTTTTCAAATTTTTGAAACTTAAAAAAAATGTTTTTTTTTTTAATTTTTATGAGGTTTTTGCTAATTTTTCGACACTTTTTGAATTTTTTTTGAATTGTTATATTTTTTCTAAATTTTGAAATCTTCAGCTACTTGTAAGTTGTTTTACTTGTAAAACATGTATATTTGATAATTTTGGCAAGTTTTATGATTTCTTCTAAATTTTGAAATCATCAGCTACATGCAAGATGTTATAGGTTTTCAATTTTTATAATTTTTCCACTGTTGGGAATTTTTTCAAATTTTTGAAACTTAAAAAAAAGGTTTTTTTTTTGATTTCTGAGAGGTTTTTGCTAATTTTCCGACCCTGTTTTAAATTTTTTTTGTAATTTTTATGATTTTTTCTAAATTTTGAAATCTTCAGCTACTTGCAAGTTTTTATAGAATTTCAATTTTTATAATTCTTCTACTGTTGGGAATTTTTTCAAACTTTTGAAACTTAAAAAAATGGCTTTTTTTTAATTTCTGAGAGGTTTTTGTTAAATTTTCGACACTTTTTGAAATTTTTTGTAACTTTTATGATTTTTTCTAAATTTTGAAATCATCAGCTACATGCAAGATGTTATAGGTTTTCAATTTTTATAATTTTTCCACTGTTGGGAATTTTTTCAAATTTTTGAAACTTAAAAAAAAGGTTTTTTTTTTGATTTCTGAGAGGTTTTTGCTAATTTTCCGACCTTGTTTTAAATTTTTTTTGAATTGTTATATTTTTTCTAAATTTTGAAATCTTCAGCTACTTGTAAGTTGTTTTACTTTTTCAATTTTTATAATTTTTCAATTGTTGGGAATTTTTTTAAATGTTTGGAACTTAAACTAATGTTCTTTTTTTATTTCTGAGAGGTTTTTGCTAATTTTTCGACTTTTTTGAATTTTTTTTGCAATTTTTAGATTTTTTCTAAATTTTGAAATCTTCAGCTACTTGTAAGTTGTTATAGTTTTTCAATTTTTATAATTTTTAGACTGTTGGGAATTTTTTTAAAAATTTTTGAAACTGAAAAAATGTTTTTTTTTGATTTCTAAGAGGTTTTTGTTAATTTTTCGACACTTTTTGGATTTTTTTGTAACTTTTATGATTTTTTCTAAATTTTGAAATCTTCAGCTACTTGTAAGTTGTTATAGTTTATCAATTTTTATAAATTTTCCACTGTTGGGAATTTTTTCAAATTTTTGAACCTTAAAAAATGGTTCTTTTTTTTTATTTCGAAGAGGTTTTTGCTAGTTTTTCAACTTTTTTTGAATTTTTTGTGGAATATTTATAATTTTCTCTTAATTTTGAAATCTTCAGCTACTTGGAAATTGTTAAAGTTTTTCAAATTTTATAATCTTTCTACTGTTGGGAATTTTTTCAAATTTTTGAATCTTTAAAAAATGTTTTTATTTTATTTCTGAAAGGTTTTTGCTAATTTTTCGACTTTTTTGAACTTTTTTTGCTATTATTAGATTTGTTCTAAATTTTGAAATGTTCAGCTACTTGTAAGTTGTTATAGATTTTCAATTTTTATAATTTTCTAACTGTTGGGAATTTTTTCAAATTTTTGAAACTTAAAAAAATGTTTTTTTTTTGATTTCTGAGAGGTTCTTGCTAATTTTTCGACACTTTTTGAATTCTTTTTGTAATTTTTTTAAATTTTTATAAATTTTGAAAATTTTAACTACTTCTTAGTTGTTATAGTTTTTCAATTTTTATAATTTTTCTACTGTTGGGAATTTTTTCAAATTTTTGAAACTTAAAAAAATGTTTTTTTTTTTGATTTCTTAGAGGTTTTTGCTAATTTTTCGACCATTTTTGAATTTTTTTTGTAATATTTCTAATTTTTTTTTTAAATTTTGAAATCTTTAGCTACTTGTAAGTTGTTACAGTTTTTCTATTTTTATAATTTTTCCACTGTTGGGAAATTTTTCAAATTTTTGAAGATTAAAAAAATGTTTTTTTTTTTTAATTTTTAAGAGGTTTTTGCTAATTTTTCGACCCTTTTTGAATTTTTTTTGTAATTTTTATGATTTTTTCTAAATTTTGAAATCTTCAGCTACTTGCAAGTTTTTATAGAATTTCAATTTTTATAATTTTTCTACTGTTGGGAATTTTTTCAAACTTTTGAAACTTAAAAAAATGGCTTTTTTTTAATTTCTGAGAGGTTTTCGTTAAATTTTCGACACTTTTTGAAATTTTTTGTAACTTTTATGATTTTTTCTAAATTTTGAAATCATCAGCTACATGCAAGATGTTATAGGTTTTCAATTTTTATAATTTTTCCACTGTTGGGAATTTTTTCAAATTTTTGAAACTTAAAAAAAAGGTTTTTTTTTTGATTTCTGAGAGGTTTTTGCTAATTTTCCGACCCTGTTTTAAATTTTTTTTGTAATTTTTATGATTTTTTCTAAATTTTGAAATCTTCAGCTACTTGCAAGTTTTTATAGAATTTCAATTTTTATAATTTTTCTACTGTTGGGAATTTTTTCAAATTTTTGAAACTTAAAAAAAATGTTTTTTTTTTATTTCTGAGAGGTTTTTGCTAATTTTTCGACATTTTTTGAATTTTTTTTGAATTGTTATATTTTTTCTAAATTTTGAAATCTTCAGCTACTTGTAAGTTGTTTTACTTTTTCATTTTTATAATTTTTCAATTGTTGGGAATTTTTTCAAATGTTTGGAACTTAAACTAATGTTCTTTTTTTATTTCTGAGAGGTTTTTGCTAATTTTTCGACTTTTTTGCAATTTTTAGATTTTTTCTAAATTTTGAAATCTTCAGCTACTTGCAAGTTGTTATAGTTTTTCAATTTTTATAATTTTTAGACTGTTGGGAATTTTTTTAAAAATTTTTGAAACTGAAAAAATGTTTTTTTTTGATTTCTAAGAGGTTTTTGTTAATTTTTCGACACTTTTTGGATTTTTTTGTAACTTTTATGATTTTTTCTAAATTTTGAAATCTTCAGCTACTTGTAAGTTGTTATAGTTTATCAATTTTTATAAATTTTCCACTGTTGGGAATTTTTTCAAATTTTTGAACCTTAAAAAATGGTTCTTTTTTTTTATTTCGAAGAGGTTTTTGCTAGTTTTTCAACTTTTTTTGAATTTTTTGTGGAATATTTATAATTTTCTCTTAATTTTGAAATCTTCAGCTACTTGGAAATTGTTAAAGTTTTTCAAATTTTATAATCTTTCTACTGTTGGGAATTTTTTCAAATTTTTGAATCTTTAAAAAATGTTTTTATTTTATTTCTGAAAGGTTTTTGCTAATTTTTCGACTTTTTTGAACTTTTTTTGCTATTATTAGATTTTTTCTAAATTTTGAAATGTTCAGCTACTTGGAAGTTGTTATAGATTTTCAATTTTTATAATTTTTTAACTGTTGGGAATTTTTTCAAATTTTTGAAACTTAAAAAAATGTTTTTTTTTTGATTTCTTAGAGGTTTTTGCTAATTTTTCGACCATTTTTGAATTTTTTTTGTAATTTTTATAATTTTTTCTAAATTTTGAAATCTTCAGCTACTTGCAAGTTTTTATAGAATTTCAATTTTTATAATTTTTCTACTGTTGGGAAATTTTTCAAATTTTTGAAACTTAAAAAAATGGTTTTTTTTTTTAATTTTTATGAGGTTTTTGCTAATTTTTCGACACTTTTTGATTTTATTTTGTAATTTTGATGATTTTCTCTAAATTTTGAAATCATCAGCTACTTGTAAGTTGTTATGGTATTTCAATTTTTAGAATTTTTCCACTGTTGGGAATTTTTTCAAATATTTGAAACTTAAAAAATGGGTTTTTTTTTGATTTCTGAGAGGTTTTTGCTAATTTTTCGACCCTGTTTGAATTTTTTTTGTAATTTTTATGATTTTTTCTAAATTTGGAAATCTCCAGCTACATGTAAGTTGTTATAGTTTTTCAATTTTAATAATTTTTCCACTGTTGGAAATTTTTTCAAATTTTTGAAACTTAAAAAACTGTTTTTTTTTTTGATTTCTGAGAGGTTTTTGCTAATTTTTCGACACTTTTTGAATTTTTTTTGTAATTTTTATAATTTTTTCTAAATTTTGAAATCTTCAGCTACTTGCAAGTTTTTATAAAATTTCAATTTTTATAATTTTTCTACGGTTGGGAAATTTTTCAAATTTTTGAAACTTAAAAAAATGATTTTTTTTTTTTAATTTTTAAGAGGTTTTTGCTAATTTTTCGACACTTTTTGGATTTTTTTTGTAATTTTTATGATTTTTTCTAAATTTTGAAATCTTCAGCTACTTGGAAGTTGTTACAGTTTTTCCAGTTTAATAATTTTTCCACTGTTGGGAATTTTTTCCAATTTTTGAAACTTAAAATAATGGGTTTTTTTTTTATTTCTGAGAGGTTTTTGCTAACTTTTCGACTTTTTTGAATTTTTTTTGCAATTTTTAGATTTTTTCTAAATTTTGAAATCTTCAGCTACTTGTAAGTTGTTATAGTTTTTCAATTTTTATAATTTTTAGACTGTTGGGAATTTTTTTAAAAATTTTTGAAACTGAAAAAATGTTTTTTTTTGATTTCTAAGAGGTTTTTGTTAATTTTTCGACACTTTTTGGATTTTTTTGTAACTTTTATGATTTTTTCTAAATTTTGAAATCTTCAGCTACTTGTAAGTTGTTATAGTTTTTCAATTTTTATAAATTTTCCACTGTTGGGAATTTTTTCAAATTTTTGAACCTTAAAAAATTGTTCTTTTTTTTTATTTCGAAGAGGTTTTTGCTAGTTTTTCAACTTTTTTTGAATTTTTTGTGGAATATTTATAATTTTCTCTTAATTTTGAAATCTTCAGCTACTTGGAAATTGTTAAAGTTTTTCAAATTTTATAATCTTTCTACTGTTGGGAATTTTTTCAAATTTTTGAATCTTTAAAAAATGTTTTTATTTTATTTCTGAAAGGTTTTTGCTAATTTTTCGACTTTTTTGAACTTTTTTTGCTATTATTAGATTTTTTCTAAATTTTGAAATGTTCAGCTACTTGTAAGTTGTTATAGATTTTCAATTTTTATAATTTTTTAACTGTTGGGAATTTTTTCAAATTTTTGAAACTTACAAAAATGTTTTTTTTTTGATTTCTGAGAGGTTCTTGCTAATTTATCGACACTTTTTGAATTCTTTTTGTAATATTTTTAAATTTTTATAAATTTTGAAAATTTTAACTACTTCTTAGTTGTTATAGTTTTTCAATTTTTATAATTTTTCTACTGTTGGGAATTTTTTCAAATTTTTGAAACTTAAAAAAATGTTTTTTTTTTGATTTCTTAGAGGTTTTTGCTAATTTTTCGACTTTTTTTGAATTTTTTTTGAATTGTTATATTTTTTCTAAATTTTGAAATCTTCAGCTACTTGTAAGTTGTTTTACTTTTTCAATTTTTATAATTTTTCAATTGTTGGGAATTTTTTGAAATGTTTGGAACTTAAACTAATGTTCTTTTTTTATTTCTGAGAGGTTTTTGCTAATTTTTCGACTTTTTTGAATTTTTTTTGCAATTTTTAGATTTTTTCTAAATTTTGAAATCTTCAGCTACTTGTAAGTTGTTATAGTTTTTCAATTTTTATAATTTTTAGACTGTTGGGAATTTTTTTAAAAATTTTTGAAACTGAAAAAATGTTTTTTTTTGATTTCTAAGAGGTTTTTGTTAATTTTTCGACACTTTTTGGATTTTTTTGTAACTTTTATGATTTTTTCTAAATTTTGAAATCTTCAGCTACTTGTAAGTTGTTATAGTTTATCAATTTTTATAAATTTTCCACTGTTGGGAATTTTTTCAAATTTTTGAACCTTAAAAAATTGTTCTTTTTTTTTATTTCGAAGAGGTTTTTGCTAGTTTTTCAACTTTTTTTGAATTTTTTGTGGAATATTTATAATTTTCTCTTAATTTTGAAATCTTCAGCTACTTGGAAATTGTTAAAGTTTTTCAAATTTTATATTCTTTCTACTGTTGGGAATTTTTTCAAATTTTTGAATCTTTAAAAAATGTTTTTATTTTATTTCTGAAAGGTTTTTGCTAATTTTTCGACTTTTTTGAACTTTTTTTGCTATTATTAGATTTTTTCTAAATTTTGAAATGTTCAGCTACTTGTAAGTTGTTATAGATTTTCAATTTTTATAATTTTCTAACTGTTGGGAATTTTTTCAAATTTTTGAAACTTAAAAAAATGTTTTTTTTTTGATTTCTGAGAGGTTCTTGCTAATTTTTCGACACTTTTTGAATTCTTTTTGTAATTTTTTTAAATTTTTATAAATTTTGAAAATTTTAACTACTTCTTAGTTGTTATAGTTTTTCAATTTTTATAATTTTTCTACTGTTGGGAATTTTTTCAAATTTTTGAAACTTAAAAAAATGTTTTTTTTTTTGATTTCTTAGAGGTTTTTGCTAATTTTTCGACCATTTTTGAATTTTTTTTGTAATATTTCTAATTTTTTTTTTAAATTTTGAAATCTTTAGCTACTTGTAAGTTGTTACAGTTTTTCTATTTTTATAATTTTTCCACTGTTGGGAAATTTTTCAAATTTTTGAAGATTAAAAAAATGTTTTTTTTTTTTAATTTTTAAGAGGTTTTTGCTAATTTTTCGACCCTTTTTGAATTTTTTTTGTAATTTTTATGATTTTTTCTAAATTTTGAAATCTTCAGCTACTTGCAAGTTTTTATAGAATTTCAATTTTTATAATTTTTCTACTGTTGGGAATTTTTTCAAACTTTTGAAACTTAAAAAAATGGCTTTTTTTTAATTTCTGAGAGGTTTTTGTTAAATTTTCGACACTTTTTGAAATTTTTTGTAACTTTTATGATTTTTTCTAAATTTTGAAATCATCAGCTACATGCAAGATGTTATAGGTTTTCAATTTTTATAATTTTTCCACTGTTGGGAATTTTTTCAAATTTTTGAAACTTAAAAAAAAGGTTTTTTTTTTGATTTCTGAGAGGTTTTTGCTAATTTTCCGACCCTGTTTTAAATTTTTTTTGTAATTTTTATGATTTTTTCTAAATTTTGAAATCTTCAGCTACTTGCAAGTTTTTATAGAATTTCAATTTTTATAATTTTTCTACTGTTGGGAATTTTTTCAAATTTTTGAAACTTAAAAAAAATGTTTTTTTTTTATTTCTGAGAGGTTTTTGCTAATTTTTCGACTTTTTTTGAATTTTTTTTGAATTGTTATATTTTTTCTAAATTTTGAAATCTTCAGCTACTTGAAAGTTGTTTTACTTTTTCAATTTTTATAATTTTTCAATTGTTGGGAATTTTTTCAAATGTTTGGAACTTAAACTAATGTTCTTTTTTTATTTCTGAGAGGTTTTTGCTAATTTTTCGACTTTTTTGAATTTTTTTTGCAATTTTTAGATTTTTTCTAAATTTTGAAATCTTCAGCTACTTGCAAGTTGTTATAGTTTTTCAATTTTTATAATTTTTAGACTGTTGGGAATTTTTTTAAAAATTTTTGAAACTGAAAAAATGTTTTTTTTTGATTTCTAAGAGGTTTTTGTTAATTTTTCGACACTTTTTGGATTTTTTTGTAACTTTTATGATTTTTTCTAAATTTTGAAATCTTCAGCTACTTGTAAGTTGTTATAGTTTATCAATTTTTATAAATTTTCCACTGTTGGGAATTTTTTCAAATTTTTGAACCTTAAAAAATGGTTCTTTTTTTTTATTTCGAAGAGGTTTTTGCTAGTTTTTCAACTTTTTTTGAATTTTTTGTGGAATATTTATAATTTTCTCTTAATTTTGAAATCTTCAGCTACTTGGAAATTGTTAAAGTTTTTCAAATTTTATAATCTTTCTACTGTTGGGAATTTTTTCAAATTTTTGAATCTTTAAAAAATGTTTTTATTTTATTTCTGAAAGGTTTTTGCTAATTTTTCGACTTTTTTGAACTTTTTTTGCTATTATTAGATTTTTTCTAAATTTTGAAATGTTCAGCTACTTGGAAGTTGTTATAGATTTTCAATTTTTATAATTTTTTAACTGTTGGGAATTTTTTCAAATTTTTGAAACTTAAAAAAATGTTTTTTTTTTGATTTCTTAGAGGTTTTTGCTAATTTTTCGACCATTTTTGAATTTTTTTTGTAATTTTTATAATTTTTTCTAAATTTTGAAATCTTCAGCTACTTGCAAGTTTTTATAGAATTTCAATTTTTATAATTTTTCTACTGTTGGGAAATTTTTCAAATTTTTGAAACTTAAAAAAATGGTTTTTTTTTTTAATTTTTATGAGGTTTTTGCTAATTTTTCGACACTTTTTGATTTTATTTTGTAATTTTGATGATTTTCTCTAAATTTTGAAATCATCAGCTACTTGTAAGTTGTTATGGTTTTTCAATTTTTAGAATTTTTCCACTGTTGGGAATTTTTTCAAATATTTGAAACTTAAAAAATGGGTTTTTTTTTGATTTCTGAGAGGTTTTTGCTAATTTTTCGACCCTGTTTGAATTTTTTTTGTAATTTTTATGATTTTTTCTAAATTTGGAAATCTCCAGCTACATGTAAGTTGTTATAGTTTTTCAATTTTAATAATTTTTCCACTGTTGGAAATTTTTTCAAATTTTTGAAACTTAAAAAACTGTTTTTTTTTTGATTTCTGAGAGGTTTTTGCTAATTTTTCGACACTTTTTGAATTTTTTTTGTAATTTTTATGATTTTTTCTAAATTTTGAAATCTTCAGCTACTTGCAAGTTTTTATAAAATTTCAATTTTTATAATTTTTTTACGGTTGGGAAATTTTTCAAATTTTTGAAACTTAAAAAAATGATTTTTTTTTTTTAATTTTTAAGAGGTTTTTGCTAATTTTTCGACACTTTTTGGATTTTTTTTGTAATTTTTATGATTTTTTCTAAATTTTGAAATCTTCAGCTACTTGGAAGTTGTTACAGTTTTTCCAGTTTAATAATTTTTCCACTGTTGGGAATTTTTTCCAATTTTTGAAACTTAAAATAATGGGTTGTTTTTTTATTTCTGAGAGGTTTTTGCTAACTTTTCGACTTTTTTGAATTTTTTTTGCAATTTTTAGATTTTTTCTAAATTTTGAAATCTTCAGCTACTTGTAAGTTGTTATAGTTTTTCAATTTTTATAATTTTTAGACTGTTGGGAATTTTTTTAAAAATTTTTGAAACTGAAAAAATGTTTTTTTTTGATTTCTAAGAGGTTTCTGTTAATTTTTCGACACTTTTTGGATTTTTTTGTAACTTTTATGATTTTTTCTAAATTTTGAAATCTTCAGCTACTTGTAAGTTGTTATAGTTTATCAATTTTTATAAATTTTCCACTGTTGGGAATTTTTTCAAATTTTTGAACCTTAAAAAATTGTTCTTTTTTTTATTTCGAAGAGGTTTTTGCTAGTTTTTCAACTTTTTTTGAATTTTTTGTGGAATATTTATAATTTTCTCTTAATTTTGAAATCTTCAGCTACTTGGAAATTGTTAAAGTTTTTCAAATTTTATAATCTTTCTACTGTTGGGAATTTTTTCAAATTTTTGAATCTTTAAAAAATGTTTTTATTTTATTTCTGAAAGGTTTTTGCTAATTTTTCGACTTTTTTGAACTTTTTTTGCTATTATTAGATTTTTTCTAAATTTTGAAATGTTCAGCTACTTGTAAGTTGTTATAGATTTTCAATTTTTATAATTTTTTAACTGTTGGGAATTTTTTCAAATTTTTGAAACTTAAAAAAATGTTTTTTTTTTGATTTCTGAGAGGTTCTTGCTAATTTTTCGACACTTTTTGAATTCTTTTTGTAATTTTTTTAAATTTTTATAAATTTTGAAAATTTTAACTACTTCTTAGTTGTTATAGTTTTTCAATTTTTATAATTTTTCTACTGTTGGGAATTTTTTCAAATTTTTGAAACTTAAAAAAATGTTTTTTTTTTGATTTCTTAGAGGTTTTTGCTAATTTTTCGACCATTTTTGAATTTTTTTTGTAATATTTCTAATTTTTTTTTTAAATTTTGAAATCTTCAGCTACTTGTAAGTTGTAACAGTTTTTCTATTTTTATAATTTTTCCACTGTTGGGAAATTTTTCAAATTTTTGAAGCTTAAAAAAATGTTTTTTTTTTTTTAATTTTTGAGAGGTTTTTGCTAATTTTTCGACCCTTTTTGAATTTTTTTTGTAATTTTTATGATTTTTTCTAAATTTTGAAATCATCAGCTACTTGCAAGTTCTTATAGAATTTCAATTTTTATAATTTTTCTACTGTTGGGAATTTTTTCAAACTTTTGAAACTTAAAAAACTGGCTTTTTTTTAATTTCTGAGAGGTTTTTGTTAAATTTTCGACACTTTTTGAAATTTTTTGTAACTTTTATGATTTTTTCTAAATTTTGAAATCATCAGCTACATGCAAGATGTTATAGGTTTTCAATTTTTATAATTTTTCCACTGTTGGGAATTTTTTCAAATTTTTGAAACTTAAAAAAAAGGTTTTTTTTTTTGATTTCTGAGAGGTTTTTGCTAATTTTCCGACCCTGTTTTAAATTTTTTTTGTAATTTTTATGATTTTTTCTAAATTTTGAAATCTTCAGCTACTTGCAAGTTTTTATAGAATTTCAATTTTTACAATTTTTCTACTGTTGGGAATTTTTTCAAATTTTTGAAACTTAAAAAAAATGTTTTTTTTTTATTTTTGAGAGGTTTTTGCTAATTTTTCGACTTTTTTTGAATTTTTTTTGAATTGTTATATTTTTTCTAAATTTTGAAATCTTCAGCTACTTGTAAGTTGTTTTACTTTTTCAATTTTTATAATTTTTCAATTGTTGGGAATTTTTTCAAATGTTTGGAACTTAAACTAATGTTCTTTTTTTATTTCTGAGAGGTTTTTGCTAATTTTTCGACTTTTTTGAATTTTTTTTGCAATTTTTAGATTTTTTCTAAATTTTGAAATCTTCAGCTACTTGTAAGTTGTTATAGTTTTTCAATTTTTATAATTTTTAGACTGTTGGGAATTTTTTTAAAAATTTTTGAAACTGAAAAAATGTTTTTTTTTGATTTCTAAGAGGTTTTTGTTAATTTTTCGACACTTTTTGGATTTTTTTGTAACTTTTATGATTTTTTCTAAATTTTGAAATCTTCAGCTACTTGTAAGTTGTTATAGTTTATCAATTTTTATAAATTTTCCACTGTTGGGAATTTTTTCAAATTTTTGAAACTTAAAAAAATGTTTTTTTTTTGATTTCTGAGAGGTTCTTGCTAATTTTTCGACACTTTTTGAATTCTTTTTGTAATTTTTTTAAATTTTTATAAATTTTGAAAATTTTAACTACTTCTTAGTTGTTATAGTTTTTCAATTTTTATAATTTTTCTACTGTTTTGAATTTTTTCAAATTTTTGAAGCTTAAAAAAATGTTTTTTTTTTTTTAATTTTTAAGAGGTTTTTGCTAATTTTTCGACCCTTTTTGAATTTTTTTTGTAATTTTTATGATTTTTTCTAAATTTTGAAATCTTCAGCTACTTGTAAGTTGTTATAGTTTATCAATTTTTATAAATTTTCCATTGTTGGGAATTTTTTCAAATTTTTGAACCTTATAAAATTGTTCTTTTTTTTATTTCGAAGAGGTTTTTGCTAGTTTTTCAACTTTTTTTGAATTTTTTGTGGAATATTTATAATTTTCTCTTAATTTTGAAATCTTCAGCTACTTGGAAATTGTTAAAGTTTTTCAAATTTTATAATCTTTCTACTGTTGGGAATTTTTTCAAATTTTTGAATCTTTAAAAAATGTTTTTATTTTATTTCTGAAAGGTTTTTGCTAATTTTTCGACTTTTTTGAACTTTTTTTGCTATTATTAGATTTTTTCTAAATTTTGAAATGTTCAGCTACTTGTAAGTTGTTATAGATTTTCAATTTTTATAATTTTTTAACTGTTGGGAATTTTTTCAAATTTTTGAAACTTAAAAAAATGTTTTTTTTTTGATTTCTGAGAGGTTCTTGCTAATTTTTCGACACTTTTTGAATTCTTTTTGTAATTTTTTTAAATTTTTATAAATTTTGAAAATTTTAACTACTTCTTAGTTGTTATAGTTTTTCAATTTTTATAATTTTTCTACTGTTTTGAATTTTTTCAAATTTTTGAAGCTTAAAAAAATGTTTTTTTTTTTTTAATTTTTAAGAGGTTTTTGCTAATTTTTCGACCCTTTTTGAATTTTTTTTGTAATTTTTATGATTTTTTCTAAATTTTGAAATCTTCAGCTACTTGCAAGTTTTTATAGAATTTCAATTTTTATAATTCTTCTACTGTTGGGAATTTTTTCAAACTTTTGAAACTTAAAAAAATGGCTTTTTTTTAATTTCTGAGAGGTTTTTGTTAAATTTTCGACACTTTTTGAAATTTTTTGTAACTTTTATGATTTTTTCTAAATTTTGAAATCATCAGCTACATGCAAGATGTTATAGGTTTTCAATTTTTATAATTTTTCCACTGTTGGGAATTTTTTCAAATTTTTGAAACTTAAAAAAAAGGTTTTTTTTTTGATTTCTGAGAGGTTTTTGCTAATTTTCCGACCCTGTTTTAAATTTTTTTTGTAATTTTTATGATTTTTTCTAAATTTTGAAATCTTCAGCTACTTGCAAGTTTTTATAGAATTTCAATTTTTATAATTTTTCTACTGTTGGGAATTTTTTCAAATTTTTGAAACTTAAAAAAAATGTTTTTTTTTTATTTCTGAGAGGTTTTTGCTAATTTTTCGACTTCTTTTGAATTTTTTTTGAATTGTTATATTTTTTCTAAATTTTGAAATCTTCAGCTACTTGTAAGTTGTTTTACTTTTTCAATTTTTATAATTTTTCAATTGTTGGGAATTTTTTCAAATGTTTGGAACTTAAACTAATGTTCTTTTTTTATTTCTGAGAGGTTTTTGCTAATTTTTCGACTTCTTTTGAATTTTTTTTGAATTGTTATATTTTTTCTAAATTTTGAAATCTTCAGCTACTTGTAAGTTGTTTTACTTTTTCAATTTTTATAATTTTTCAATTGTTGGGAATTTTTTCAAATGTTTGGAACTTAAACTAATGTTCTTTTTTTATTTCTGAGAGGTTCTTGCTAATTTTTCGACACTTTTTGAATTCTTTTTGTAAGTTTTTTAAATTTTTATAAATTTTGAAAATTTTAACTACTTCTTAGTTGTTATAGTTTTTCAATTTTTATAATTTTTCTACTGTTGGGAATTTTTTCAAATTTTTGAAACTTAAAAAAATGTTTTTTTTTTGATTTCTTAGAGGTTTTTGCTAATTTTTCGACCATTTTTGAATTTTTTTTGTAATATTTCTAATTTTTTTTTTAAATTTTGAAATCTTCAGCTACTTGGAAGTTGTTTCAGTTTTTCTAATTTAATAATTTTTCCACTGTTGGGAATTTTTTCAAATTTTTGAAACTTAAAAAAATGTTTTTTTTTTGATTTCTGAGAGGTTTTTGCTAATTTTTCGACACTTTTTGAATTTTTTTTGTAATTTTTATGATTTTTTCTAAATTTTGAAATCATCAGCTACTTGTAAGTTGTTACAGTTTTTCTATTTTTATAATTTTTCCACTGTTGGGAAATTTTTCAAATTTTTGAAGCTTAAAAAAATGTTTTTTTTTTTTTAATTTTTAAGAGGTTTTTGCTAATTTTTCGACCCTTTTTGAATTTTTTTTGTAATTTTTATGATTTTTTCTAAATTTTGAAATCTTCAGCTACTTGCAAGTTTTTATAGAATTTCAATTTTTATAATTCTTCTACTGTTGGGAATTTTTTCAAACTTTTGAAACTTAAAAAAATGGCTTTTTTTTAATTTCTGAGAGGTTTTTGTTAAATTTTCGACACTTTTTGAAATTTTTTGTAACTTTTATGATTTTTTCTAAATTTTGAAATCATCAGCTACATGCAAGATGTTATAGGTTTTCAATTTTTATAATTTTTCCACTGTTGGGAATTTTTTCAAATTTTTGAAACTTAAAAAAAAGGTTTTTTTTTTGATTTCTGAGTGGTTTTTGCTAATTTTCCGACCCTGTTTTAAATTTTTTTTGTAATTTTTATGATTTTTTCTAAATTTTGAAATCTTCAGCTACTTGCAAGTTTTTATAGAATTTCAATTTTTATAAGTTTTCTACTGTTGGGAATTTTTTCAAATTTTTGAAACTTAAACTAATGTTCTTTTTTTATTTCTGAGAGGTTTTTGCTAATTTTTCGACTTTTTTTGAATTTTTTTTGAATTGTTATATTTTTTCTAAATTTTGAAATCTTCAGCTACTTGCAAGTTTTTATAGAATTTCAATTTTTATAATTTTTCAATTGTTGGGAATTTTTTCAAATGTTTGGAACTTAAACTAATGTTCTTTTTTTATTTCTGAGAGGTTTTTGCTAATTTTTCGACTTTTTTGAATTTGTTTTGCAATTTTTAGATTTTTTCAAAATTTTGAAATCTTCAGCTACTTGTAAGTTGTTATAGTTTTTCAATTTTTATAATTTTTAGACTGTTGGGAATTTTTTTAAAAATTTTTGAAACTGAAAAAATGTTTTTTTTTTATTTCGAAGAGGTTTTTGCTAGTTTTTCAACTTTTTTTGAATTTTTTGTGGAATATTTATAATTTTCTCTTAATTTTGAAATCTTCAGCTACTTGGAAATTGTTAAAGTTTTTCAAATTTTATAATCTTTCTACTGTTGGGAATTTTTTCAAATTTTTGAATCTTTAAAAAATGTTTTTATTTTATTTCTGAAAGGTTTTTGCTAATTTTTCGACTTTTTTGAACTTTTTTTGCTATTATTAGATTTTTTCTAAATTTTGAAATGTTCAGCTACTTGGAAGTTGTTATAGATTTTCAATTTTTATAATTTTTTAACTGTTGGGAATTTTTTCAAATTTTTGAAACTTAAAAAAATGTTTTTTTTTTGATTTCTTAGAGGTTTTTGCTAATTTTTCGACCATTTTTGAATTTTTTTTGTAATATTTCTAATTTTTTTTTTAAATTTTGAAATCTTCAGCTACTTGGAAGTTGTTACAGTTTTTCCATTTTAATAATTTTTCCACTGTTGGGAATTTTTTCAAATTTTTGAAACTTAAAAAAATGGTTTTTTTTTTTAATTTTTAAGAGGTTTTTGCTAATTTTTCGACACTTTTTGAATTTTTTTTGTAATTTTTATGATTTTTTCTAAATTTTGAAATCATCAGCTACTTGCAAGTTGTTACAGTTTTTCTATTTTTATAATTTTTCCACTGTTGGGAAATTTTTCAAATTTTTGAAGCTTAAAAAAATGTTTTTTTTTTTTTAATTTTTAAGAGGTTTTTGCTAATTTTTCGACCCTTTTTGAACTTTTTTTGTAATTTTTATGATTTTTTCTAAATTTTGAAATCTTCAGCTACTAGCAAGTTTTTATAGAATTTCAATTTTTATAATTTTTCTACTGTTGGGAATTTTTTCAAACTTTTGAAACTTAAAAAAATGGCTTTTTTTTAATTTCTGAGAGGTTTTTGTTAAATTTTCGACACTTTTTGAAATTTTTTGTAACTTTTATGATTTTTTCTAAATTTTGAAATCTTCAGCTACTTGGAAGTTGTAACAGTTTTTCTATTTTAATAATTTTTCCACTGTTGGGAATTTTTTCAAATTTTTGAAACTTAAAAAAATGGGTTTTTTTTGATTTCTGAGAGGTTTTTGCTAATTTTTCGACCCTTTTTGAATTTTTTTTGTAATTTTTATGATTTTTTCTAAATTTTGAAATCTTGCAAGTTGTTATAGTTTTTCAATTTTTATAATTTTTCCACTGTTGGGAATTTTTTCAAATTTTTGAAACTAAGAAAAAGGATTTTTTTTTGGATTTCATAGAGGTTTTTGCTAATTTTTCGACCCTGTTTGAATTTTTTTTGTAATTTTTATAATTTTTTCTAAATTTGGAAATCTTCAGCAACTTGCAAGTTTTTATAGAATTTCAATTTTTATAATTTTTCTACTGTTGGGAAATTTTTCAAATTTTTGAAACTTAAAAAAATGGATTTTTTTTTTAATTTTTATGAGGTTTTTGCTAATTTTTCGACACTTTTTGATTTTTTTTTGTAATTTTGATGATTTTTTCTAAATTTTGAAATCATCAGCTACTTGTAAGTTGTTATGGTTTTTCAATTTTTATATTTTTTCCACTGTTGGGAATTTTTTCAAATTTTTTGAAACTTAAAAAAATGGGTTTTTTTTTGATTTCTGAGAGGTTTTTGCTAATTTTTCGACCCTGTTTGAATTTTTTTTGTAATTTTTATGATTTTTTCTAAATTTTGAAATCTTCAGCTACTTGGAAGTTGTTACAGTTTTTCTATTATAATAATTTTTCCACTGTTGGGAATTTTTTCAAATATTTGAAACTTAAAAAAATGGGTTTTTTTTTGATTTCTGAGAGGTTTTTGCTAATTTTTCGACCCTGTTTGAATTTTTTTTGTAATTTTTATGATTTTTTCTAAATTTTGAAATCTCCAGCTACTTGTAAGTTGTTATAGTTTTTCAATTTTGATAATTTTTCCACTGTTGGAAATTTTTTCAAATTTTTGAAACTTAAAAAACTGTTTTTTTTTTTGATTTCTGAGAGGTTTTTGCTAATTTTTCGACACTTTTTGAATTTTTTTTGTAATTTTTATGATTTTTTCTAAATTTTGAAATCTTCAGCTACTTGCAAGTTTTTATAGAATTTCAATTTTTATAATTTTTCTACGGTTGGGAAATTTTTCAAATTTTTGAAACTTAAAAAAATGATTTTTTTTTTTTAATTTTTAAGAGGTTTTTGCTAATTTTTCGACACTTTTTGGATTTTTTTTTGTAATTTTTATGATTTGTTCTAAATTTTGAAGTCATCAGCTACTTGTAAGTTTTTATAGAATTTCAATTTTTATAATTTTTCCACTGTTGGGAATTTTTTCAAATTTTAGAAATTTAAAAAAAATGGTTTTTTTAATTTCTAAGAGGTTTTTGTTAAATTTTCGAGACTATTTTTTTAAATTTTTTGTAACTTTTATGATTTTTTCTAAATTTTGAAATCTTCAGCTACTTGGAAGTTGTTACAGTTTTTCCAGTTTAATAATTTTTCCACTGTTGGGAATTTTTTCCAATTTTTGAAACTTAAAAAAATTGGTTTTTTTTTATTTCTGAGAGGTTTTTGCTAATCGTTCGACCCTTTTTGAATTTTTTTTGTAATTTTTATGATTTCTTCTAAATTTTGAAATCAACAGCTACATGTAAGATGTTATAGGTTTTCAATTTTTATAATTTTTCCACTGTTGGGAATTTTTTCAAATTTTTGAAACTTAAAAAAAAGGTTTTTTTTTTGATTTCTGAGAGGTTTTTGCTAATTTTCCAACCCTGTTTGAATTTTTTTTGTAATTTTTATGATTTTTTCTAAATTTTGAAATCTTCAGCTACTTGCAAGTTTTTATAGAACTTCAATTTTTATAATTTTTCTACTGTTGGGAATTTTTTCAAATTTTTGAAACTTAAAAAAAATGTTTTTTTTTTTATTTCTGAGAGGTTTTTGCTAATTTTTCGATTTTTTTTTGAATTTTTTTTGAATTGTTATATTTTTTCTAAATTTTGAAATCTTCAGCTACTTGTAAGTTGTTTTACTTTTTCAATTTTTATAATTTTTCAATTGTTGGGAATTTTTTCAAATGTTTGGAACCTAAACTAATGTTCTTTTTTTATTTCTGAGAGGTTCTTGCTAATTTTTCGACTTTTTTTGAATTTTTTTTGCAATTTTTAGATTTTTTCTAAATTTTGAAATCTTCAGCTACTTGTAAGTTGTTATAATTTTTCAATTTTTATAATTTTTAGACTGTTGGGAATTTTTTTAAAAATTTTTGAAACTGAAAAAAAAGGTTTTTTTTTTATTTCTGAGAGGTTTTTGCTAATTTTCCGACCCTGTTTGAATTTTTTTTGTAATTTATATGATTTTTTCTAAATTTTGAAATCTTCAGCTACTTGTAAGTGGTTATAGTTTTTCAATTTTTATAATTTTTCCACTGTTGGTTATTTTTTCAAATTTTTGAAATTTAAAAAAATGTTTTTTTTTTGATTTCTAAGAGGTTTTTGCTAATTTTTCGACACTTTTTGAATTTTCTTGATTTTTTGTAAATTTAGAAATCTCCAGCTACTTGGAAGTTGTTATAGTTTTTCAATTTTTATAATTTTTCCACTGTTGGGAATTTTTTCAAATTTTTGAATCTTTAAAAAATGTTTTTATTTTATTTCTGAAAGGTTTTTGCTAATTTTTCGACGTTTTTTGAACTTTTTTTGTTATTATTAGATTTTTTCTAAATTTTGAAATCTTCAGCTACTTGTAAGTTGTTATAGATTTTCAATTTTTATAATTTTTTAACTGTTGGGAATTTTTTCAAATTTTTGAAACTTAAAAAAATGTTTTTTTTTTGATTTCTTAGAGGTTTTTGCTAATTTTTCGACCATTTTTGAATTTTTTTTGTAATATTTCTAATTTTTTTTTTAAATTTTGAAATCTTCAGCTACTTGGAAGTTGTTACAGTTTTTCCATTTTAATAATTTTTCCACTGTTGGGAATTTTTTCAAATTTTTGAAACTTAAAAAAATGGTTTTTTTTTTTAATTTTTAAGAGGTTTTTGCTAATTTTTCGACACTTTTTGAATTTTTTTTGTAATTTTTATGATTTTTTCTAAATTTTGAAATCATCAGCTACTTGCAAGTTGTTACAGTTTTTCTATTTTTATAATTTTTCCACTGTTGGGAAATTTTTCAAATTTTTGAAGCTTAAAAAAATGTTTTTTTTTTTTTAATTTTTAAGAGGTTTTTGCTAATTTTTCGACCCTTTTTGAACTTTTTTTGTAATTTTTATGATTTTTTCTAAATTTTGAAATCTTCAGCTACTAGCAAGTTTTTATAGAATTTCAATTTTTATAATTTTTCTACTGTTGGGAATTTTTTCAAACTTTTGAAACTTAAAAAAATGGCTTTTTTTTAATTTCTGAGAGGTTTTTGTTAAATTTTCGACACTTTTTGAAATTTTTTGTAACTTTTATGATTTTTTCTAAATTTTGAAATCTTCAGCTACTTGGAAGTTGTAACAGTTTTTCTATTTTAATAATTTTTCCACTGTTGGGAATTTTTTCAAATTTTTGAAACTTAAAAAAATGGGTTTTTTTTGATTTCTGAGAGGTTTTTGCTAATTTTTCGACCCTTTTTGAATTTTTTTTTGTAATTTTTATGATTTTTTCTAAATTTTGAAATCTTGCAAGTTGTTATAGTTTTTCAATTTTTATAATTTTTCCACTGTTGGGAATTTTTTCAAATTTTTGAAACTAAGAAAAAGGATTTTTTTTTGGATTTCATAGAGGTTTTTGCTAATTTTTCGACCCTGTTTGAATTTTTTTTGTAATTTTTATAATTTTTTCTAAATTTGGAAATCTTCAGCAACTTGCAAGTTTTTATAGAATATCAATTTTTATAATTTTTCTACTGTTGGGAAATTTTTCAAATTTTTGAAACTTAAAAAAATGGTTTTTTTTTTTAATTTTTATGAGGTTTTTGCTAATTTTTCGACACTTTTTGATTTTTTTTTGTAATTTTGATGATTTTTTCTAAATTTTGAAATCATCAGCTACTTGTAAGTTGTTATGGTTTTTCAATTTTTATATTTTTTCCACTGTTGGGAATTTTTTCAAATTTTTTGAAACTTAAAAAAATGGGTTTTTTTTTGATTTCTGAGAGGTTTTTGCTAATTTTTCGACCCTGTTTGAATTTTTTTTGTAATTTTTATGATTTTTTCTAAATTTTGAAATCTTCAGCTACTTGGAAGTTGTTACAGTTTTTCTATTATAATAATTTTTCCACTGTTGGGAATTTTTTCAAATATTTGAAACTTAAAAAAATGGGTTTTTTTTTGATTTCTGAGAGGTTTTTGCTAATTTTTCGACCCTGTTTGAATTTTTTTTGTAATTTTTATGATTTTTTCTAAATTTTGAAATCTCCAGCTACTTGTAAGTTGTTATAGTTTTTCAATTTTGATAATTTTTCCACTGTTGGAAATTTTTTCAAATTTTTGAAACTTAAAAAACTGTTTTTTTTTTTGATTTCTGAGAGGTTTTTGCTAATTTTTCGACACTTTTTGAATTTTTTTTGTAATTTTTATGATTTTTTCTAAATTTTGAAATCTTCAGCTACTTGCAAGTTTTTATAGAATTTCAATTTTTATAATTTTTCTACGGTTGGGAAATTTTTCAAATTTTTGAAACTTAAAAAAATGATTTTTTTTTTTTAATTTTTAAGAGGTTTTTGCTAATTTTTCGACACTTTTTGGATTTTTTTTTGTAATTTTTATGATTTGTTCTAAATTTTGAAGTCATCAGCTACTTGTCAGTTGTTATAGTTTTTCAATTTATATAATTTTTCCACTGTTGGGAATTTTTTCAAATTTTAGAAATTTAAAAAAAATGGTTTTTTTAATTTCTAAGAGGTTTTTGTTAAATTTTCGAGACTATTTTTTTAAATTTTTTGTAACTTTTATGATTTTTTCTAAATTTTGAAATCTTCAGCTACTTGGAAGTTGTTACAGTTTTTCCAGTTTAATAATTTTTCCACTGTTGGGAATTTTTTCCAATTTTTGAAACTTAAAAAAATGGGTTTTTTTTTATTTCTGAGAGGTTTTTGCTAATCGTTCGACCCTTTTTGAATTTTTTTGGTAATTTTTATGATTTCTTCTAAATTTTGAAATCAACAGCTACATGTAAGATGTTATAGGTTTTCAATTTTTATAATTTTTCCACTGTTGGGAATTTTTTCAAATTTTTGAAACTTAAAAAAAAGGTTTTTTTTTTGATTTCTGAGAGGTTTTTGCTAATTTTCCAACCCTGTTTGAATTTTTTTTGTAATTTTTATGATTTTTTCTAAATTTTGAAATCTTCAGCTACTTGCAAGTTTTTATAGAACTTCAATTTTTATAATTTTTCTACTGTTGGGAATTTTTTCAAATTTTTGAAACTTAAAAAAAATGTTTTTTTTTTTATTTCTGAGAGGTTTTTGCTAATTTTTCGATTTTTTTTTGAATTTTTTTTGAATTGTTATATTTTTTCTAAATTTTGAAATCTTCAGCTACTTGGAAGTTGTTTTACTTTTTCAATTTTTATAATTTTTCAATTGTTGGGAATTTTTTCAAATGTTTGGAACCTAAACTAATGTTCTTTTTTTATTTCTGAGAGGTTCTTGCTAATTTTTCGACTTTTTTTGAATTTTTTTTGCAATTTTTAGATTTTTTCTAAATTTTGAAATCTTCAGCTACTTGTAAGTTGTTATAATTTTTCAATTTTTATAATTTTTAGACTTTTGGGAATTTTTTTAAAAATTTTTGAAACTGAAAAAAAAGGTTTTTTTTTTATTTCTGAGAGGTTTTTGCTAATTTTCCGACCCTGTTTGAATTTTTTTTGTAATTTATATGATTTTTTCTAAATTTTGAAATCTTCAGCTACTTGTAAGTGGTTATAGTTTTTCAATTTTTATAATTTTTCCACTGTTGGTTATTTTTTCAAATTTTTGAAATTTAAAAAAATGTTTTTTTTTTGATTTCTAAGAGGTTTTTGCTAATTTTTCGACACTTTTTGAATTTTCTTGATTTTTTGTAAATTTAGAAATCTCCAGCTACTTGGAAGTTGTTATAGTTTTTCAATTTTTATAATTTTTCCACTGTTGGGAATTTTTTCAAATTTTTGAATCTTTAAAAAATGTTTTTATTTTATTTCTGAAAGGTTTTTGCTAATTTTTCGACGTTTTTTGAACTTTTTTTGTTATTATTAGATTTTTTCTAAATTTTGAAATCTTCAGCTACTTGTAAGTTGTTATAGATTTTCAATTTTTATAATTTTTTAACTGTTGGGAATTTTTTCAAATTTTTGAAACTTAACTTACTAATTTTTCGACACTTTTTGAATTTTTTTTGTAATTTTTTTTAATTTTTATAAATTTTGAAAATTTTAACTACTTGCTAGTTGTTATAGTTTTTCAATTTTTATAATTTTTCTACTGTTGGGAATTTTTTCAAATTTTTGAAACTTAAAAAAATGTTTTTTTTTTGATTTCTGAGAGGTTTTTGCTAATTTTTCGACCATTTTTGAATTTTTTTTTTAATATTTCTAATTTTTTTTTTAAATTTTGAAATCTTCAGCTACTTGTAAGTTATTATAGTTTTTAAATTTTGATAATTTTTCCACTGTTGGGAATTTTTTCAAATTTTTGAAACTTAAAAAAATGTTTTTTTTTTTTTAATTTTTAAGAGGTTTTTGCTAATTTTTCGACACTTTTTGAATTTTTTTTGTAATTTTTATGATTTTTTCTAAATTTGGAAATCATCAGCTACTTGCCAGTTGTTATAGTTTTTCAATTTTTATAATTTTTCCACTGTTGGGAATTTTTTCAAATTTTTGAAACTTAAAAAAATGGGTTTTTTAATTTCTTAGAGGTTTTTCACCACTTTTTAAAATTTTTTGTAACTTTTATGATTTTTTCTAAATTTTGAAATCTTCAGCTACTTGGAAGTTGTTACAGTTTTTCTATTTTAATAATTTTTCCACTGTTGGGAATTTTTTCAAATTTTTGAAACTTAAAAAAATGGGTTTTTTTTGATTTCTGAGAGGTTTTTGCTAATTTTTCGACCCTTTTTGAATTTTTTTTGTAATTTTTATGATTTTTCCTAAATTTTGAAATCTTGCAAGTTGTTTTAGTATTTCAATTTTTATAATTTTTCCACTGTTGGGAATTTTTTCAGATTTATGAAACTTAAAAAAAGGATTTTTTTTTGATTTCTGAGAGGTTTTTGCTAATTTTTCGACCCTTTTTGAATTTTTTTGGTAATTTTTATGATTTCTTCTAAATTTCGAAATCATCAGCTACATGCAAGATGTTATAGTTTTTCAATTTTTATAATTTTTCCACTGTTGGGAATTTTTTCAAATTTTTGAAACTTAAAAAAAAGGTTTTTTTTTTTGATTTCTGAGAGGTTTTTGCTAATTTTTCGACCCTTTTTGAATTTTTTTTGTAATTTTTATGATTTTTTCTAAATTTTGAAATCTTCAGCTACTTGCAAGTTTTTATAGAATTTCAATTTTTATAATTTTTCTACTGTTGGGAATTTTTTCAAATTTTTGAAACTTAAAAAAAATGTTTTTTTTTTTATTTCTGAGAGGTTTTTGCTAATTTTTCGACTTTTTTTGAATTTTTTTTGAATTGTTATATTTTTTCTAAATTTTGAAATCTTCAGCTACTTGGAAGTTGTTTTACTTTTTCAATTTTTATAATTTTTCAATTGTTGGGAATTTTTTCAAATGTTTGGAACTTAAACTAATGTTCTTTTTTTTTATTTCTGAGAGGTTTTTGCTAATTTTTCGACTTTTCTTGAATTTTTTTTGCAATTTTTAGATTTTTTCTAAATTTTGAAATCTTCAGCTACTTGTAAGTTGTTATAATTTTTCAATTTTTATAATTTTTAGACTGTTGGGAATTTTTTTAAAAATTTTTGAAACGTAAAAAATGGTTTTTTTTTTGATTTCTAAGAGGTTTTTGTTAATTTTTCGACACTTTTTGGATTTTTTTGTAACTTTTATGATTTTTTCTAAATTTTGAAATCTTCAGCTACTTGTAAGTTGTTATAGTTTATCAATTTTTATAAATTTTCCATTGTTGGGAATTTTTTCAAATTTTTGAACCTTATAAAATGGTTCTTTTTTTTTATTTCGAAGAGGTTTTTGCTAGTTTTTCAACTTTTTTTGAATTTTTTGTGGAATATTTATAATTTTCTCTTAATTTTGAAATCTTCAGCTACTTGGAAATTGTTAACGTTTTTCAAATTTTATAATCTTTCTACTGTTGGGAATTTTTTCAAATTTTTGAAACTTAAAAAAATGTTTTTATTTTATTTCTGAAAGGTTTTTGCTAATTTTTCGACACTTTTTGAATTTTTTTTGCTATTATTAGATTTTTTCTAAATTTTGAAATCTTCAGCTACTTGGAAGTTGTTATAGTTTTTCAATTTTTATAATTTTTCCACTGTTGGGAATTTTTTCAAATTTTTGAAACTTAAAAAAATGGGTTTTTTTTTGATTTCTGAGAGGTTTTTGCTAATTTTTCGACCCTTTTTGAATTTTTTTTGTAATTTTTATGATTTTTTCTAAATTTTGAAATCTTGCAAGTTGTTTAAGTATTTCAATTTTTATAATTTTTCCACTGTTGGGAATTTTTTCAAATTTATGAAACTTAAAAAAAGGATTTTTTTTTTATTTCTGAGAGGTTTTTGCTAATTTTTCGACCCTGTTTGAATTTTTTTTGTAATTTTTATATTTTTTTCTAAATTTTGAAATCTTCAGCTACTTGCAAATTTTTAAAGAATTTCAATTTTTATAATTTTTCTACTGTTGGGAAATTTTTCAAATTTTTGAAACTTAAAAAAATGGTTTTTTTTTTTTTAATTTTTATGAGGTTTTTGCTAATTTTTCGACACTTTTTGAATTTTTTTTGTAATTTTTATGATTTTTTCTAAATTTTGAAATCATCAGCTACTTGTCAGTTGTTATAGTTTTTCAATTTTTATAATTTTTCCACTGTTTTGAATTTTTTCAAATTTTTGAAACTTAAAAAAATGGTTTTTTTTTTAATTTTTATGAGGTTTTTGTTAAATTTTCGACACTATTTTTTAAATTTTTTTGTAACTTTTATGATTTTTTTCTAAATTTTAAAATCTTCAGCTACTTGGAAGTTGTTACAGTTTTTCTATTTTAATAATTTTTCCACTGTTGGGAATTTTTTCAGATTTATGAAACTTAAAAAAAGGATTTTTTTTTGATTTCTGAGAGGTTTTTGCTAATTTTTCGACCCTGTTTGAATTTTTTTTGTAATTTTTATATTTTTTTCTAAATTTTGAAATCTTCAGCTACTTGCAAATTTTTATAGAATTTCAATTTTTATAATTTTTCTACTGTTGGAAAATTTTTCAAATTTTTGAAACTTAAAAAAATGGTTTTTTTTTTTTAATTTTTATGAGGTTTTTGCTAATTTTTCGACACTTTTTGAATTTTTTTTGTAATTTTTATGATTTTTTCTAAATTTTGAAATCTTCAGCTACTTGCAAGTTTTTATAGAATTTCAATTTTTATAATTTTTCTACGGTTGGGAAATTTTTCAAATTTTTGAAACTTAAAAAAATTATTTTTTTTTTTAATTTTTAAGAGGTTTTTGCTAATTTTCCGACACTTGTTGATTTTTTTTTGTAATTTTTATGATTTTTTCTAAATTTTGAAATCATCAGCTACTTGTAAGTTGTTTAGTTTTTCAATTTTTATAATTTTTCCACTGTTGGGAATTTTCTCAAATTTTTGAAACTTATAAAAATGGCTTTTTTTTAATTTCTTAGAGGTTTTTGTTAAATTTTCGACACTTTTTAAAATTTTTATGATTTTTTCTAAATTTTGAAATCTTCAGCTACTTGGAAGTTGTTACAGTTTTTCTATTTTAATAATTTTTCCACTATTGGGAATTTTTTCAAATTTTTGAAACTTAAAAAAAGGATTTTTTTTTGATTTCTGAGAGGTTTTTGCTAATTTCTCGACCCTGTTTGAATTTTTTTTGTAATTTTTATATTTTTTCCTAAATTTTGAAATCTTCAGCTACTTGCAAATTTTTATAGAATTTCAATTTTTATAATTTTTCTACTGTGGGGAAATTTTTCAAATTTTTGAAACTTAAAAAAATGTTTTTTTTTTTTAATTTTTATGAGGTTTTTGCTAATTTTTCGACACTTTTTGAATTTTGTTTGTAATTTTTATGATTTTTTCTAAATTTTGAAGTCATCAGCTATTTGTAAGTTGTTATAGTTTTTCAATTTTTATAATTTTTTCACTGTTTTGAATTTTTTCAAATCTTTGAAACTTAAAAAAATGGTTTTTTTTTGATTTCTGAGAGGTTTTTGCTAATTTTTCGACCCTTTTTGAATTTTTTGGTAATTTTTACGATTTCTTCTAAATTTTGAAATCATCAGCTACATGCAAGATTTTATAGTTTTTCTATTTTAATAATTTTTCCACTGTTGGGAATTTTTTCAAATTTTTGAATCTGTAAAAAATGTTTTTATTTTATTTCTGAAAGGTTTTTGCTAATTTTTCGACGTTTTTTGAACTTTTTTTGCTATTATTAGATTTTTTCTAAATTTTGAAATCTTCAGCTACTTGTAAGTTGTTATAGATTTTGAATTTTTAAAATTTTTTAACTGTTGGGAATTTTTTCAAATTTTTGAAACTTAAAAAAATGTTTTTTTTTGATTTCTGAGAGGTTCTTGCTAATTTTTCAACACTTTTTGAATTTTTTTTGTAATTTTTTTAAATTTTGAAAATTTTAACTACTTGTTAGTTGTTATAGTTTTTCAATTTTTATAATTTTTGTACTGTTGGGAATTTTTTCAAATTTTTGAAACTTAAAAAAATGTTTTTTTTTTGATTTCTGAGAGGTTTTTGCTAATTTTTCGACCATTTTTGAATTTTTTTTGTAATATTTCTGATTTTTTTTTTAAATTTTGAAATCTTCAGCTACTTGGAAGTTGTTACAGTTTTTCTATTTTAATAATTTTTCCACTGTTGGGAATTTTTTCAAATTTTTGAAACTTAAAAAAATGGGTTTTTTTTTGATTTCTGAGAGGTTTTTGCTAATTTTTCGACCCTGTTTGAATTTTTTTTGTAATTTTTATGATTTTTTCTAAATTTTGAAATCCTTAGCTACTTGCAAGTTTTTATAGAATTTCAATTTTTATAATTTTTCTACTGTTGGGAAATTTTTCAAATTTTTGAAACTTAAAAAAATGTTTTTTTTTTGATTTCTGAGAGGTTTTTGCTAATTTTTCGACCATTTTTGAATTTTTTTTGTAATATTTCTGATTTTTTTTTTAAATTTTGAAATCTTCAGCTACTTGGAAGTTGTTACAGTTTTTCTATTTTAATAATTTTTCCACTGTTGGGAATTTTTTCAAATTTTTGAAACTTAAAAAAATGGGTTTTTTTTTGATTTCTGAGAGGTTTTTGCTAATTTTTCGACCCTGTTTGAATTTTTTTTGTAATTTTTATGATTTTTTCTAAATTTTGAAATCCTTAGCTACTTGCAAGTTTTTATAGAATTTCAATTTTTATAATTTTTCTACTGTTGGGAAATTTTTCAAATTTTTGAAACTTAAAAAAATGTTTTTTTTTTGATTTCTGAGAGGTTTTTGCTAATTTTTCGACCCTTTTTGAATTTTTTTTGTAATTTTTATGATTTTTCCTAAATTTTGAAATCTTGCAAGTTGTTTTAGTATTTCAATTTTTATAATTTTTCCACTGTTGGGAATTTTTTCAGATTTATGAAACTTAAAAAAAGGATTTTTTTTTGATTTCTGAGAGGTTTTTGCTAATTTTTCGACCCTTTTTGAATTTTTTTGGTAATTTTTATGATTTCTTCTAAATTTTGAAATCATCAGCTACATGCAAGATGTTATAGTTTTTCAATTTTTATAATTTTTCCACTGTTGGGAATTTTTTCAAATTTTTGAAACTTAAAAAAAAGGTTTTTTTTTTTGATTTCTGAGAGGTTTTTGCTAATTTTTCGACCCTTTTTGAATTTTTTTTGTAATTTTTATGATTTTTTCTAAATTTTGAAATCTTCAGCTACTTGCAAGTTTTTATAGAATTTCAATTTTTATAATTTTTCTACTGTTGGGAATTTTTTCAAATTTTTGAAACTTAAAAAAAATGTTTTTTTTTTTATTTCTGAGAGGTTTTTGCTAATTTTTCGACTTTTTTTGAATTTTTTTTGAATTGTTATATTTTTTCTAAATTTTGAAATCTTCAGCTACTTGGAAGTTGTTTTACTTTTTCAATTTTTATAATTTTTCAATTGTTGGGAATTTTTTCAAATGTTTGGAACTTAAACTAATGTTCTTTTTTTTTATTTCTGAGAGGTTTTTGCTAATTTTTCGACTTTTCTTGAATTTTTTTTGCAATTTTTAGATTTTTTCTAAATTTTGAAATCTTCAGCTACTTGTAAGTTGTTATAATTTTTCAATTTTTATAATTTTTAGACTGTTGGGAATTTTTTTAAAAATTTTTGAAACTGAAAAAATGGTTTTTTTTTTGATTTCTAAGAGGTTTTTGTTAATTTTTCGACACTTTTTGGATTTTTTTGTAACTTTTATGATTTTTTCTAAATTTTGAAATCTTCAGCTACTTGTAAGTTGTTATAGTTTATCAATTTTTATAAATTTTCCATTGTTGGGAATTTTTTCAAATTTTTGAAACTTATAAAATGGTTCTTTTTTTTTATTTCGAAGAGGTTTTTGCTAGTTTTTCAACTTTTTTTGAATTTTTTGTGGAATATTTATAATTTTCTCTTAATTTTGAAATCTTCAGCTACTTGGAAATTGTTAACGTTTTTCAAATTTTATAATCTTTCTACTGTTGGGAATTTTTTCAAATTTTTGAAACTTAAAAAAATGTTTTTATTTTATTTCTGAAAGGTTTTTGCTAATTTTTCGACACTTTTTGAATTTTTTTTGCTATTATTAGATTTTTTCTAAATTTTGAAATCTTCAGCTACTTGGAAGTTGTTATAGTTTTTCAATTTTTATAATTTTTCCACTGTTGGGAATTTTTTCAAATTTTTGAAACTTAAAAAAATGGGTTTTTTTTTGATTTCTGAGAGGTTTTTGCTAATTTTTCGACCCTTTTTGAATTTTTTTTGTAATTTTTATGATTTTTTCTAAATTTTGAAATCTTGCAAGTTGTTTAAGTATTTCAATTTTTATAATTTTTCCACTGTTGGGAATTTTTTCAAATTTATGAAACTTAAAAAAAGGATTTTTTTTTTATTTCTGAGAGGTTTTTGCTAATTTTTCGACCCTGTTTGAATTTTTTTTGTAATTTTTATATTTTTTTCTAAATTTTGAAATCTTCAGCTACTTGCAAATTTTTAAAGAATTTCAATTTTTATAATTTTTCTACTGTTGGGAAATTTTTCAAATTTTTGAAACTTAAAAAAATGGTTTTTTTTTTTTTAATTTTTATGAGGTTTTTGCTAATTTTTCGACACTTTTTGAATTTTTTTTGTAATTTTTATGATTTTTTCTAAATTTTGAAATCATCAGCTACTTGTCAGTTGTTATAGTTTTTCAATTTTTATAATTTTTCCACTGTTTTGAATTTTTTCAAATTTTTGAAACTTAAAAAAATGGTTTTTTTTTTAATTTTTATGAGGTTTTTGTTAAATTTTCGACACTATTTTTTAAATTTTTTTGTAACTTTTATGATTTTTTTCTAAATTTTAAAATCTTCAGCTACTTGGAAGTTGTTACAGTTTTTCTATTTTAATAATTTTTCCACTGTTGGGAATTTTTTCAGATTTATGAAACTTAAAAAAAGGATTTTTTTTTGATTTCTGAGAGGTTTTTGCTAATTTTTCGACCCTGTTTGAATTTTTTTTGTAATTTTTATATTTTTTTCTAAATTTTGAAATCTTCAGCTACTTGCAAATTTTTATAGAATTTCAATTTTTATAATTTTTCTACTGTTGGAAAATTTTTCAAATTTTTGAAACTTAAAAAAATGGTTTTTTTTTTTTAATTTTTATGAGGTTTTTGCTAATTTTTCGACACTTTTTGAATTTTTTTTGTAATTTTTATGATTTTTTCTAAATTTTGAAATCTTCAGCTACTTGCAAGTTTTTATAGAATTTCAATTTTTATAATTTTTCTACGGTTGGGAAATTTTTCAAATTTTTGAAACTTAAAAAAATTATTTTTTTTTTTAATTTTTAAGAGGTTTTTGCTAATTTTCCGACACTTGTTGAATTTTTTTTGTAATTTTTATGATTTTTTCTAAATTTTGAAATCATCAGCTACTTGTAAGTTGTTTAGTTTTTCAATTTTTATAATTTTTCCACTGTTGGGAATTTTCTCAAATTTTTGAAACTTAAAAAAATGGCTTTTTTTTAATTTCTTAGAGGTTTTTGTTAAATTTTCGACACTTTTTAAAATTTTTATGATTTTTTCTAAATTTTGAAATCTTCAGCTACTTGGAAGTTGTTACAGTTTTTCTATTTTAATAATTTTTCCACTATTGGGAATTTTTTCAAATTTTTGAAACTTAAAAAAAGGATTTTTTTTTGATTTCTGAGAGGTTTTTGCTAATTTCTCGACCCTGTTTGAATTTTTTTTGTAATTTTTATATTTTTTCCTAAATTTTGAAATCTTCAGCTACTTGCAAATTTTTATAGAATTTCAATTTTTATAATTTTTCTACTGTGGGGAAATTTTTCAAATTTTTGAAACTTAAAAAAATGTTTTTTTTTTTTAATTTTTATGAGGTTTTTGCTAATTTTTCGACACTTTTTGAATTTTGTTTGTAATTTTTATGATTTTTTCTAAATTTTGAAGTCATCAGCTATTTGTAAGTTGTTATAGTTTTTCAATTTTTATAATTTTTTCACTGTTTTGAATTTTTTCAAATCTTTGAAACTTAAAAAAATGGTTTTTTTTTGATTTCTGAGAGGTTTTTGCTAATTTTTCGACCCTTTTTGAATTTTTTGGTAATTTTTACGATTTCTTCTAAATTTTGAAATTATCAGCAACATGCAAGATTTTATAGTTTTTCTATTTTAATAATTTTTCCACTGTTGGGAATTTTTTCAAATTTTTGAATCTGTAAAAAATGTTTTTATTTTATTTCTGAAAGGTTTTTGCTAATTTTTCGACGTTTTTTGAACTTTTTTTGCTATTATTAGATTTTTTCTAAATTTTGAAATCTTCAGCTACTTGTAAGTTGTTATAGATTTTGAATTTTTAAAATTTTTTAACTGTTGGGAATTTTTTCAAATTTTTGAAACTTAAAAAAATGTTTTTTTTTTGATTTCTGAGAGGTTCTTGCTAATTTTTCAACACTTTTTGAATTTTTTTTGTAATTTTTTTAAATTTTGAAAATTTTAACTACTTGTTAGTTGTTATAGTTTTTCAATTTTTATAATTTTTGTACTGTTGGGAATTTTTTCAAATTTTTGAAACTTAAAAAAATGTTTTTTTTTTGATTTCTGAGAGGTTTTTGCTAATTTTTCGACCATTTTTGAATTTTTTTTGTAATATTTCTGATTTTTTTTTTAAATTTTGAAATCTTCAGCTACTTGGAAGTTGTTACAGTTTTTCTATTTTAATAATTTTTCCACTGTTGGGAATTTTTTCAAATTTTTGAAACTTAAAAAAATGGGTTTTTTTTTGATTTCTGAGAGGTTTTTGCTAATTTTTCGACCCTGTTTGAATTTTTTTTGTAATTTTTATGATTTTTTCTAAATTTTGAAATCCTTAGCTACTTGCTAGTTTTTATAGAATTTCAATTTTTATAATTTTTCTACTGTTGGGAAATTTTTCAAATTTTTGAAACTTAAAAAAATGTTTTTTTTTTTTAATTTTTAAGAGGTTTTTGCTAATTTTTCGACACTTTTTGAATTTTTTTTGTAATTTTTATGATTTCTTCTAAATTTTGAAGTCATCAGCTACATGCAAGATGTTATAGTTTTTCTATTTTAATAATTTTTCCACTGTTGGGAATTTTTTCAAATTTTTGAATCTTTAAAAAATGTTTTTATTTTATTTCTGAAAGGTTTTTGCTAATTTTTCGACGTTTTTTGAATTTTTTTGCTATTATTAGATTTTTTCTAAATTTTGAAATCTTCAGCTACTTGTAAGTTGTTATAGATTTTCAATTTTTATAATTTTTTAACTGTTGGGAATTTTTTCAAATTTTTGAAACTTAAAAAAATGTTTTTTTTTTGATTTCTGAGAGGTTCTTGCTAATTTTTCAACACTTTTTGAATTTTTTTTGTAATTTTTTTAAATTTTGAAAATTTTAACTACTTGTTAGTTGTTATAGTTTTTCAATTTTTATAATTTTTCTACTGTTGGGAATTTTTTCAAATTTTTGAAACTTAAAAAAATGTTTTTTTTTTGATTTCTGAGAGGTTTTTGCTAATTTTTCGACCATTTTTGAATTTTTTTTGTAACATTTCTGATTTTTTTTTTAAATTTTGAAATCCTCAGCTACTTGGAAGTTGTTACAGTTTTTCTATTTTAATAATTTTTCCACTGTTGGGAATTTTTTCAAATTTTTGAAACTTAGAAAAATGGGTTTTTTTTTTGATTTCTGAGAGGTTTTTGCTAATTTTTCGACCCTGTTTGAATTTTTTTTGTAATTTTTATGATTTTTTCTAAATTTTGAAATCTTCAGCTACTTGCAAGTTTTTATAGAATTTCAATTTTTATAATTTTTCTACTGTTGGGAAATTTTTCAAATTTTTGAAACTTAAAAAAATGTTTTTTTTTTTTTTAATTTTTAAGAGGTTTTTGCTAATTTTTCGACACTTTTTGAATTTTTTTTGTAATTTTTATGATTTTTTCTAAATTTTGAAATCATCAGCTACTTGTCAGTTGTTACAGTTTTTCTATTTTAACATTTTTTTCACTGTTGGGAATTTTTTCAAATTTTTGAAACTTAAAAAAATGGGTTTCTTTTGATTTCTGAGAGGTTTTTCGACACTTTTTAAAATTTTTTGTAACTTTTATGATTTTTTCTAAATTTTGAAATCTTCAGCTACTTGGAAGTTGTTACAGTTTTTCTATTTTAATAATTTTTCCACTGTTGGGAATTTTTTCAAATTTTTGAAATTTAAAAAAAATGGGTTTTTTTTGATTTCTGAGAGGTTTTTGCTAATTTTTCGACCCTTTTTGAATTTTTTTTGTAATTTTTATGATTTTTTCTAAATTTTGAAATCTTGCAAGTTGTTTTAGTTTTTCAGTTTTTATAATTTTTCCACTGTTGGGAATTTTTTCAAATTTATGAAACTTAAAAAAAGGATTTTTTTTTGATTTCTGAGAGGTTTTTGCAAATTTTTCGACCCTGTTTGAATTTTTTTTGTAATTTTTATATTTTTATCTAAATTTTGAAATCTTGAGCTACTTGAAAATTTTTATAGAATTTCAATTTTTATAATTTTTCCACTGTTGGGAAATTTTTCAAATTTTTGAAACTTAAAAAAATGGTTTTTTTTTTTTTAATTTTTATGAGGTTTTTGCTAATTTTTCGACACTTTTTGAATTTTTTTTTGTAATTTTTATGATTTTTTCTAAATTTTGAAATCATCAGCTACTTGTAAGTTGTTATAGTTTTTCAATTTTTATAATTTTTCAACTGTTTTGAATTTTTTCAAATTTTTGAAACTTAAAAAAATGGTTATTTTTTTAATTTTTAAGAGGTTTTTGTTAAATTTTCGACCCTTTTTGAATTTTTTTGGTAATTTTTATGATTTTTTTCTAAATTTTGAAATCTTCAGCTACTTGGAAGTTGTTACAGTTTTTCTATTTTAATAATTTTTCCACTGTTGGGAATTTTTTCAAATTTTTTAAATTTAAAAAAATGGGTTTTTTTTTGATTTCTGAGAGGTTTTTGCTAATTTTTCGACCCTGTTTGAATTTTTTTTGTAATTTTTATGATTTTTTCTAAATTTTGAAATCTTCAGCTACTTGTCAAATGTTATAGTTTTTCAATTTTGATAATTTTTCTACTGTTGGGAATTTTTTCAAATTTTTGAAACTTAAAAAAATGTTTTTTTTTTTTTGATTTTTGTGAGGTTTTTGCTAATTTTTTGACCCTGTTTGAATTTTTTTTGTAATTTTTATGATTTTTTCTAAATTTTGAAATCTTCAGCTACTTGCAAGTTTTTATAGAATTTCAATTTTTATAATTTTTCTACTGTTGGGAAATTTTTCAAATTTTTCAAACTTAAAAAAATGTTTTTTTTTTTTTAATTTTCAAGAGGTTTTTGCTAATTTTTCGACACTTTTTAAATTTTTTTTGTAATATTTATGATTTTTTCTAAATTTTGAAATCATCAGCTACTTGTAAGTTGTTTAGTTTTTCAATTTTTATAATTTTTCCACTGTTGGGAATTTTTTCAAATTTTTGAAACTTAAAAAAATGGCTTTTTTTTAATTTCTTAGAGGTTTTTGTTAAATTTTCGACACTTTTTAAAATTTTTTGTAACTTTTATGATTTTTTCTAAATTTTGAAATCTTCAGCTACTTGGAAGTTGTTACAGTTTTTCTATTTTAATAATTTTTCCACTGTTGGGAATTTTTTCAAATTTTTGAAACTTAAAAAAAGGATTTTTTTTTGATTTCTGAGAGGTTTTTGCTAATTTTTCGACCCTGTTTGAATTTTTTTTGTAATTTTTATATTTTTTCCTAAATTTTGAAATCTTCAGCTACTTGCAAATTTTTATAGAATTTCAATTTTTATAATTTTTCTACTGTTTTGAATTTTTTCAAATCTTTGAAACTTAAAAAAAAGGTTTTTTTTTTGATTTCTGAGAGGTTTTTGCTAATTTTTCGACTTTTTTTGAATTTTTTTTGGAATTTTTTCAAATTTTTGAAACTTAAAAAAAGGATTTTTTTTTGATTTCTGAGAGGTTTTTGCTAATTTTTCGACCCTGTTTGAATTTTTTTTGTAATTTTTATATTTTTTCCTAAATTTTGAAATCTTCAGCTACTTGCAAATTTTTATAGAATTTCAATTTTTATAATTTTTCTACTGTTTTGAATTTTTTCAAATCTTTGAAACTTAAAAAAAAAGGTTTTTTTTTTGATTTCTGAGAGGTTTTTGCTAATTTTTCGACTTTTTTTGAATTTTTTTTGGAGTTTTTATAATTTTTTCCTAATTTTGAAGTCTTTAGTTACTTGTGAGTTGTTATAGTTTTTCAATTTTTATAATTTTTCCACTGTTGGGAATTTTTTCAAATTTATGAAACTTAAAAAAAGGATTTTTTTTTGATTTCTGAGAGGTTTTTGCAAATTTTTCGACCCTGTTTGAATTTTTTTTGTAATTTTTATATTTTTATCTAAATTTTGAAATCTTCAGCTACTTGAAAATTTTTATAGAATTTCAATTTTTATAATTTTTCTACTGTTGGGAAATTTTTCAAATTTTTGAAACTTAAAAAAATGGTTTTTTTTTTTTTAATTTTTATGAGGTTTTTGCTAATTTTTCGACACTTTTTGAATTTTTTTTTGTAATTTTTATGATTTTTTCTAAATTTTGAAATCATCAGCTACTTGTAAGTTGTTATAGTTTTTCAATTTTTATAATTTTTCAACTGTTTTGAATTTTTTCAAATTTTTGAAACTTAAAAAAATGGTTATTTTTTTAATTTTTAAGAGGTTTTTGTTAAATTTTCGACCCTTTTTGAATTTTTTTGGTAATTTTTATGATTTTTTTCTAAATTTTGAAATCTTCAGCTACTTGGAAGTTGTTACAGTTTTTCTATTTTAATAATTTTTCCACTGTTGGGAATTTTTTCAAATTTTTGAAACTTAAAAAAAGGATTTTTTTTTGATTTCTGAGAGGTTTTTGCTAATTTTTCGACCCTGTTTGAATTTTTTTTGTAATTTTTATGATTTTTTCTAAATTTTGAAATCTTCAGCTACTTGTCAAATGTTATAGTTTTTCAATTTTGATAATTTTTCCACTGTTGGGAATTTTTTCAAATTTTTGAAACTTAAAAAAATGTTTTTTTTTTTTTGATTTTTGAGAGGTTTTTGCTAATTTTTTGACCCTGTTTGAATTTTTTTTGTAATTTTTATGATTTTTTCTAAATTTTGAAATCTTCAGCTACTTGGAAGTTGTTACAGTTTTTCTATTTTAATAATTTTTCCACTGTTGGGAATTTTTTCAAATTTTTGAAACTTAGAAAAATGGGTTTTTTTTTTGATTTCTGAGAGGTTTTTGCTAATTTTTCGACCCTGTTTGAATTTTTTTTGTAATTTTTATGATTTTTTCTAAATTTTGAAATCTTTAGCTACTTGCAAGTTTTTATAGAATTTCAATTTTTATAATTTTTCTACTGTTGGGAAATTTTTCAAATTTTTGAAACTTAAAAAAATGTTTTTTTTTTTTTTAATTTTTAAGAGGTTTTTGCTAATTTTTCGACACTTTTTGAATTTTTTTTGTAATTTTTATGATTTTTTCTAAATTTTGAAATCATCAGCTACTTGTCAGTTGTTACAGTTTTTCTATTTTAACATTTTTTCCACTGTTGGGAATTTTTTCAAATTTTTGAAACTTAAAAAAATGGGTTTTCTTTTGATTTCTGAGAGGTTTTTCGACACTTTTTAAAATTTTTTGTAACTTTTATGATTTTTTCTAAATTTTGAAATCTTCAGCTACTTGGAAGTTGTTACAGTTTTTCTATTTTAATAATTTTTCCACTGTTGGGAATTTTTTCAAATTTTTGAAATTTAAAAAAAATGGGTTTTTTTTGATTTCTGAGAGGTTTTTGCTAATTTTTCGACCCTTTTTGAATTTTTTTTGTAATTTTTATGATTTTTTCTAAATTTTGAAATCTTGCAAGTTGTTTTAGTTTTTCAATTTTTATAATTTTTCCACTGTTGGGAATTTTTTCAAATTTATGAAACTTAAAAAAAGGATTTTTTTTTGATTTCTGAGAGGTTTTTGCAAATTTTTCGACCCTGTTTGAATTTTTTTTGTAATTTTTATATTTTTATCTAAATTTTGAAATCTTCAGCTACTTGAAAATTTTTATAGAATTTCAATTTTTATAATTTTTCTACTGTTGGGAAATTTTTCAAATTTTTGAAACTTAAAAAAATGGTTTTTTTTTTTTTAATTTTTATGAGGTTTTTGCTAATTTTTCGACACTTTTTGAATTTTTTTTTGTAATTTTTATGATTTTTTCTAAATTTTGAAATCATCAGCTACTTGTAAGTTGTTATAGTTTTTCAATTTTTATAATTTTTCAACTGTTTTGAATTTTTTCAAATTTTTGAAACTTGAAAAAATGGTTATTTTTTTAATTTTTAAGAGGTTTTTGTTAAATTTTCGACCCTTTTTGAATTTTTTTGGTAATTTTTATGATTTTTTTCTAAATTTTGAAATCTTCAGCTACTTGGAAGTTGTTACAGTTTTTCTATTTTAATAATTTTTCCACTGTTGGGAATTTTTTCAAATTTTTTAAATTTAAAAAAATGGGTTTTTTTTTGATTTCTGAGAGGTTTTTGCAAATTTTTCGACCCTGTTTGAATTTTTTTTGTAATTTTTATATTTTTATCTAAATTTTGAAATCTTCAGCTACTTGAAAATTTTTATAGAATTTCAATTTTTATAATTTTTCTACTGTTTTGAATTTTTTCAAATCTTTGAAACTTAAAAAAAAGGTTTTTTTTTTGATTTCTGAGAGGTTTTTGCTAATTTTTCGACTTTTTTTGAATTTTTTTTGGAATTTTTTCAAATTTTTGAAACTTAAAAAAAGGATTTTTTTTTGATTTCTGAGAGGTTTTTGCTAATTTTTCGACCCTGTTTGAATTTTTTTTGTAATTTTTATATTTTTTCCTAAATTTTGAAATCTTCAGCTACTTGCAAATTTTTATAGAATTTCAATTTTTATAATTTTTCTACTGTTGGGAAATTTTTCAAATTTTTGAAACTTAAAAAAATGGTTTTTTTTTTTTTAATTTTTATGAGGTTTTTGCTAATTTTTCGACACTTTTTGAATTTTTTTTTGTAATTTTTATGATTTTTTCTAAATTTTGAAATCATCAGCTACTTGTAAGTTGTTATAGTTTTTCAATTTTTATAATTTTTCAACTGTTTTGAATTTTTTCAAATTTTTGAAACTTAAAAAAATGGTTATTTGTTTAATTTTTAAGAGGTTTTTGTTAAATTTTCGACCCTTTTTGAATTTTTTTGGTAATTTTTATGATTTTTTTCTACATTTTGAAATCTTCAGCTACTTGGAAGTTGTTACAGTTTTTCTATTTTAATAATTTTTCCACTGTTGGGAATTTTTTCAAATTTTTGAAACTTAAAAAAAGGATTTTTTTTTGATTTCTGAGAGGTTTTTGCTAATTTTTCGACCCTGTTTGAATTTTTTTTGTAATTTTTATGATTTTTTCTAAATTTTGAAATCTTCAGCTACTTGTCAAATGCTATAGTTTTTCAATTTTGATAATTTATCCACTGTTGGGAATTTTTTCAAATTTTTGAAACTTAAAAAAATGTTTTTTTTTTTTTGATTTTTGAGAGGTTTTTGCTAATTTTTTAACCCTGTTTGAATTTTTTTTGTAATTTTTATGATTTTTTCTAAATTTTGAAATCTTCAGCTACTTGCAAGTTTTTATAGAATTTCAATTTTTATAATTTTTCTACTGTTGGGAAATTTTTCAAATTTTTCAAACTTAAAAAAATGTTTTTTTTTTTTTAATTTTCAAGAGGTTTTTGCTAATTTTTCGACACTTTTTAAATTTTTTTTGTAATATTTATGATTTTTTCTAAATTTTGAAATCATCAGCTACTTGTAAGTTGTTTAGTTTTTCAATTTTTATAATTTTTCCACTGTTGGGAATTTTTTCAAATTTTTGAAACTTAAAAAAATGGCTTTTTTTTAATTTCTTAGAGGTTTTTGTTAAATTTTCGACTTTTTTTAAAATTTTTTGTAACTTTTATGATTTTTTCTAAATTTTGAAATCTTCAGCTACTTGGAAGTTGTTACAGTTTTTCTATTTTAATAATTTTTCCACTGTTGGGAATTTTTTCAAATTTTTGAAACTTAAAAAAAGGATTTATTTTTGATTTCTGAGAGGTTTTTGCTAATTTTTCGACCCTGTTTGAATTTTTTTTGTAATTTTTATATTTTTTCCTAAATTTTGAAATCTTCAGCTACTTGCAAATTTTTATAGAATTTCAATTTTTATAATTTTTCTACTGTTTTGAATTTCTTCAAATCTTTGAAACTTAAAAAAAAGGTTTTTTTTTTGATTTCTGAGAGGTTTTTGCTAATTTTTCGACTTTTTTTGAATTTTTTTTGGAGTTTTTATAATTTTTTCCTAATTTTGAAGTCTTTAGTTACTTGTGAGTTGTTATAGTTTTTCAATTTTTATAATTTTTCCACTGTTGGGAATTTTTTCAAATTTATGAAACTTAAAAAAAGGATTTTTTTTTGATTTCTGAGAGGTTTTTGCAAATTTTTCGACCCTGTTTGAATTTTTTTTGTAATTTTTATATTTTTATCTAAATTTTGAAATCTTCAGCTACTTGAAAATTTTTATAGAATTTCAATTTTTATAATTTTTCTACTGTTGGGAAATTTTTCAAATTTTTGAAACTTAAAAAAATGGTTTTTTTTTTTTTAATTTTTATGAGGTTTTTGCTAATTTTTCGACACTTTTTGAATTTTTTTTTGTAATTTTTATGATTTTTTCTAAATTTTGAAATCACCAGCTACTTGTAAGTTGTTATAGTTTTTCAATTTTTATAATTTTTCAACTGTTTTGAATTTTTTCAAATTTTTGAAACTTAAAAAAATGGTTATTTTTTTAATTTTTAAGAGGTTTTTGTTAAATTTTCGACCCTTTTTGAATTTTTTTGGTAATTTTTATGATTTTTTTCTAAATTTTGAAATCTTCAGCTACTTGGAAGTTGTTACAGTTTTTCTATTTTAATAATTTTTCCACTGTTGGGAATTTTTTCAAATTTTTGAAACTTAAAAAAAGGATTTTTTTTTGATTTCTGAGAGGTTTTTGCTAATTTTTCGACCCTGTTTGAATTTTTTTTGTAATTTTTATATTTTTTCCTAAATTTTGAAATCTTCAGCTACTTGCAAATTTTTATAGAATTTCAATTTTTATAATTTTTCTACTGTTTTCAATTTTTTCAAATCTTTGAAACTTAAAAAAAAGGTTTTTTTTTTGATTTCTGAGAGGTTTTTGCTAATTTTTCGACCCTTTTTGAATTTTTTTGGTAATTTTTATGATTTCTTCTAAATTTCGAAATCATCAGCTACATGCAAGATGTTATAGTTTTTCTATTTTAATAATTTTTACACTGTTGGGAATTTTTTCAAATTTTTGAAACTTAAAAAAAGGATTTTTTTTTGATTTCTGAGAGGTTTTTGCTAATTTTTCGACACTTTTTGAATTTTTTTGTAACTTTTATGATTTTTTCTAAATTTTGAAATCTTCAGCTACTTGTAAGTTGTTATAGTTTTTCAATTTTTATAATTTTTCAACTGTTTTGAATTTTTTCAAATTTTTGAAACTTAAAAAAATGGTTATTTGTTTAATTTTTAAGAGGTTTTTGTTAAATTTTCGACCCTTTTTGAATTTTTTTGGTAATTTTTATGATTTTTTTCTAAATTTTGAAATCTTCAGCTACTTGGAAGTTGTTACAGTTTTTCTATTTTAATAATTTTTCCACTGTTGGGAATTTTTTCAAATTTTTGAAACTTAAAAAAAGGATTTTTTTTTGATTTCTGAGAGGTTTTTGCTAATTTTTCGACCTTGTTTGAATTTCTTTTGTAATTTTTATGATTTTTTCTAAATTTTGAAATCTTCAGCTACTTGTCAAATGCTATAGTTTTTCAATTTTGATAATTTATCCACTGTTGGGAATTTTTTCAAATTTTTGAAACTTAAAAAAATGTTTTTTTTTTTTTGATTTTTGAGAGGTTTTTGCTAATTTTTTAACCCTGTTTGAATTTTTATTGTAATTTTTATGATTTTTTCTAAATTTTGAAATCTTCAGCTACTTGCAAGTTTTTATAGAATTTCAATTTTTATAATTTTTCTACTGTTGGGAAATTTTTCAAATTTTTCAAACTTAAAAAAATGTTTTTTTTTTTTTAATTTTCAAGAGGTTTTTGCTAATTTTTCGACACTTTTTAAATTTTTTTTGTAATATTTATGATTTTTTCTAAATTTTGAAATCATCAGCTACTTGTAAGTTGTTTAGTTTTTCAATTTTTATAATTTTTCCACTGTTGGGAATTTTTTCAAATTTTTGAAACTTAAAAAAATGGCTTTTTTTTAATTTCTTAGAGGTTTTTGTTAAATTTTCGACACTTTTTAAAATTTTTTGTAACTTTTATGATTTTTTCTAAATTTTGAAATCTTCAGCTACTTGGAAGTTGTTACAGTTTTTCTATTTTAATAATTTTTCCACTGTTGGGAATTTTTTCAAATTTTTGAAACTTAAAAAAAGGATTTATTTTTGATTTCTGAGAGGTTTTTGCTAATTTTTCGACTTTTTTTGAATTTTTTTTGGAGTTTTTATAATTTTTTCCTAATTTTGAAGTCTTTAGTTACTTGTGAGTTGTTATAGTTTTTCAATTTTTATAATTTTTCCACTGTTGGGAATTTTTTCAAATTTATGAAACTTAAAAAAAGGAATTTTTTTTGATTTCTGAGAGGTTTTTGCAAATTTTTCGACCCTGTTTGAATTTTTTTTGTAATTTTTATATTTTTATCTAAATTTTGAAATCTTCAGCTACTTGAAAATTTTTATAGAATTTCAATTTTTATAATTTTTCTACTGTTGGGAAATTTTTCAAATTTTTGAAACTTAAAAAAATGGTTTTTTTTTTTTTAATTTTTATGAGGTTTTTGCTAATTTTTCGACACTTTTTGAATTTTTTTTTGTAATTTTTATGATTTTTTCTAAATTTTGAAATCATCAGCTACTTGTAAGTTGTTATAGTTTTTCAATTTTTATAATTTTTCAACTGTTTTGAATTTTTTCAAATTTTTGAAACTTAAAAAAATGGTTATTTTTTTAATTTTTAAGAGGTTTTTGTTAAATTTTCGACCCTTTTTGAATTTTTTTGGTAATTTTTATGATTTTTTTCTAAATTTTGAAATCTTCAGCTACTTGGAAGTTGTTACAGTTTTTCTATTTTAATAATTTTTCCACTGTTGGGAATTTTTTCAAATTTTTGAAACTTAAAAAAAGGATTTTTTTTTGATTTCTGAGAGGTTTTTGCTAATTTTTCGACCCTGTTTGAATTTTTTTTGTAATTTTTATATTTTTTCCTAAATTTTGAAATCTTCAGCTACTTGCAAATTTTTATAGAATTTCAATTTTTATAATTTTTCTACTGTTTTCAATTTTTTCATATCTTTGAAACTTAAAAAAAAGGTTTTTTTTTTGATTTCTGAGAGGTTTTTGCTAATTTTTCGACACTTTTTGAATTTTTTTGGTAATTTTTATGATTTCTTCTAAATTTCGAAATCATCAGCTACATGCAAGATGTTATAGTTTTTCTATTTTAATAATTTTTCAACTGTTGGGAATTTTTTCAAATTTTTGAAACTTAAAAAAAGGATTTTTTTTTGATTTCTGAGAGGTTTTTGCAAATTTTTCGACCCTGTTTGAATTTTTTTTGTAATTTTTATATTTTTATCTAAATTTTGAAATCTTCAGCTACTTGAAAATTTTTATAGAATTTCAATTTTTATAATTTTTCTACTGTTTTGAATTTTTTCAAATCTTTGAAACTTAAAAAAAAGGTTTTTTTTTTGATTTCTGAGAGGTTTTTGCTAATTTTTCGACTTTTTTTGAATTTTTTTTGGAGTTTTTATAATTTTTTCCTAATTTTGAAGTCTTTAGTTACTTGTGAGTTGTTATAGTTTTTCAATTTTTATTATTTTCCCACTGTTGGGAATTTTTTCAAATTTATGAATCTTAAAAAAAGGATTTTTTTTTGATTTCTGAGAGGTTTTTGCAAATTTTTCGACCCTGTTTGAATTTTTTTTGTAATTTTTATATTTTTATCTAAATTTTGAAATCTTCAGCTACTTGAAAATTTTTATAGAATTTCAATTTTTATAATTTTTCTACTGTTGGGAAATTTTTCAAATTTTTGAAACTTAAAAAAATGGTTTTTTTTTTTTTAATTTTTATGAGGTTTTTGCTAATTTTTCGACACTTTTTGAATTTTTTTTTGTAATTTTTATGATTTTTTCTAAGTTTTGAAATCATCAGCTACTTGTAAGTTGTTATAGTTTTTCAATTTTTATAATTTTTCAACTGTTTTGAATTTTTTCAAATTTTTGAAACTTAAAAAAATGGTTATTTTTTTAATTTTTAAGAGGTTTTTGTTAAATTTTCGACCCTTTTTGAATTTTTTTGGTAATTTTTATGATTTTTTTCTAAATTTTGAAATCTTCAGCTACTTGGAAGTTGTTACAGTTTTTCTATTTTAATAATTTTTCCACTGTTGGGAATTTTTTCAAATTTTTGAAACTTAAAAAAAGGATTTTTTTTTGATTTCTGAGAGGTTTTTGCTAATTTTTCGACCCTGTTTGAATTTTTTTTGTAATTTTTATATTTTTTCCTAAATTTTGAAATCTTCAGCTACTTGCAAATTTTTATAGAATTTCAATTTTTATAATTTTTCTACTGTTTTCAATTTTTTCAAATCTTTGAAACTTAAAAAAAAGGTTTTTTTTTTGATTTCTGAGAGGTTTTTGCTAATTTTTCGACCCTTTTTGAATTTTTTTGGTAATTTTTATGATTTCTTCTAAATTTCGAAATCATCAGCTACATGCAAGATGTTATAGTTTTTCTATTTTAATAATTTTTCCACTGTTGGGAATTTTTTCAAATTTTTGAAACTTAAAAAAAGGATTTTTTTTTGATTTCTGAGAGGTTTTTGCTAATTTTTCGACACTTTTTGAATTTTTTTGTAACTTTTATGATTTTTTCTAAATTTTGAAATCTTCAGCTACTTGTAAGTTGTTATAGGTTTTCAATTTTTATAATTTTTCCACTGTTGGGAATTTTTTCAAATTTTTGAAACTTAAAAAAATGGTTTTTTTTTTTTGATTTCTGAGAGGTTTTTGCTAATTTTTCGACACTTTCTGAATTTTTTTTGCAATTTTTTTGATTTTTTCTAAATTTTGAAATCTTCAGCTACTTGTCAGTTGTTACAGTTTTTCTATTTTAACATTTTTTCCACTGTTGGGAATTTTTTCAAATTTTTGAAACTTAAGAAAATGGGTTTTCTTTTGATTTCTGAGAGGTTTTTCGACACTTTTTAAAATTTTTTGTAACTTTTATGATTTTTTCTAAATTTTGAAATCTTCAGCTACTTGGAAGTTGTTACAGTTTTTCTATTTTAATAATTTTTCCACTGTTGGGAATTTTTTCAAATTTTTGAAACTTAAAAAAAGGATTTTTTTTTGATTTCTGAGAGGTTTTTGCTAATTTTTCGACCCTGTTTGAATTTTTTTTGTAATTTTTATATTTTTTCCTAAATTTTGAAATCTTCAGTTACTTGCAAATTTTTATAGAATTTAAATTTTTATAATTTTTCTACTGTTTTGAATTTTTTCAAATCTTTGAAACTTAAAAAAAAGGTTTTTTTTTTGATTTCTTAGAGGTTTTTGTTAAATTTTCGACACTTTTTAAAATTTTTTGTAACTTTTATGATTTTTTCTAAATTTTGAAATCTTCAGCTACTTGGAAGTTGTTACAGTTTTTCTATTTTAATAATTTTTCCACTGTTGGGAATTTTTTCAAATTTTTGAAACTTAAAAAAAGGATTTTTTTTTGATTTCTGAGAGGTTTTTGCTAATTTTTCGACCCTGTTTGAATTTTTTTTGTAATTTTTATATTTTTTCCTAAATTTTGAAATCTTCAGCTACTTGCAAATTTTTATAGAATTTCAATTTTTATAATTTTTCTACTGTTTTGAATTTTTTCAAATCTTTGAAACTTAAAAAAAAGGTTTTTTTTTTGATTTCTGAGAGGTTTTTGCTAATTTTTCGACTTTTTTTGAATTTTTTTTGCAATTTTTAGATTTTTTCTAAATTTTGAAATCTTCAGCTACTTGTAAGTTGTTATAGTTTTTCAATTTTTATAATTTTTCCACTGTTGGGAATTTTTTCAAATTTATGAAACTTAAAAAAAGGATTTTTTTTTGATTTCTGAGAGGTTTTTGCTAATTTTTCGACCCTGTTTGAATTTTTTTTGTAATTTTTATATTTTTTCCTAAATTTTGAAATCTTCAGCTACTTGCAAATTTTTATAGAATTTCAATTTTTATAATTTTTCTACTGTTTTGAATTTCTTCAAATCTTTGAAACTTAAAAAAAAGGTTTTTTTTTTGATTTCTGAGAGGTTTTTGCTAATTTTTCGACTTTTTTTGAATTTTTTTTGGAGTTTTTATAATTTTTTCCTAATTTTGAAGTCTTTAGTTACTTGTGAGTTGTTATAGTTTTTCAATTTTTATAATTTTTCCACTGTTGGGAATTTTTTCAAATTTATGAAACTTAAAAAAAGGATTTTTTTTTGATTTCTGAGAGGTTTTTGCAAATTTTTCGACCCTGTTTGAATTTTTTTTGTAATTTTTATATTTTTATCTAAATTTTGAAATCTTCAGCTACTTGAAAATTTTTATAGAATTTCAATTTTTATAATTTTTCTACTGTTGGGAAATTTTTCAAATTTTTGAAACTTAAAAAAATGGTTTTTTTTTTTTTAATTTTTATGAGGTTTTTGCTAATTTTTCGACACTTTTTGAATTTTTTTTTGTAATTTTTATGATTTTTTCTAAATTTTGAAATCATCAGCTACTTGTAAGTTGTTATAGTTTTTCAATTTTTATAATTTTTCAACTGTTTTGAATTTTTTCTAATTTTTGAAACTTAAAAAAATGGTTATTTTTTTAATTTTTAAGAGGTTTTTGTTAAATTTTCGACCCTTTTTGAATTTTTTTGGTAATTTTTATGATTTTTTTCTAAATTTTGAAATCTTCAGCTACTTGGAAGTTGTTACAGTTTTTCTATTTTAATAATTTTTCCACTGTTGGGAATTTTTTCAAATTTTTGAAACTTAAAAAAAGGATTTTTTTTTGATTTCTGAGAGGTTTTTGCTAATTTTTCGACCCTGTTTGAATTTTTTTTGTAATTTTTATATTTTTTCCTAAATTTTGAAATCTTCAGCTACTTGCAAATTTTTATAGAATTTCAATTTTTATAATTTTTCTACTGTTTTCAATTTTTTCATATCTTTGAAACTTAAAAAAAAGGTTTTTTTTTTGATTTCTGAGAGGTTTTTGCTAATTTTTCGACACTTTTTGAATTTTTTTGGTAATTTTTATGATTTCTTCTAAATTTCGAAATCATCAGCTACATGCAAGATGTTATAGTTTTTCTATTTTAATAATTTTTCAACTGTTGGGAATTTTTTCAAATTTTTGAAACTTAAAAAAAGGATTTTTTTTTGATTTCTGAGAGGTTTTTGCAAATTTTTCGACCCTGTTTGAATTTTTTTTGTAATTTTTATATTTTTATCTAAATTTTGAAATCTTCAGCTACTTGAAAATTTTTATAGAATTTCAATTTTTATAATTTTTCTACTGTTTTGAATTTTTTCAAATCTTTGAAACTTAAAAAAAAGGTTTTTTTTTTGATTTCTGAGAGGTTTTTGCTAATTTTTCGACTTTTTTTGAATTTTTTTTGGAGTTTTTATAATTTTTTCCTAATTTTGAAGTCTTTAGTTACTTGTGAGTTGTTATAGTTTTTCAATTTTTATTATTTTCCCACTGTTGGGAATTTTTTCAAATTTATGAATCTTAAAAAAAGGATTTTTTTTTGATTTCTGAGAGGTTTTTGCAAATTTTTCGACCCTGTTTGAATTTTTTTTGTAATTTTTATATTTTTATCTAAATTTTGAAATCTTCAGCTACTTGAAAATTTTTATAGAATTTCAATTTTTATAATTTTTCTACTGTTGGGAAATTTTTCAAATTTTTGAAACTTAAAAAAATGGTTTTTTTTTTTTTAATTTTTATGAGGTTTTTGCTAATTTTTCGACACTTTTTGAATTTTTTTTTGTAATTTTTATGATTTTTTCTAAGTTTTGAAATCATCAGCTACTTGTAAGTTGTTATAGTTTTTCAATTTTTATAATTTTTCAACTGTTTTGAATTTTTTCAAATTTTTGAAACTTAAAAAAATGGTTATTTTTTTAATTTTTAAGAGGTTTTTGTTAAATTTTCGACCCTTTTTGAATTTTTTTGGTAATTTTTATGATTTTTTTCTAAATTTTGAAATCTTCAGCTACTTGGAAGTTGTTACAGTTTTTCTATTTTAATAATTTTTCCACTGTTGGGAATTTTTTCAAATTTTTGAAACTTAAAAAAAGGATTTTTTTTTGATTTCTGAGAGGTTTTTGCTAATTTTTCGACCCTGTTTGAATTTTTTTTGTAATTTTTATATTTTTTCCTAAATTTTGAAATCTTCAGCTACTTGCAAATTTTTATAGAATTTCAATTTTTATAATTTTTCTACTGTTTTCAATTTTTTCAAATCTTTGAAACTTAAAAAAAAGGTTTTTTTTTTGATTTCTGAGAGGTTTTTGCTAATTTTTCGACCCTTTTTGAATTTTTTTGGTAATTTTTATGATTTCTTCTAAATTTCGAAATCATCAGCTACATGCAAGATGTTATAGTTTTTCTATTTTAATAATTTTTCCACTGTTGGGAATTTTTTCAAATTTTTGAAACTTAAAAAAAGGATTTTTTTTTGATTTCTGAGAGGTTTTTGCTAATTTTTCGACACTTTTTGAATTTTTTTGTAACTTTTATGATTTTTTCTAAATTTTGAAATCTTCAGCTACTTGTAAGTTGTTATAGGTTTTCAATTTTTATAATTTTTCCACTGTTGGGAATTTTTTCAAATTTTTGAAACTTAAAAAAATGGTTTTTTTTTTTTGATTTCTGAGAGGTTTTTGCTAATTTTTCGACACTTTCTGAATTTTTTTTGCAATTTTTTTGATTTTTTCTAAATTTTGAAATCTTCAGCTACTTGTCAGTTGTTACAGTTTTTCTATTTTAACATTTTTTCCACTGTTGGGAATTTTTTCAAATTTTTGAAACTTAAGAAAATGGGTTTTCTTTTGATTTCTGAGAGGTTTTTCGACACTTTTTAAAATTTTTTGTAACTTTTATGATTTTTTCTAAATTTTGAAATCTTCAGCTACTTGGAAGTTGTTACAGTTTTTCTATTTTAATAATTTTTCCACTGTTGGGAATTTTTTCAAATTTTTGAAACTTAAAAAAAGGATTTTTTTTTGATTTCTGAGAGGTTTTTGCTAATTTTTCGACCCTGTTTGAATTTTTTTTGTAATTTTTATATTTTTTCCTAAATTTTGAAATCTTCAGTTACTTGCAAATTTTTATAGAATTTAAATTTTTATAATTTTTCTACTGTTTTGAATTTTTTCAAATCTTTGAAACTTAAAAAAAAGGTTTTTTTTTTGATTTCTTAGAGGTTTTTGTTAAATTTTCGACACTTTTTAAAATTTTTTGTAACTTTTATGATTTTTTCTAAATTTTGAAATCTTCAGCTACTTGGAAGTTGTTACAGTTTTTCTATTTTAATAATTTTTCCACTGTTGGGAATTTTTTCAAATTTTTGAAACTTAAAAAAAGGATTTATTTTTGATTTCTGAGAGGTTTTTGCTAATTTTTCGACCCTGTTTGAATTTTTTTTGTAATTTTTATATTTTTTCCTAAATTTTGAAATCTTCAGCTACTTGCAAATTTTTATAGAATTTCAATTTTTATAATTTTTCTACTGTTTTGAATTTCTTCAAATCTTTGAAACTTAAAAAAAAGGTTTTTTTTTTGATTTCTGAGAGGTTTTTGCTAATTTTTCGACTTTTTTTGAATTTTTTTTGGAGTTTTTATAATTTTTTCCTAATTTTGAAGTCTTTAGTTACTTGTGAGTTGTTATAGTTTTTCAATTTTTATAATTTTTCCACTGTTGGGAATTTTTTCAAATTTATGAAACTTAAAAAAAGGAATTTTTTTTGATTTCTGAGAGGTTTTTGCAAATTTTTCGACCCTGTTTGAATTTTTTTTGTAATTTTTATATTTTTATCTAAATTTTGAAATCTTCAGCTACTTGAAAATTTTTATAGAATTTCAATTTTTATAATTTTTCTACTGTTGGGAAATTTTTCAAATTTTTGAAACTTAAAAAAATGGTTTTTTTTTTTTTAATTTTTATGAGGTTTTTGCTAATTTTTCGACACTTTTTGAATTTTTTTTTGTAATTTTTATGATTTTTTCTAAATTTTGAAATCATCAGCTACTTGTAAGTTGTTATAGTTTTTCAATTTTTATAATTTTTCAACTGTTTTGAATTTTTTCTAATTTTTGAAACTTAAAAAAATGGTTATTTTTTTAATTTTTAAGAGGTTTTTGTTAAATTTTCGACCCTTTTTGAATTTTTTTTGTAATTTTTATGATTTTTTTCTAAATTTTGAAATCTTCAGCTACTTGGAAGTTGTTACAGTTTTTCTATTTTAATAATTTTTCCACTGTTGGGAATTTTTTCAAATTTTTGAAACTTAAAAAAAGGATTTTTTTTTGATTTCTGAGAGGTTTTTGCTAATTTTTCGACCCTGTTTGAATTTTTTTTGTAATTTTTATATTTTTTCCTAAATTTTGAAATCTTCAGCTACTTGCAAATTTTTATAGAATTTCAATTTTTATAATTTTTCTACTGTTTTCAATTTTTTCATATCTTTGAAACTTAAAAAAAAGGTTTTTTTTTTGATTTCTGAGAGGTTTTTGCTAATTTTTCGACACTTTTTGAATTTTTTTGGTAATTTTTATGATTTCTTCTAAATTTCGAAATCATCAGCTACATGCAAGATGTTATAGTTTTTCTATTTTAATAATTTTTCAACTGTTGGGAATTTTTTCAAATTTTTGAAACTTAAAAAAAGGATTTTTTTTTGATTTCTGAGAGGTTTTTGCAAATTTTTCGACCCTGTTTGAATTTTTTTTGTAATTTTTATATTTTTATCTAAATTTTGAAATCTTCAGCTACTTGAAAATTTTTATAGAATTTCAATTTTTATAATTTTTCTACTGTTTTGAATTTTTTCAAATCTTTGAAACTTAAAAAAAAGGTTTTTTTTTTGATTTCTGAGAGGTTTTTGCTAATTTTTCGACTTTTTTTGAATTTTTTTTGGAGTTTTTATAATTTTTTCCTAATTTTGAAGTCTTTAGTTACTTGTGAGTTGTTATAGTTTTTCAATTTTTATTATTTTCCCACTGTTGGGAATTTTTTCAAATTTATGAATCTTAAAAAAAGGATTTTTTTTTGATTTCTGAGAGGTTTTTGCAAATTTTTCGACCCTGTTTGAATTTTTTTTGTAATTTTTATATTTTTATCTAAATTTTGAAATCTTCAGCTACTTGAAAATTTTAATAGAATTTCAATTTTTATAATTTTTCTACTGTTGGGAAATTTTTCAAATTTTTGAAACTTAAAAAAATGGTTTTTTTTTTTTTAATTTTTATGAGGTTTTTGCTAATTTTTCGACACTTTTTGAATTTTTTTTTGTAATTTTTATGATTTTTTCTAAGTTTTGAAATCATCAGCTACTTGTAAGTTGTTATAGTTTTTCAATTTTTATAATTTTTCAACTGTTTTGAATTTTTTCAAATTTTTGAAACTTAAAAAAATGGTTATTTTTTTAATTTTTAAGAGGTTTTTGTTAAATTTTCGACCCTTTTTGAATTTTTTTGGTAATTTTTATGATTTTTTTCTAAATTTTGAAATCTTCAGCTACTTGGAAGTTGTTACAGTTTTTCTATTTTAATAATTTTTCCACTGTTGGGAATTTTTTCAAATTTTTGAAACTTAAAAAAAGGATTTTTTTTTGATTTCTGAGAGGTTTTTGCTAATTTTTCGACCCTGTTTGAATTTTTTTTGTAATTTTTATATTTTTTCCTAAATTTTGAAATCTTCAGCTACTTGCAAATTTTTATAGAATTTCAATTTTTATAATTTTTCTACTGTTTTCAATTTTTTCAAATCTTTGAAACTTAAAAAAAAGGTTTTTTTTTTGATTTCTGAGAGGTTTTTGCTAATTTTTCGACCCTTTTTGAATTTTTTTGGTAATTTTTATGATTTCTTCTAAATTTCGAAATCATCAGCTACATGCAAGATGTTATAGTTTTTCTATTTTAATAATTTTTCCACTGTTGGGAATTTTTTCAAATTTTTGAAACTTAAAAAAAGGATTTTTTTTTGATTTCTGAGAGGTTTTTGCTAATTTTTCGACACTTTTTGAATTTTTTTGTAACTTTTATGATTTTTTCTAAATTTTGAAATCTTCAGCTACTTGTAAGTTGTTATAGGTTTTCAATTTTTATAATTTTTCCACTGTTGGGAATTTTTTCAAATTTTTGAAACTTAAAAAAATGGTTTTTTTTTTTTGATTTCTGAGAGGTTTTTGCTAATTTTTCGACACTTTCTGAATTTTTTTTGCAATTTTTTTGATTTTTTCTAAATTTTGAAATCTTCAGCTACTTGTCAGTTGTTACAGTTTTTCTATTTTAACATTTTTTCCACTGTTGGGAATTTTTTCAAATTTTTGAAACTTAAGAAAATGGGTTTTCTTTTGATTTCTGAGAGGTTTTTCGACACTTTTTAAAATTTTTTGTAACTTTTATGATTTTTTCTAAATTTTGAAATCTTCAGCTACTTGGAAGTTGTTACAGTTTTTCTATTTTAATAATTTTTCCACTGTTGGGAATTTTTTCAAATTTTTGAAACTTAAAAAAAGGATTTTTTTTTGATTTCTGAGAGGTTTTTGCTAATTTTTCGACCCTGTTTGAATTTTTTTTGTAATTTTTATATTTTTTCCTAAATTTTGAAATCTTCAGTTACTTGCAAATTTTTATAGAATTTAAATTTTTATAATTTTTCTACTGTTTTGAATTTTTTCAAATCTTTGAAACTTAAAAAAAAGGTTTTTTTTTTGATTTCTTAGAGGTTTTTGTTAAATTTTCGACACTTTTTAAAATTTTTTGTAACTTTTATGATTTTTTCTAAATTTTGAAATCTTCAGCTACTTGGAAGTTGTTACAGTTTTTCTATTTTAATAATTTTTCCACTGTTGGGAATTTTTTCAAATTTTTGAAACTTAAAAAAAGGATTTTTTTTTGATTTCTGAGAGGTTTTTGCTAATTTTTCGACCCTGTTTGAATTTTTTTTGTAATTTTTATATTTTTTCCTAAATTTTGAAATCTTCAGCTACTTGCAAATTTTTATAGAATTTCAATTTTTATAATTTTTCTACTGTTTTGAATTTTTTCAAATCTTTGAAACTTAAAAAAAAGGTTTTTTTTTTGATTTCTGAGAGGTTTTTGCTAATTTTTCGACTTTTTTTGAATTTTTTTTGCAATTTTTAGATTTTTTCTAAATTTTGAAATCTTCAGCTACTTGTAAGTTGTTATAGTTTTTCAATTTTTATAATTTTTCCACTGTTGGGAATTTTTTCAAATTTATGAAACTTAAAAAAAGGATTTTTTTTTGATTTCTGAGAGGTTTTTGCAAATTTTTCGACCCTGTTTGAATTTTTTTTGTAATTTTTATATTTTTATCTAAATTTTGAAATCTTCAGCTACTTGAAAATTTTTATAGAATTTCAATTTTTATAATTTTTCTACTGTTGGGAAATTTTTCAACATTTTGAAACTTAAAAAAATGGTTTTTTTTTTTTTAATTTTTATGAGGTTTTTGCTAATTTTTCGACACTTTTTGAATTTTTTTTTGTAATTTTTATGATTTTTTCTAAATTTTGAAATCATCAGCTACTTGTAAGTTGTTATAGTTTTTCAATTTTTATAATTTTTCAACTGTTTTGAATTTTTTCAAATTTTTGAAACTTAAAAAAATGGTTATTTTTTTAATTTTTAAGAGGTTTTTGTTAAATTTTCGACCCTTTTTGAATTTTTTTGGTAATTTTTATGATTTTTTTCTAAATTTTGAAATCTTCAGCTACTTGGAAGTTGTTACAGTTTTTCTATTTTAATAATTTTTCCACTGTTGGGAATTTTTTCAAATTTTTGAAACTTAAAAAAAGGATTTTTTTTTGATTTCTGAGAGGTTTTTGCTAATTTTTCGACCCTGTTTGAATTTTTTTTGTAATTTTTATATTTTTTCCTAAATTTTGAAATCTTCAGCTACTTGCAAATTTTTATAGAATTTCAATTTTTATAATTTTTCTACTGTTTTCAATTTTTTCAAATCTTTGAAACTTAAAAAAAAGGTTTTTTTTTTTGATTTCTGAGAGGTTTTTGCTAATTTTTCGACCCTTTTTGAATTTTTTTGGTAATTTTTATGATTTCTTCTAAATTTCGAAATCATCAGCTACATGCAAAATGTTATAGTTTTTCTATTTTAATAATTTTTCCACTGTTGGGAATTTTTTCAAATTTTTGAAACTTAAAAAAAGGATTTTTTTTGATTTCTGAGAGGTTTTTGCTAATTTTTCGACACTTTTTGAATTTTTTTGTAACTTTTATGATTTTTTCTAAATTTTGAAATCTTCAGCTACTTGTAAGTTGTTATAGGTTTTCAATTTTTATAATTTTTCCACTGTTGGGAATTTTTTCAAATTTTTGAAACTTAAAAAAATGGTTTTTTTTTTTTGATTTCTGAGAGGTTTTTGCTAATTTTTCGACACTTTCTAAATTTTTTTTGCAATTTTTTTGATTTTTTCTAAATTTTGAAATCTTCAGCTACTTGTCAGTTGTTACAGTTTTTCTATTTTAACATTTTTTCCACTGTTGGGATTTTTTTCATATTTTTGAAACTTAAGAAAATGGGTTTTCTTTTGATTTCTGAGAGGTTTTTCGAAACTTTTTAAAATTTTTTGTAACTTTTATGATTTTTTCTAAATTTTGAAATCTTCAGCTACTTGGAAGTTGTTACAGTTTTTCTATTTTAATAATTTTTCCACTGTTGGGAATTTTTTCAAATTTTTGAAACTTAAAAAAAGGATTTTTTTTTGATTTCTGAGAGGTTTTTGCTAATTTTTCGACCCTGTTTGAATTTTTTTTGTAATTTTTATATTTTTTCCTAAATTTTGAAATCTTCAGCTACTTGCAAATTTTTATAGAATTTAAATTTTTATAATTTTTCTACTGTTTTGAATTTTTTCAAATCTTTGAAACTTAAAAAAAAGGTTTTTTTTTTTGATTTCTTAGAGGTTTTTGTTAAATTTTCGACACTTTTTAAAATTTTTTGTAACTTTTATGATTTTTTCTAAATTTTGAAATCTTCAGCTACTTGGAAGTTGTTACAGTTTTTCTATTTTAATAATTTTTCCACTGTTGGGAATTTTTTCAAATTTTTGAAACTTAAAAAAAGGATTTTTTTTTGATTTCTGAGAGGTTTTTGCTAATTTTTCGACCCTGTTTGAATTTTTTTTGTAATTTTTATATTTTTTCCTAAATTTTGAAATCTTCAGCTACTTGCAAATTTTTATAGAATTTCAATTTTTATAATTTTTCTACTGTTTTGAATTTTTTCAAATCTTTGAAACTTAAAAAAAAGGTTTTTTTTTTGATTTCTGAGAGGTTTTTGCTAATTTTTCGACTTTTTTTGAATTTTTTTTGGAGTTTTTATAATTTTTTCCTAATTTTGAAGTCTTTAGTTACTTGTGAGTTGTTATAGTTTTTCAATTTTTATAATTTTTCCACTGTTGGGAATTTTTTCAAATTTATGAAACTTAAAAAAAGGATTTTTTTTTGATTTCTGAGAGGTTTTTGCAAATTTTTCGACCCTGTTTGAATTTTTTTTGTAATTTTTATATTTTTATCTAAATTTTGAAATCTTCAGCTACTTGCAAATTTTTATAGAATTTCAATTTTTATAATTTTTCTACTGTTTTCAATTTTTTCATATCTTTGAAACTTAAAAAAAAGGTTTTTTTTTTGATTTCAGAGAGGTTTTTGCTAATTTTTCGACCCTTTTTGAATTTTTTTGGTAATTTTTATGATTTCTTCTAAATTTCGAAATCATCAGCTACATGCAAGATGTTATAGTTTTTCTATTTTAATAATTTTTCCACTGTTGGGAATTTTTTCAAATTTTTGAAACTTAAAAAAAGGATTTTTTTTTGATTTCTGAGAGGTTTTTGCTAATTTTTCGACACTTTTTGAATTTTTTTGTAACTTTTATGATTTTTTCTAAATTTTGAAATCTTCAGCTACTTGTAAGTTGTTATAGGTTTTCAATTTTTATAATTTTTCCACTGTTGGGAATTTTTTCAAATTTTTGAAACTTAAAAAAATGGTTTTTTTTTTTTGATTTCTGAGAGGTTTTTGCTAATTTTTCGACACTTTCTGAATTTTTTTTGCAATTTTTTTGATTTTTTCTAAATTTTGAAATCTTCAGCTACTTGTCAGTTGTTACAGTTTTTCTATTTTAACATTTTTTCCACTGTTGGGAATTTTTTCAAATTTTTGAAACTTAAGAAAATGGGTTTTCTTTTGATTTCTGAGAGGTTTTTCGACACTTTTTAAAATTTTTTGTAACTTTTATGATTTTTTCTAAATTTTGAAATCTTCAGCTACTTGGAAGTTGTTACAGTTTTTCTATTTTAATAATTTTTCCACTGTTGGGAATTTTTTCAAATTTTTGAAATTTAAAAAAATGGGTTTTTTTTGATTTCTGAGAGGTTTTTGCTAATTTTTCGACCCTTTTTGAATTTTTTTTGTAATTTTTATGATTTTTTCTAAATTTTGAAATCTTGCAAGTTGTTTTAGTTTTTCAATTTTTATAATTTTTCCACTGTTGGGAATTTTTTTCAAATTTATGAAACTTAAAAAAAGGATTTTTTTTTTGATTTCTGAGAGGTTTTTGCAAATTTTTCGACCCTGTTTGAATTTTTTTTGTAATTTTTATATTTTTATCTAAATTTTGAAATCTTCAGCTACTTGCAAATTTTTTAGAATTTCAATTTTTATAATTTTTCTACTGTTGGGAAATTTTTCAAATTTTTGAAACTTAAAAAAATGATTTTTTTTTTTTAATTTTTAAGAGGTTTTTGTTAAATTTTCGACCCTTTTTGAATTTTTTTGGTAATTTTTATGATTTTTTTCTAAATTTTGAAATCTTCAGCTACTTGGAAGTTGTTACAGTTTTTCTATTTTAATAATTTTTCCACTGTTGGGAATTTTTTCAAATTTTTTAAATTTAAAAAAATGGGTTTTTTTTTGATTTCTGAGAGGTTTTTGCTAATTTTTCGACCCTGTTTGAATTTTTTTTGTAATTTTTATATTTTTTTCTAAATTTTGAAATCTTCAGCTACTTGTAAGTTGTTATAGTTTTTCAATTTTGATAATTTTTCCACTGTTGGGAATTTTTTCAAATTTTTGAAACTTAAAAAAATGTTTTTTTTTTTTGATTTTTGAGAGGTTTTTGCTAATTTTTTGACCCTGTTTGAATTTTTTTTGTAATTTTTATGATTTTTTCTAAATTTTGAAATCTTCAGCTACTTGCAAGTTTTTATAGAATTTCAATTTTTATAATTTTTCTACTGTTTTGAATTTTTTCAAATCTTTGAAACTTAAAAAAAAGGTTTTTTTTTTGATTTCTGAGAGGTTTTTGCTAATTTTTCGACCCTTTTTGAATTTTTTTGGTAATTTTTATGATTTCTTCTAAATTTCGAAATCATCAGCTACATGCAAGATGTTATAGTTTTTCTATTTTAATAATTTTTCCACTGTTGGGAATTTTTTCAAATTTTTGAAACTTAAAAAAAGGATTTTTTTTTGATTTCTGAGAGGTTTTTGCTAATTTTTCGACCCTGTTTGAATTTTTTTTGTAATTTTTATATTTTTGCCTAAATTTTGAAATCTTTAGCTACTTGCAAGTTTTTATAGAATTTCAATTTTTATAATTTTTCTACTGTTCGGAAATTTTTCAAATTTTTGAAACTTAAAAAAATGTTTTTTTTTTTTTAATTTTTAAGAGGTTTTTGCTAATTTTTCGACACTTTTTGAATTTATTTTGTAATTTTCATGATTTTTTCTAAATTTTGAAATCATCAGCTACTTGACAGTTGTTATAGTTTTTCAATTTTTATAATTTTTCCACTGTTGGGAATTTTTTGAAATTTTTGAAACTTAAAAAAATGGTTTTTTTTTAATTTCTTAGAGGTTTTTCGACACTTTTTAAAATTTTTTGTAACTTTTATGATTTTTTCTAAATTTTGAAATCTTCAGCTACTTGGAAGTTGTTACAGTTTTTCTATTTTAATAATTTTTCCACTGTTGGAAATTTTTTCAAATTTTTGAAACTTAAAAAAATGGGTTTTTTTTTTATTTCTGAGAGGTTTTTGCTAATTTTTCGACCCTTTTTGAATTTTTTTTGTAATTTTTATGATTTTTTCTAAATTTTGAAATCTTCAGCTACTTGCAAGTTTTTATAGAATTTCAATTTTTATAATTTTTCTACTGTTGGGAAATTTTTCAAATTTTTGAAACTTAAAAAAATGTTTTTTTTTTTTTAATTTTTAAGAGGTTTTTGCTAATTTTTCGACCCTGTTTAAATTTTTTTTGTAATATTTATGATTTTTTCTAAATTTTGAAATCATCAGCTACTTGTAAGTTGTTTAGTTTTTCAATTTTTATAATTTTTCCACTGTTGGGAATTTTTTCAAATTTTTGAAACTTAAAAAAATGGCTTTTTTTAATTTCTTAGAGGTTTTTGTTAAATTTTCGACACTTTTTAAAATTTTTTGTAACTTTTATGATTTTTTCTAAATTTTGAAATCTTCAGCTACTTGGAAGTTGTTACAGTTTTTCTATTTTAATAATTTTTCCACTGTTGGGAATTTTTTCAAATTTTTGAAACTTAAAAAAAGGATTTTTTTTTGATTTCTGAGAGGTTTTTGCTAATTTTTCGACCCTGTTTGAATTTTTTTTGTAATTTTTATATTTTTTCCTAAATTTTGAAATCTTCAGCTACTTGCAAATTTTTATAGAATTTCAATTTTTATAATTTTTCTACTGTTTTGAATTTTTTCAAATCTTTGAAACTTAAAAAAAAGGTTTTTTTTTTGATTTCTGAGAGGTTTTTGCTAATTTTTCGACCCTTTTTGAATTTTTTTGGTAATTTTTATGATTTCTTCTAAATTTCGAAATCATCAGCTACATGCAAGATGTTATAGTTTTTCTATTTTAATAATTTTTCCACTGTTGGGAATTTTTTCAAATTTTTTAAACTTAAAAAAAGGATTTTTTTTTGATTTCTGAGAGGTTTTTGCTAATTTTTCGACACTTTTTGAATTTTTTTGTAACTTTTATGATTTTTTCTAAATTTTCAAATCTTCAGCTACTTGTAAGTTGTTATAGGTTTTCAATTTTTATAATTTTTCCACTGTTGGAAATTTTTTCAAATTTTTGAAACTTAAAAAAATGGTTTTTTTTTTTTGATTTCTGAGAGGTTTTTGCTAATTTTTCGACACTTTCTGAAATTTTTTTGCAATTTTTTTGATTTTTTCTAAATTTTGAAATCTGCAGCTACTTGGAAGTTGTTATAGTTTTTCAGTTTTTATAATTTTTCCACTGTTGGGAATTTTTTCAAATTTTTGAATATTTAAAAAATGTTTTTATTTTATTTCTGAAATGTTTTTGCTAATTTTTCGACTTTTTGTGAACTTTTTTTGCTATTATTAGATTTTTTCTAAGTTTTGAAATCTTCAGCTACTTGTAAGTTGTTATAGATTTTCAATTTTTATAATTTTTCAACTGTTGGGAATTTTTTCAAATTTTTGAAACTTAAAAAATGTTTTTTTTTTATTTCTGAGAGGTTCTTGCTAATTTTTCGACACTTTTTGAATTTTTTTTGTAATTTTTTTAAATTTTAATAAATTTTGAAAATTTTAACTACTTGTTAGTTGTTATAGTTTTTAAATTTTTATAATTTTTCTACTGTTGGGAATTTTTTCAAATATTTGAAACTTAAAAAAATTTTTTTTTTTTGATTTCTGAGAGGTTTTTGCTAATTTTTCGAACATTTTTGAATTTTTTTTGTAATATTTCTGATTTCTTTTTTAAATTTTGAAATTTTCAGCTACTTGGAAGTTGTTACAGTTTTTCTATTTTAATAATTTTTCCACTGTTGGGAATTTTTTCAAATTTTTGAAACTTAAAAAAATGTGTTTTTTTTGATTTCTGAGAGGTTTTTGCTAATTTTTCGACCCTGTTTGAATTTTTTTTGTAATTTTTATGATTTTTTCTAAATTCTGAAATCTTTAGCTACTTGCAAGTTTTTATAGAATTTCAATTTTTATAATTTTTCTACTGTTGGGAAATTTTTCAAATTTTTGAAACTTAAAAAAATGTTTTTTTTTTTTAATTTTTAAGAGGTTCTTGCTAATTTTTCGACACTTTTTGAATTTTTTTTGTAATTTTTTTAAATTTTAAAAAATTTTGAAAATTTTAACTACTTGTTAGTTGTTATAGTTTTTCAATTTTTATAATTTTTCTACTGTTGGGAATTTTTTCAAATTTTTGAAACTTAAAAAAATGGGTTTTTTTTTGATATCTGAGAGGTTTTTGCTAATTTTTCGAACATTTTTGAATTTTTTTTGTAATATCTCTGATTTCTTTTTTAAATTTTGAAATCATCAGCTACTTGTCAGTTGTTACAGTTTTTCTATTTTAACATTTTTCCCACTGTTGGGAATTTTTTAAAATTTTTGAAACTTAAAAAAATGGGTTTTTTTTTGATATCTGAGAGGTTTTTGCTAATTTTTCGACCCTTTTTGAATTTTTTTTTGTAATTTTTATGATTTTTTCTAAATTTTGAAATCTTGCAAGTTGTTTTAGAATTTCAATTTTTATAATTTTTCCACTGTTGGGAATTTTTTCAAATTTATGAAACTTAAAAAAAGGATTTTTTTTTGATTTCTGAGAGGTTTTTGCAAATTTTTCGACCCTGTTTGAATTTTTTTTGTAATTTTTATATTTTTTTCTAAATTTTGAAATCTTCAGCTACTTGTAAGTTGTTATAGTTTTTCAATTTTGATAATTTTTCCACTGTTGGGAATTTTTTCAAATTTTTGAAACTTAAAAAAATGTTTTTTTTTTTTTGATTTTTGAGAGGTTTTTGCTAATTTTTTGACCCTGTTTGAATTTTTTTTGTAATTTTTATGATTTTTTCTAAATTTTGAAATCTTCAGCTACTTGCAAGTTTTTATAGAATTTCAATTTTTATAATTTTTCTACTGTTTTGAATTTTTTCAAATCTTTGAAACTTAAAAAAAAGGTTTTTTTTTTGATTTCTGAGAGGTTTTTGCTAATTTTTCGACCCTTTTTGAATTTTTTTGGTAATTTTTATGATTTCTTCTAAATTTCGAAATCATCAGCTACATGCAAGATGTTATAGTTTTTCTATTTTAATAATTTTTCCACTGTTGGGAATTTTTTCAAATTTTTGAAACTTAAAAAAAGGATTTTTTTTTGATTTCTGTGAGGTTTTTGCTAATTTTTCGACCCTGTTTGAATTTTTTTTGTAATTTTTATATTTTTGCCTAAATTTTGAAATCTTTAGCTACTTGCAAGTTTTTATAGAATTTCAATTTTTATAATTTTTCTACTGTTGGGAAATTTTTCAAATTTTTGAAACTTAAAAAAATGTTTTTTTTTTTTAATTTTTATGAGGTTTTTGCTAATTTTTCGACACTTTTTGAATTTATTTTGTAATTTTCATGATTTTTTCTAAATTTTGAAATCATCAGCTACTTGACAGTTGTTATAGTTTTTCAATTTTTATAATTTTTCCACTGTTGGGAATTTTTTGAAATTTTTGAAACTTAAAAAAAGGATTTTTTTTTGATTTCTGAGAGGTTTTTGCTAATTTTTCGACACTTTTTGAATTTTTTTGTAACTTTTATGATTTTTTCTAAATTTTGAAATCTTCAGCTACTTGGAAGTTGTTATAGTTTTTCAATTTTTATAATTTTTCTACTATTGGGAATATTTTCAAATTTTCGAAACTTAAAAATATGGTTTTTTTTTTGATGTCTGAGAGGTTTTCGCTAATTTTTAGACCTTTTTTGAATTTTTTTTGTAATATTTCTGATTTTTTTTTTAAATTTTGAAATCTTCAGCTACTTGGAAGTTGTTACAGTTTTTCTATTTTAATAATTTTTCCACTGTTGGGAATTTTTTCAAATTTTTGAAACTTAAAAAAATAGGTTTTTTTTTGATTTCTGAGAGGTTTTTGCTAATTTTTCGACCCTGTTTGAATTCTTTTTGTAATTTTTATGATTTTTTCTAAATTTTGAAATCTTTAGCTACTTGCAAGTTTTTATAGAATTTCAATTTTTATAATTTTTCTACTGTTGGGAAATTTTTCAAATTTTTGAAACTTAAAAAAATGTTTTTTTTTTTAATTTTTAAGAGGTTTTTGCTAATTTTTCGACACTTTTTGAATTTTTTTTATAATTTTTATGATTTTTTCTAAATTTTGAAATCATCAGCTACTTGTAAGTTGTTACAGTTTTTCTATTTTAACATTTTTTCCACTGTTGGGAATTTTTTCAAATTTTTGAAACTTAAAAAAATGGGTTTTCTTTTGATTTCTGAGAGGTTTTTCGACACTTTTTAAAATTTTTTGTAACTTTTATGATTTTTTCTAAATTTTGAAATCTTCAGCTACTTGGAAGTTATTACAGTTTTTTTATTTTAATAATTTTTCCACTGTTGGGAATTTTTTCAAATTTTTGAAATTTAAAAAAATGGGTTTTTTTTGATTTCTGGGTGGTTTTTGCTAATTTTTCGACCCTTTTTGAATTTTTTTTGTAATTGTTATGATTTTTTCTAAATTTTGAAATCTTGCAAGTTGTTTTAGAATTTCAATTTTTATAATTTTTCAACTGATGGGAATTTTTTCAAATTTATGAAACTTAAAAAAAGGGTTTTTTTTTTATTTATGAGAGGTTTTTGCAAATTTTTCGACCCTGTTTGAATTTTTTTTGTAATTTTTATATTTTTATCTAAATTTTGAAATCTTCAGCTACTTGCAAGTTTTTATAGAATTTCAATTTTTATAATTTTTCTACTGTTTTGAATTTTTTCAAATCTTTGAAACTTAAAAAAAAGGTTTTTTTTTTGATTTCTGAGAGGTTTTTGCTAATTTTTCGACCCTTTTTGAATTTTTTTGGTAATTTTTATGATTTCTTCTAAATTTCGAAATCATCAGCTACATGCAAGATGTTATAGTTTTTCTATTTTAATAATTTTTCCACTGTTGGGAATTTTTTCAAATTTTTGAAACTTAAAAAAAGGATTTTTTTTTGATTTCTGAGAGGTTTTTGCTAATTTTTCGACCCTGTTTGAATTTTTTTTGTAATTTTTATATTTTTGCCTAAATTTTGAAATCTTTAGCTACTTGCAAGTTTTTATAGAATTTCAATTTTTATAATTTTTCTACTGTTGGGAAATTTTTCAAATTTTTGAAACTTAAAAAAATGTTTTTTTTTTTTTAATTTTTAAGAGGTTTTTGCTAATTTTTCGACACTTTTTGAATTTATTTTGTAATTTTCATGATTTTTTCTAAATTTTGAAATCATCAGCTACTTGACAGTTGTTATAGTTTTTCAATTTTTATAATTTTTCCACTGTTGGGAATTTTTTGAAATTTTTGAAACTTAAAAAAATGGTTTTTTTTTAATTTCTTAGAGGTTTTTCGACACTTTTTAAAATTTTTTGTAACTTTTATGATTTTTTCTAAATTTTGAAATCTTCAGCTACTTGGAAGTTGTTACAGTTTTTCTATTTTAATAATTTTTCCACTGTTGGAAATTTTTTCAAATTTTTGAAACTTAAAAAAATGGGTTTTTTTTTTATTTCTGAGAGGTTTTTGCTAATTTTTCGACCCTTTTTGAATTTTTTTTGTAATTTTTATGATTTTTTCTAAATTTTGAAATCTTCAGCTACTTGCAAGTTTTTATAGAATTTCAATTTTTATAATTTTTCTACTGTTGGGAAATTTTTCAAATTTTTGAAACTTAAAAAAATGTTTTTTTTTTTTTAATTTTTAAGAGGTTTTTGCTAATTTTTCGACCCTGTTTAAATTTTTTTTGTAATATTTATGATTTTTTCTAAATTTTGAAATCATCAGCTACTTGTAAGTTGTTTAGTTTTTCAATTTTTATAATTTTTCCACTGTTGGGAATTTTTTCAAATTTTTGAAACTTAAAAAAATGGCTTTTTTTAATTTCTTAGAGGTTTTTGTTAAATTTTCGACACTTTTTAAAATTTTTTGTAACTTTTATGATTTTTTCTAAATTTTGAAATCTTCAGCTACTTGGAAGTTGTTACAGTTTTTCTATTTTAATAATTTTTCTACTGTTGGGAATTTTTTCAAATTTTTGAAACTTAAAAAAAGGATTTTTTTTTGATTTCTGAGAGGTTTTTGCTAATTTTTCGACCCTGTTTGAATTTTTTTTGTAATTTTTATATTTTTTCCTAAATTTTGAAATCTTCAGCTACTTGCAAATTTTTATAGAATTTCAATTTTTATAATTTTTCTACTGTTTTGAATTTTTTCAAATCTTTGAAACTTAAAAAAAAGGTTTTTTTTTTGATTTCTGAGAGGTTTTTGCTAATTTTTCGACCCTTTTTGAATTTATTTGGTAATTTTTATGATTTCTTCTAAATTTCGAAATCATCAGCTACATGCAAGATGTTATAGTTTTTCTATTTTAATAATTTTTCCACTGTTGGGAATTTTTTCAAATTTTTTAAACTTAAAAAAAGGATTTTTTTTTGATTTCTGAGAGGTTTTTGCTAATTTTTCGACACTTTTTGAATTTTTTTGTAACTTTTATGATTTTTTCTAAATTTTCAAATCTTCAGCTACTTGTAAGTTGTTATAGGTTTTCAATTTTTATAATTTTTCCACTGTTGGGAATTTTTTCAAATTTTTGAAACTTAAAAAAATGGTTTTTTTTTTTTGATTTCTGAGAGGTTTTTGCTAATTTTTCGACACTTTCTGAAATTTTTTTGCAATTTTTTTGATTTTTTCTAAATTTTGAAATCTGCAGCTACTTGGAAGTTGTTATAGTTTTTCAGTTTTTATAATTTTTCCACTGTTGGGAATTTTTTCAAATTTTTGAATATTTAAAAAATGTTTTTATTTTATTTCTGAAATGTTTTTGCTAATTTTTCGACTTTTTGTGAACTTTTTTTGCTATTATTAGATTTTTTCTAAGTTTTGAAATCTTCAGCTACTTGTAAGTTGTTATAGATTTTCAATTTTTATAATTTTTCAACTGTTGGGAATTTTTTCAAATTTTTGAAACTTAAAAAATGTTTTTTTTTTATTTCTGAGAGGTTCTTGCTAATTTTTCGACACTTTTTGAATTTTTTTTGTAATTTTTTTAAATTTTAATAAATTTTGAAAATTTTAACTACTTGTTAGTTGTTATAGTTTTTAAATTTTTATAATTTTTCTACTGTTGGGAATTTTTTCAAATATTTGAAACTTAAAAAAATTTTTTTTTTTTGATTTCTGAGAGGTTTTTGCTAATTTTTCGAACATTTTTGAATTTTTTTTGTAATATTTCTGATTTCTTTTTTAAATTTTGAAATTTTCAGCTACTTGGAAGTTGTTACAGTTTTTCTATTTTAATAATTTTTCCACTGTTGGGAATTTTTTCAAATTTTTGAAACTTAAAAAAATGTGTTTTTTTTGATTTCTGAGAGGTTTTTGCTAATTTTTCGACCCTGTTTGAATTTTTTTTGTAATTTTTATGATTTTTTCTAAATTCTGAAATCTTTAGCTACTTGCAAGTTTTTATAGAATTTCAATTTTTATAATTTTTCTACTGTTGGGAAATTTTTCAAATTTTTGAAACTTAAAAAAATGTTTTTTTTTTTTAATTTTTAAGAGGTTCTTGCTAATTTTTCGACACTTTTTGAATTTTTTTTGTAATTTTTTTAAATTTCAAAAAATTTTGAAAATTTTAACTACTTGTTAGTTGTTATAGTTTTTCAATTTTTATAATTTTTCTACTGTTGGGAATTTTTTCAAATTTTTGAAACTTAAAAAAATGGGTTTTTTTTTGATATCTGAGAGGTTTTTGCTAATTTTTCGAACATTTTTGACTTTTTTTTGTAATATCTCTGATTTCTTTTTTAAATTTTGAAATCATCAGCTACTTGTCAGTTGTTACAGTTTTTCTATTTTAACATTTTTCCCACTGTTGGGAATTTTTTAAAATTTTTGAAACTTAAAAAAATGGGTTTTTTTTTGATATCTGAGAGGTTTTTGCTAATTTTTCGACCCTTTTTGAATTTTTTTTTGTAATTTTTATGATTTTTTCTAAATTTTGAAATCTTGCAAGTTGTTTTAGAATTTCAATTTTTATAATTTTTCCACTGTTGGGAATTTTTTCAAATTTATGAAACTTAAAAAAAGGATTTTTTTTTGATTTCTGAGAGGTTTTTGCAAATTTTTCGACCCTGTTTGAATTTTTTTTGTAATTTTTATATTTTTTTCTAAATTTTGAAATCTTCAGCTACTTGTAAGTTGTTATAGTTTTTCAATTTTGATAATTTTTCCACTGTTGGGAATTTTTTCAAATTTTTGAAACTTAAAAAAATGTTTTTTTTTTTTGATTTTTGAGAGGTTTTTACTAATTTTTTGACCCTGTTTGAATTTTTTTTGTAATTTTTATGATTTTTTCTAAATTTTGAAATCTTCAGCTACTTGCAAGTTTTTATAGAATTTCAATTTTTATAATTTTTCTACTGTTTTGAATTTTTTCAAATCTTTGAAACTTAAAAAAAAGGTTTTTTTTTTGATTTCTGAGAGGTTTTTGCTAATTTTTCGACCCTTTTTGAATTTTTTTGGTAATTTTTATGATTTCTTCTAAATTTCGAAATCATCAGCTACATGCAAGATGTTATAGTTTTTCTATTTTAATAATTTTTCCACTGTTGGGAATTTTTTCAAATTTTTGAAACTTAAAAAAAGGATTTTTTTTTGATTTCTGTGAGGTTTTTGCTAATTTTTCGACCCTGTTTGAATTTTTTTTGTAATTTTTATATTTTTGCCTAAATTTTGAAATCTTTAGCTACTTGCAAGTTTTTATAGAATTTCAATTTTTATAATTTTTCTACTGTTGGGAAATTTTTCAAATTTTTGAAACTTAAAAAAATGTTTTTTTTTTTTAATTTTTATGAGGTTTTTGCTAATTTTTCGACACTTTTTGAATTTATTTTGTAATTTTCATGATTTTTTCTAAATTTTGAAATCATCAGCTACTTGACAGTTGTTATAGTTTTTCAATTTTTATAATTTTTCCACTGTTGGGAATTTTTTGAAATTTTTGAAACTTAAAAAAAGGATTTTTTTTTGATTTCTGAGAGGTTTTTGCTAATTTTTCGACACTTTTTGAATTTTTTTGTAACTTTTATGATTTTTTCTAAATTTTGAAATCTTCAGCTACTTGTAAGTTGTTATAGGTTTTCAATTTTTATAATTTTTCCACTGTTGGGAATTTTTTCAAATTTTTGAAACTTAAAAAAGTGGTTTTTTTTTTTTGATTTCTGAGAGGTTTTTGCTAATTTTTCGACACTTTCTGAATTTTTTTGATTTTTTCTAAATTTTGAAATCTTCAGCTACTTGGAAGTTGTTATAGTTTTTCAATTTTTATAATTTTTCCACTGTTGGGAATTTTTTCAAATTTTTGAATATTTAAAAAATGTTTTTATTTTATTTCTGAGAGGTTTTTGCTAATTTTTCGACACTTTTTGAATTTTTTTTGTAATTTTTTTAAATTTTAATAAATTTTGAAAATTTTAACTACTTGTTAGTTGTTATAGTTTTTCAATTTTTATAATTTTTCTACTGTTGGGAATTTTTTCAAATTTTTGAAACTTAAAAAATTTTTTTTTTTTGATTTCTGAGAGGTTTTTGCTAATTTTTCGAACATTTTTGAATTTTTTTTGTAATATTTCTGATTTCTTTTTTAAATTTTGAAATTTTCAGCTACTTGGAAGTTGTTACAGTTTTTCTATTTTAATAATTTTTCCACTGTTGGGAATTTTTTCAAATTTTTGAAACTTAAAAAAATGGGGTTTTTTTTGATTTCTGAGAGGTTTTTGCTAATTTTTCGACCCTGTTTGAATTTTTTTTGTAATTTTTATGATTTTTTCTAAATTTTGAAATCTTTAGCTACTTGCAAGTTTTTATAGAATTTCAATTTTTATAATTTTTCTACTGTTGGGAAATTTTTCAAATTTTTGAAACTTAAAAAAATGTTTTTTTTTTTTAATTTTTAAGAGGTTTTTGCTAATTTTTCGACCCTGTTTGAATTTTTTTTGTAATTTTTATGATTTTTTCTAAATTTTGAAATCTTCAGCTACTTGGAATATGTTACAGTTTTTCTATTTTAATAATTTTTCCACTGTTGGGAATTTTTTCAAATTTTTGAAACTTAAAAAAATTCGTTTTTTTTTTTGATTTCTGAGAGGTTTTTGCTAATTTTTCGAACATTTTTGAATTTTTTTTGTAATATTTCTGATTTTTTTTTTAAATTTTGAAATTTTCAGCTACTTGTCAGTTGTTACAGTTTTTCTATTTTAATAATTTTTCCACTGTTGGGAATTTTTTAAAATTTTTGAAACTTAAAAAAATGGGTTTTTTTTTTGGATTTCTGAGAGGTTTTTGCTAATTTTTCGACCCTGTTTGAATTTTTTTTTGTAATTTTTATGATTTTTTCTAAATTTTGAAATCTCCAGCTACTTGTTAGTAGTTATAGTTTTTCAATTTTGATAATTTTTCCACTGTTGGAAATTTTTCAAATTTTTGAAACTTAAAAAACTGTTTTTTTTTTTTGATTTCTGAGAGGTTTTTGCTAATTTTTCGACCCTGTTTGAATTTTTTTTGTAATTTTTATGATTTTTTCTAAATTTTGAAATCTTCAGCTACTTGGAATATGTTACAGTTTTTCTATTTTAATAATTTTTCCACTGTTGGGAATTTTTTCAAATTTTTGAAACTTAAAAAAATTCGTTTTTTTTTTTGATTTCTGAGAGGTTTTTGCTAATTTTTCGACTCTGTTTGAATTTTTTTTGTAATTTTTATGATTTTTTCTAAATTTTGAAATCTTCAGCTACTTTTACGTTCTTATAGAATTTCAATTTTTATAATTTTTCTACGGTTGGGAAATTTTTCAAATTTTTGAAACTTAAAAAAATGATTTTTTTTTTTTAATTTTTAAGAGGTTCTTGCTAATTTTTCGACCCTGTTTGAATATTTTTTGTAATTTTTATGATTTTTTTTTTAAAGTTTGAAATCTTCAGCTACATGCAAGATGTTATAGTTTTTCAATTTTTATAATTTTTCCACTGTTGGGAATTTTTTTAAAAATTTTTGAAACTTAAAAAAAAAGGTTTTTTTTTTGATTTCTGAGAGATTTTTGATAATTTTTCGACTTTTTATGAATTTTTTTTGAATTGTTATATATTGTCTAAATTTTGAAATCTTCAGCTACTTGTTAGTTGCTTAAGTTTTTCAATTTTTTTAAGTTTTGTACTGTTGGGAATTTTATCAAATTTTTGAAACTTAAAAAATTTTTTTTTTTATTTCTGAGAGGTTTTTGCTAATTTTTCGACACTTTTTGATTTTTTTTTGTAAATTTTATAGTTTTTTCTAAATTTTGAAATCTTCAGCTACTTGTTAGTTGTTTAAGTTTTTCAATTTTTATAAGTTTTCTACTGTTGGGAATTTTTTCAAATTTTTGAAACTTAAAAAAAATGTTTATTTTGATTTCTGAGTGGTTTTTGCTAATTTTTCGACACTTTTTGATTTATTTTGCAATTTTTTTGATTTTTTCTAAATTTTGAAATCTTCAGCTACTTGGAAGTTGTTATAGTTTTTCAATTTTTATAATTTTTCCACTGTTGGGAATTTTTTCAAATTTTTGAATCTTTAAAAAATGTTTTTATTTTATTTCTGAGAGGTTTTTGCTAATTTTTCAACTTTTTTTGAACTTTTTTTGCTATTATTAGATTTTTTCTAAATTTTGAAATCTTCAGCTACTTGTTAGTTGTTACAGTTTTTCTATTTTAATAATTTTTCCAATGTTGGGAATTTTTTCAAATTTTTGAAACTTAAAAAAATAGGTTTTTTTTTTATTTCTGAGAGGTTTTTGGTAATTTTTCGACACTTTTTGAATTTTTCTTGTAATTTTTATGATTTTTGCTAAATTTTGAAATCTTGCAAGTTGTTATAGTTTTTCAATTTTTATAATTTTTCCACTGTTGGGAGTTTTCTCAAATTTTTGAATCTTAAAAAAAGGATTTTTTTTTGATTTCTGAGAGGTTTTTGCTAATTTTTCGACCCTGTTTGAATTTTTTTTGTAATTTTTATGATTTTTTCCTAATTTTGAAATCTTCAGCTACTTGGAAGTTGTTACAGTTTTTCTATTTTAAAAATTTTTCCACTGTTTGGAATGTTTTCAAATTTTTGAAACTTAAAAAAATGGGTTTTTTTTTTGATTTCTGAGAGGTTTTTGTTAAATTTTCGACACTATTTTTTTAAATTTTTTTGTAACTTTTATGATTTTTTCTAAATTTTGAAATCTTCAGCTACTTGGAAGTTGTTACAGTTATTCTATTTTAAAAATTTTTCCACTGTTGGGAATGTTTTCAAATTTTTGAAACTTAAAAAAATGGGTTTTTTTTTTGATTTCTGAGAGGTTTTTGTTAAATTTTCGACACTATTTTTTTAAATTTTTTCGTAATTTTTACGATTTCTTCTAAATTTTGAAATCTTCAGCTACTTGTAAGTTGTTATAGTTTTTCAATTTTTATAATTTTTCCACTGTTGGGAATTTTTTCAAATTTTTGAAACTTAAAAAAAGGATTTTTTTTTGATTTCTGAGAGGTTTTTGCTAATTTTTCGACCCTGTTTGAATTTTTTTTGTAATTTTTATGATTTTTTCTAAATTTTGAAATCTTCAGCTATTTGCAAGTTTTTATAGAATTTCAATTTTTATAATTTTTCTACTGTTGGGAAATTTTTCAAATTTTTGAAACTTAAAAAAATGTTTTTTTTTTTTAATTTTTATGAGGTTTTTGCTAATTTTTGGACACTTTCTGAATCTGTTTTGCAATTTTTATGATTTTTTCTAAATTTTGAAATCATCAGCTACTTGTAAGTTGTTATAGTTTTTTTAATTTTTATAATTTTTCCACTGTTTTGAATTTTTTCAAATTTTTGTAACTTAAAAAAATGGTTATTTTTTTTAATTTCTTAGAGGTTTTTGCTAATTTTTCGACACTATTTTTTTAAATTTTTTTGTAACTTTTATGATTTTTTCTAAATTTTGAAATCTTCAGCTACTTGGAAGTTGTTACAGTTTTTCTATTTTAAAAATTTTTCCACTGTTGGGAATGTTTTCAAATTTTTGAAACTTAAAAAAATGGGTTTTTTTTTTGATTTCTGAGAGGTTTTTGTTAAATTTTCGAAACTGTTTTTTTAAATTTTTTCGTAATTTTTACGATTTCTTCTAAATTTTGAAATCTTCAGCTACTTGTAAGTTGTTATAGTTTTTCAATTTTTATAATTTTTCCACTGTTGGGAATTTTTTCAAATTTTTGAAACTTAAAAAAAGGATTTTTTTTTGATTTCTGAGAGGTTTTTGCTAATTTTTCGACCCTGTTTGAATTTTTTTTGTAATTTTTATGATTTTTTCTAAATTTTGAAATCTTCAGCTATTTGCAAGTTGTTATAGTTTTTCAATTTTTATAATTTTTCTACTGTTGGGAAATTTTTCAAATTTTTGAAACTTAAAAAAATGTTTTTTTTTTTTAATTTTTATGAGGTTTTTGCTAATTTTTGGACACTTTCTGAATCTGTTTTGCAATTTTTATGATTTTTTCTAAATTTTGAAATCATCAGCTACTTGTAAGTTGTTATAGTTTTTCAATTTTTATAATTTTTCCACTGTTGGAAATTTTTTCAAATTTTTGAAACTTAAAAAAATGGTTATTTTTTTAATTTCTTAGAGGTTTTTGTTAAATTTTCGACACTATTTTTTTAAATTTTTTTGTAACTTTTATGATTTTTTCTAAATTTTGAAATCTTCAGCTACTTGGAAGTTGTTACAGTTTTTCTATTTTAATAATTTTTCCACTGTTGGGAATTTTTTCAAATTTTTGAAACTTAAAAAAATGGTTTTTTTTTTGATTTCTGAGAGGTTTTTGCTAATTTTTCGACTCTTTTTGAATTTTTTTGGTAATTTTTATGATTTCTTCTAAATTTTGAAATCTTCAGCTACTTGCAAGATGTTATAGTTTTTCTATTTTAATAATTTTTCCACTGTTGGGAATTTTTTCAAATTATTGAAACTTAAAAAAATGTTTTTTTTTTTGATTTCTGAGAGGTTTTTGCTAATTTTTCGACCCTGTTTCAATTTTTTTTGTAATTTTTATGATTTTTTCTAAATTTTGAAATCTTCAGCTACTTGTAAGTTGTTATAGTTTTTCAATTTTTATAGTTTTCCACTGTTGGGAATTTTTTCAAATTTTTGAAACTTAAAAAAATGTTTTTTTTTTTGATTTCTGAGAGGTTTTTGCTAATTTTTCGACTTTTTTTTAATTTTTTTTGCAATTTTTAGATTTTTTCTAAATTTTGAAATCTTCAGCTACATGCAAGATGTTATAGTTTTTCAATTTTTATAGTTTTTCTACAGTTGGGAAATTTTTCAAATTTTTGAAACTTAAAAAAATGATTTTTTTTTTTAATTTATAGAGGTTTTTGCTAATTTTTCGACCCTGTTTGAATATTTTTTGTAATTTTTATGATTTTTTCTAAAGTTTGAAATCTTCAGCTACATGCAAAATGTTATAGTTTTTCAATTTTTATAATTTTTCCACTGTTGGGAATTTTTTCAAATTTTTAAAACTTAAAAAAAAATGTTTTTTTTTTTGGTTTCTGAGAGGTTTTTGCTAATTTTTCGACCCTGTTTGAATTTTTTTTGTAATTTTTATGATTTTTTCTAAATTTTGAAATCTTCAGCTACTTGCAAGTTTTTATAGAATTTAAATTTTTATAATTTTTCTACTGTTGGGAATTTTTTCAAATTTTTGAAACTTAAAAAAATCGCTTTTTTTTTATTTCTGAGAGGTTTTTGATAATTTTTCGACTTTTTTTGAATTTATTTTGAATTGTTATATATTTTCTAAATTTTGAAATCTTCAGCTACTTGTTAGTTGTTTAAGTTTTTAAATTTTTATAAGTTTTCTACTGTTGGGAATTTTATCAAATTTTTGAAACTTAAAAAATTTTTTTTTTTATTTCTGAGAGGTTTTTGCTAATTTTTCGACACTTTTTGAATTTTTTTTGTAAATTTTATAGTTTTTTCTAAATTTTGAAATCTTCAGCTACTTGTTAGTTGTTTAAGTTTTTCAATTTTTATAAGTTTTCTACTGTTGGGAATTTTTTCAAATTTTTGAAACTTAAAAAAAATGTTTTTTTTGATTCCTGAGAGGTTTTTGCTAATTTTTCGACACTTTTTGATTTTTTTTGCAATTTTTTTGATTATTTCTAAATTTTAAAATCTTCAGCTACTTAGAAGTTGTTATAGTTTTTCAATTTTTATAATTTTTCCACTGTTGGGAATTTTTTCAAATTTTTGAATCTTTAAAAAATGTTTTTATTTTATTTCTGAGAGGTTTTTGTTAAATTTTCGACCCTTTTTGAATTTTTTTGGTAATTTTTATGATTTTTTCTAAATTTTGAAATCTTCAGCTACTTGCAAGTTTTTATAGAATTTCAATTTTTATAATTTTTCTACGGTTGGGAAATTTTTCAAATTTTTGAAACTTAAAAAAATTATTTTTTTTTTTTAATTTTTAAGAGGTTTTTGCTAATTTTTCGACACTTTTTGGATTTTTTTTTGTAATTTTTATGATTTGTTCTAAATTTTGAAGTCATCAGCTACTTGTCAGTTTTTATAGTTTTTCAATTTTTATAATTTTTCCACTGTTGGGAATTTTTTCAAATTTTTGAAATTTAAAAAAAATGGTTTTTTTAATTTCTAAGAGGTTTTTGTTAAATTTTCGACACTATTTTTTTAAATTTTTTGTAACTTTTATGATTTTTTCTAAATTTTGAAATCTTCAGCTACTTGGAAGTTGTTACAGTTTTTCTATTTTAATAATTTTTCCAATGTTGGGAATTTTTTAAAATTTTTGAAACTTAAAAAAATGGGTTTTTTTTTTATTTCTGAGAGGTTTTCGCTAATTTTTCGACCCTTTTTGAATTTTTCTTGTAATTTTTATGATTTTTGCTAAATTTTGAAATCTTGCAAGTTGTTATAGTTTTTCAATTTTTATAATTTTTCCACTGTTGGGAATTTTCTCAAATTTTTGAAACTTAAAAAAAGGATTTTTTTTTGATTTCTGAGAGGTTTTTGCTAATTTTTCGACACTTTTTGAATTTTTTTTGTAATTTTTATAGTTTTTTCTAAATTTTGAAATCTTCAGCTATTTGCAAGTTTTTATAGAATTTCAATTTTTATAATTTTTCTACTGTTGTGAAATTTTTCAAATTTTTGAAACTTAAAAAAATGGGTTTTTTTTTGATTTCTGAGAGGTTTTTGCTAATTTTTCGACACTTTTTGAATTTTTTTTGTAATTTTTATGTTTTTTTCTAAATTTTGAAATCATCAGCTACTTGTAAGTTGTTATAGTTTTTTTAATTTTTATAATTTTTCCACTGTTTTGAATTTTTTCAAATTTTTGAAACTTAAAAAAATGTTTTTTTTTTATTTCTGAGAGGTTTTTGCTAATTTTTCGACTTTTTTTGAATTTTTTTTGAATTGTTATATTTTTTCTAAATTTTTAAATCTTCAGCTACTTGTAAGTTGTTTTACTTTTTCAATTTTTATAATTTTTCAATTGTTGGGAATTTTTTTAAATGTTTGGAACTTAAAATAATGTTCTTTTTTTATTTCTGAGAGGTTTTTGCTAATTTTTCGACACTTTTTGAATTTTTTTTGTAATTTTTATAGTTTTTTCTAAATTTTGAAATCTTCAGCTATTTGCAAGTTTTTATAGAATTTCAATTTTTATAATTTTTCTACTGTTGTGAAATTTTTCAAATTTTTGAAACTTAAAAAAATGGGTTTTTTTTTGATTTCTGAGTGGTTTTTGCTAATTTTTCGACACTTTTTGATTTATTTTGCAATTTTTTTGATTTTTTCTAAATTTTGAAATCTTCAGCTACTTGGAAGTTGTTATAGTTTTTCAATTTTTATAATTTTTCCACTGTTGGGAATTTTTTCAAATTTTTGAATCTTTAAAAAATGTTTTTATTTTATTTCTGAGAGGTTTTTGCTAATTTTTCAACTTTTTTTGAACTTTTTTTGCTATTATTAGATTTTTTCTAAATTTTGAAATCTTCAGCTACTTGTTAGTTGTTACAGTTTTACTATTTTAATAATTTTTCCAATGTTGGGAATTTTTTCAAATTTTTGAAACTTAAAAAAATAGGTTTTTTTTTTATTTCTGAGAGGTTTTTGGTAATTTTTCGACACTTTTTGAATTTTTCTTGTAATTTTTATGATTTTTGCTAAATTTTGAAATCTTGCAAGTTGTTATAGTTTTTCAATTTTTATAATTTTTCCACTGTTGGGAGTTTTCTCAAATTTTTGAATCTTAAAAAAAGGATTTTTTTTTGATTTCTGAGAGGTTTTTGCTAATTTTTCGACCCTGTTTGAATTTTTTTTGTAATTTTTATGATTTTTTCCTAATTTTGAAATCTTCAGCTACTTGGAAGTTGTTACAGTTTTTCTATTTTAAAAATTTTTCCACTGTTTGGAATGTTTTCAAATTTTTGAAACTTAAAAAAATGGGTTTTTTTTTTGATTTCTGAGAGGTTTTTGTTAAATTTTCGACACTATTTTTTTAAATTTTTTTGTAACTTTTATGATTTTTTCTAAATTTTGAAATCTTCAGCTACTTGGAAGTTGTTACAGTTATTCTATTTTAAAAATTTTTCCACTGTTGGGAATGTTTTCAAATTTTTGAAACTTAAAAAAATGGGTTTTTTTTTTGATTTCTGAGAGGTTTTTGTTAAATTTTCGACACTATTTTTTTAAATTTTTTCGTAATTTTTACGATTTCTTCTAAATTTTGAAATCTTCAGCTACTTGTAAGTTGTTATAGTTTTTCAATTTTTATAATTTTTCCACTGTTGGGAATTTTTTCAAATTTTTGAAACTTAAAAAAAGGATTTTTTTTTGATTTCTGAGAGGTTTTTGCTAATTTTTCGACCCTGTTTGAATTTTTTTTGTAATTTTTATGATTTTTTCTAAATTTTGAAATCTTCAGCTATTTGCAAGTTTTTATAGAATTTCAATTTTTATAATTTTTCTACTGTTGGGAAATTTTTCAAATTTTTGAAACTTAAAAAAATGTTTTTTTTTTTTAATTTTTATGAGGTTTTTGCTAATTTTTGGACACTTTCTGAATCTGTTTTGCAATTTTTATGATTTTTTCTAAATTTTGAAATCATCAGCTACTTGTAAGTTGTTATAGTTTTTTTAATTTTTATAATTTTTCCACTGTTTTGAATTTTTTCAAATTTTTGTAACTTAAAAAAATGGTTATTTTTTTTAATTTCTTAGAGGTTTTTGTTAAATTTTCGACACTATTTTTTTAAATTTTTTTGTAACTTTTATGATTTTTTCTAAATTTTGAAATCTTCAGCTACTTGGAAGTTGTTACAGTTTTTCTATTTTAAAAATTTTTCCACTGTTGGGAATGTTTTCAAATTTTTGAAACTTAAAAAAATGGGTTTTTTTTTTGATTTCTGAGAGGTTTTTGTTAAATTTTCGACACTGTTTTTTTAAATTTTTTCGTAATTTTTACGATTTCTTCTAAATTTTGAAATCTTCAGCTACTTGTAAGTTGTTATAGTTTTTCAATTTTTATAATTTTTCCACTGTTGGGAATTTTTTCAAATTTTTGAAACTTAAAAAAAGGATTTTTTTTTGATTTCTGAGAGGTTTTTGCTAATTTTTCGACCCTGTTTGAATTTTTTTTGTAATTTTTATGATTTTTTCTAAATTTTGAAATCTTCAGCTATTTGCAAGTTTTTATAGAATTTCAATTTTTATAATTTTTCTACTGTTGGGAAATTTTTCAAATTTTTGAAACTTAAAAAAATGTTTTTTTTTTTTAATTTTTATGAGGTTTTTGCTAATTTTTGGACACTTTCTGAATCTGTTTTGCAATTTTTATGATTTTTTCTAAATTTTGAAATCATCAGCTACTTGTAAGTTGTTATAGTTTTTCAATTTTTATAATTTTTCCACTGTTGGAAATTTTTTCAAATTTTTGAAACTTAAAAAAATGGTTATTTTTTTAATTTCTTAGAGGTTTTTGTTAAATTTTCGACACTATTTTTTTAAATTTTTTTGTAACTTTTATGATTTTTTCTAAATTTTGAAATCTTCAGCTACTTGGAAGTTGTTACAGTTTTTCTATTTTAATAATTTTTCCACTGTTGGGAATTTTTTCAAATTTTTGAAACTTAAAAAAATGGTTTTTTTTTTGATTTCTGAGAGGTTTTTGCTAATTTTTCGACTCTTTTTGAATTTTTTTGGTAATTTTTATGATTTCTTCTAAATTTTGAAATCTTCAGCTACTTGCAAGATGTTATAGTTTTTCTATTTTAATAATTTTTCCACTGTTGGGAATTTTTTCAAAGTATTGAAACTTAAAAAAATGTTTTTTTTTTTGATTTCTGAGAGGTTTTTGCTAATTTTTCGACCCTGTTTCAATTTTTTTTGTAATTTTTATGATTTTTTCTAAATTTTGAAATCTTCAGCTACTTGTAAGTTGTTATAGTTTTTCAATTTTTATAGTTTTCCACTGTTGGGAATTTTTTCAAATTTTTGAAACTTAAAAAAATGTTTTTTTTTTTGATTTCTGAGAGGTTTTTGCTAATTTTTCGACTTTTTTTTAATTTTTTTTGCAATTTTTAGATTTTTTCTAAATTTTGAAATCTTCAGCTACATGCAAGATGTTATAGTTTTTCAATTTTTATAGTTTTTCTACAGTTGGGAAATTTTTCAAATTTTTGAAACTTAAAAAAATGATTTTTTTTTTTAATTTATAGAGGTTTTTGCTAATTTTTCGACCCTGTTTGAATATTTTTTGTAATTTTTATGATTTTTTCTAAAGTTTGAAATCTTCAGCTACATGCAATATGTTATAGTTTTTTAATTTTTATAATTTTTCCACTGTTGGGAATTTTTTCAAATTTTTAAAACTTAAAAAAAAATGTTTTTTTTTTTGGTTTCTGAGAGGTTTTTGCTAATTTTTCGACCCTGTTTGAATTTTTTTTGTAATTTTTATGATTTTTTCTAAATTTTGAAATCTTCAGCTACTTGCAAGTTTTTATAGAATTTAAATTTTTATAATTTTTCTACTGTTGGGAATTTTTTCAAATTTTTGAAACTTAAAAAAATCGCTTTTTTTTTATTTCTGAGAGGTTTTTGATAATTTTTCGACTTTTTTTGAATTTATTTTGAATTGTTATATATTTTCTAAATTTTGAAATCTTCAGCTACTTGTTAGTTGTTTAAGTTTTTAAATTTTTATAAGTTTTCTACTGTTGGGAATTTTATCAAATTTTTGAAACTTAAAAAATTTTTTTTTTTATTTCTGAGAGGTTTTTGCTAATTTTTCGACACTTTTTGAATTTTTTTTGTAAATTTTATAGTTTTTTCTAAATTTTGAAATCTTCAGCTACTTGTTAGTTGTTTAAGTTTTTCAATTTTTATAAGTTTTCTACTGTTGGGAATTTTTTCAAATTTTTGAAACTTAAAAAAAATGTTTTTTTTGATTCCTGAGAGGTTTTTGCTAATTTGATTATTTCTAAATTTTAAAATCTTCAGCTACTTAGAAGTTGTTATAGTTTTTCAATTTTTATAATTTTTCCACTGTTGGGAATTTTTTCAAATTTTTGAATCTTTAAAAAATGTTTTTATTTTATTTCTGAGAGGTTTTTGTTAAATTTTCGACCCTTTTTGAATTTTTTTGGTAATTTTTATGATTTTTTCTAAATTTTGAAATCTTCAGCTACTTGCAAGTTTTTATAGAATTTCAATTTTTATAATTTTTCTACGGTTGGGAAATTTTTCAAATTTTTGAAACTTAAAAAAATTATTTTTTTTTTTTAATTTTTAAGAGGTTTTTGCTAATTTTTCGACACTTTTTGGATTTTTTTTTGTAATTTTTATGATTTGTTCTAAATTTTGAAGTCATCAGCTACTTGTCAGTTTTTATAGTTTTTCAATTTTTATAATTTTTCCACTGTTGGGAATTTTTTCAAATTTTTGAAATTTAAAAAAAATGGTTTTTTTAATTTCTAAGAGGTTTTTGTTAAATTTTCGACACTATTTTTTTAAATTTTTTGTAACTTTTATGATTTTTTCTAAATTTTGAAATCTTCAGCTACTTGGAAGTTGTTACAGTTTTTCTATTTTAATAATTTTTCCAATGTTGGGAATTTTTTAAAATTTTTGAAACTTAAAAAAATGGGTTTTTTTTTTATTTCTGAGAGGTTTTCGCTAATTTTTCGACCCTTTTTGAATTTTTCTTGTAATTTTTATGATTTTTGCTAAATTTTGAAATCTTGCAAGTTGTTATAGTTTTTCAATTTTTATAATTTTTCCACTGTTGGGAATTTTCTCAAATTTTTGAAACTTAAAAAAAGGATTTTTTTTTGATTTCTGAGAGGTTTTTGCTAATTTTTCGACACTTTTTGAATTTTTTTTGTAATTTTTATAGTTTTTTCTAAATTTTGAAATCTTCAGCTATTTGCAAGTTTTTATAGAATTTCAATTTTTATAATTTTTCTACTGTTGTGAAATTTTTCAAATTTTTGAAACTTAAAAAAATGGGTTTTTTTTTGATTTCTGAGAGGTTTTTGCTAATTTTTCGACACTTTTTGAATTTTTTTTGTAATTTTTATGTTTTTTTCTAAATTTTGAAATCATCAGCTACTTGTAAGTTGTTATAGTTTTTTTAATTTTTATAATTTTTCCACTGTTTTGAATTTTTTCAAATTTTTGAAACTTAAAAAAATGTTTTTTTTTTATTTCTGAGAGGTTTTTGCTAATTTTTCGACTTTTTTTGAATTTTTTTTGAATTGTTATATTTTTTCTAAATTTTTAAATCTTCAGCTACTTGTAAGTTGTTTTACTTTTTCAATTTTTATAATTTTTCAATTGTTGGGAATTTTTTTAAATGTTTGGAACTTAAAATAATGTTCTTTTTTTATTTCTGAGAGGTTTTTGCTAATTTTTCGACTTTTTTTTAATTTTTTTTGCAATTTTTAGATTTTTTCTAAATTTTGAAATCTTCAGCTACTTGTAAGTTGTTATAGTTTTTCAATTTTTATAATTCTTAGACTGTTGGGAATTTTTTTAAAAATTTTTGAAACTTAAAAAATGTTTTTTTTTTTATTTCTAAGAGGTTTTTGTTAATTTTTCGACACTTTTTGGATTTTTTTTTGATATTTTTATGATTTGTTCTAAATTTTGAAGTCATCAGCTACTTGTTAGTTGTTATAGTTTTTCAATTTTTATAATTTTTAGACTGTTGGGAATTTTTTTAAAAATTTTTTAAACTTAAAAAATGGTTTTATTTTTATTTCTAATAGGTTTTTGTTAATTTTTCGACACTTTTTGGATTTTTTTTTGATATTTTTATGATTTGTTCTAAATTTTGAAGTCATCAGCTACTTGTTAGTTGTTATAGTTTTTCAATTTTTATAATTTTTCCACTGTTGGGAATTTTTTCAAATTTTTGAAATTTAAAAAAAAATGGTTTTTTTTTTAATATCTAAGATGTTTTTGTTAAATTTTCGACACTATTTTTTTAAATTTTTTGTAACTTTTATGATTTTTTCTAAATTTTGAAATCTTCAGCTACTTGTAAGTTGTTATAGGTTTTCAATTTTTATAATTTTTAGACTGTTGGGAATTTTTTTAAAAATTTTTGAAACTGAAAAAATGTTTTTTTTTTTATTTCTAAGAGGTTTTTGTTAATTTTTCGACACTTTTTGAAAGTTTTTGTAACTTTTATGATTTTTTCTAAATTTTGAAATCTTCAGCTACTTCTAAGTTGTTATAGTTTTTCAATTTTTATAAATTTTCCACTGTTGGGAATTTTTTCAAATTTTTGAACCATAAAAAATGTTTTTTTTTTTGATTTCGAAGAGGTTTTTGCTAGTTTTTCAACTTTTTTTGAACTTTTTTTGGAATATTTATAATTTTCTCTAAATTTTGAAATCTTCAGCTACTTGAAAATTGTTAAAGTTTTTTAAATTTTATAATCTTTCTACTGTTGGGAATTTTTTCAAATTTTTGAATCTTTAAAAAATGTTTTTATTTTATTTCTGAGAGGTTTTTGCTAATTTTTCGACTTTTTTTGAACTTTTTTTGCTATTATTAGATTTTTTCTAAATTTTGAAATCTTCAGCTACTTGTAAGTTGTTATAGATTTTCAATTTTTATAATTTTTTAACTGTTGGGAATTTTTTCAAATTTTTGAAACTTAAAAAAAAGGTTTTTTTTTTGATTTCTGAGAGGTTTTTGCTAATTTTTCGACCCTTTTTGAATTTTGTTTGAAATTTTTATGATTTTTTCTAAATTTTGAAATCTTCAGCTACTTGTTAGTTGTTTAAGTTTTTCAATTTTTATAAGTTTTCTACTGTTGGGAGTTTTATCAAATTTTTGAAACTTAAAAAAATGTTTTTTTTTTTGATTTCTGAAAGGTTTTTGCTAATTTTTCGACAATTTTTGAATTTTTTTTGTATTTGTTATGATTTGTTCTAAATGTTGAAGTCATCAGCTACTTGTTAGTTGTTATAGTTTTTAATTTTTATAATTTTTAGACTGTTGGGAATTTTTTTAAAAATTTTTGAAACTTAAATAATGGTTTTTTTTTTTATTTCTAAGAGGTTTTTGTTAATTTTTCGACACTTTTTGGATTTTTTTTGATATTTTTATGATTTGTTCTAAATTTTGAAGTCATCAGCTACTTGTTAGTTGTTATAGTTTTTCAATTTTTATAATTTTTCCACTGTTGGGAATTTTTTCAAATTTTTGAAATTTAAAAAAAAATGGTTTATTTTTAATATCTAAGATGTTTTTGTTAAATCTTCGGCTCTATTTTTTTATATTTTTTGTAACTTTTATGATTTTTTCTAAATTTTGAAATCTTCAGCTTCTTGGAAGTTGTTACAGTTTTTCTATTTTAATAATTTTTCCACTGTTGGGAATTTTTTCAAATTTTTGAAACTTAAAAAAATGGGTTTTTTTGATTTCTGAGAGGTTTTTGCTAATTTTTCGCCTCTGTTTGAATTTTTTTTGTAATTTTTATGATTTTTTCTAAATTTTGAAATCTTCAGCTACTTGCGAGTTTTTATAGAACTTCAATTTTTATAATTTTCTACGGTTGGGAAATTTTTCAAATTTTTGAAACTTAAATAAATGATTTTTTTTTTTTAATTTTTAATAGGTTTTTGCTAATTTTTCGACCCTGTTTGAATTTTTTTTGTAATTTTTATGATTTTTTCTAAATTTTGAAGTCATCAGCTCTTTGTAAGTTGTTTAAGTTTTTCAATTTTTATAAGGTTTTCTACTGTTGGGAATTTTTTCAAATTTTTGAAACTTAAAAAAATGTTTTTTTTTTTATTTCTGAGAGGTTTTTGCTAATTTTTCGACTTTTTTTGCATTTTTTTTGAATTGTTATATTTTTTCTAAATTTTGAAATCTTCAGCTACTTGTAAGTTGTTTTACTTTTTCAATTTTTATAATTTTTCAATTGTTGGGAATTTTTTTAAATGTTTGGAACTTAAAATAATGTTCTTTTTTTATTTCTGAGAGGTTTTTGCTAATTTTTCGATTTTTTTTAATTTTTTTTGCAATTTTTAGATTTTTTCTAAATTTTGAAATCTTCAGCTACTTGCAAGTTGTTATAGTTTTTCAATTTTTATAATTTTTAGACTGTTGGGAATTTTTTTAAAAATTTTTGAAACTTAAAAAATGGTTTTTTTTTTATTTCTAAGAGGTTTTTGTTAATTTTTCGACACTTTTTGAATTTTTTTGTACTTTTTATGATTTTTTCTAAATTTTGAAATCTTCAGCTACTTGTAAGTTGTTACAGTTTTTCAATTTTTATAATTTCTCCACCGTTGGGAATTTTTTCAAATTTTTGAATCTTTAAAAAATTTTTTTATTTTATTTCTGAGAGGTTTTTGCTAATTTTTCGACTTTTTTTGAACTTTTTTTGCTATTATTAGATTTTTTCTAAATTTTGAAATCTTCAGCTACTTGTAAGTTGTTATAGATTTTCAATTTTTATAATTTTTTAACTGTTGGGAATTTTTTCAAATTTTTTAAACTTAAAAAAATGTTTTTTTTTGATTTCTGAGAGGTTCTTGCTAATTTTTCGACACTTTTTGAATTTTTTTTGTAATTTTTTTAAATTTTTATAAATTTTGAAATTTTTAACTACTTGTTAGTTGTTATAGTTTTTGAATTTTTATAATTTTTCTACTGTTGGGAATTTTTTCAAATTTTTGAAACTTAAAAAAATTGTTTTTTTTTTTAATTTTTAAGAGGTTTTTGCTAATTTTGCGACACTTTTTGAATTTTTTTTGTAATTTTTATGATTTTTTCTAAATTTTCAAATCATCAGCTACTTGTAAGTTGTTATAGTTTTTCAATTTTTATAATTTTTCCACTGTTGGGAATTTTTTCAAATTTTTGAAACTTAAAAAAATGGCTTTTTTTTAATTTCTTAGAGGTTTTTGTTAAATTTTCGGCACTTTTTAAAATTTTTTGTAACTTTTATGATTTTTTCTAAATTTTGAATTCTTCAGCTACTTGGAAGTTGTTACAGTTTTCTCTGTTAATAATTTTTCCACAGTTAGGAATTTTTTCAAATTTTTGAAACTTAAAAAAATGGTTTTTTTTTGATTTCTGAGCGGTTTTTGCTAATTTTTCGACCCTTTTTGAATTATTTTGGTAATTTTTATGATTTTTTCTAAATTTTGAAATCATGCAAGTTGTTATAGTTTTTCAATTTTTATAATTTTTCCACTGTTGGGAATTTTTTCAAATTTTTGAAACTTAAAAAAAGGATTTTTTTTGATTTCTGAGAGGTTTTTGCTAATTTTTCGACCCTGTTTGAATTTTTTTTGTAATTTTTATATTTTTTTCTAAATTTTGAAATCTTCAGCTACTTGCAAATTTTTATAATTTTTCTACTGTTGGAAAATTTTTCAAATTTTTGAAACTTAAAAAAATGGTCTTTTTTTTTAATTTTTATGAGGTTTTTGCTAATTTTTCGATACTTTTTTTGTAATTTTTATGATTTTTTCTAAATTTTGAAATCATCATCTACTTGTAAGTTGTTATAGAATTTCAATTTTTATAATATTCCTACTGTTGGGAAATTTTTCAAATTTTTGAAACTTAAAAAAATGTTTTTTTTTTTAATTTTTATTTATTTTATGAGGTTTTTGCTAATTTTTCGACACTTTTTGAATTTTTTTTGTAATTTTAATGATTTGTTCTAAATTTTGAAATTATCAGCTACTTGTAAGTTGTTATAGTTTTTCAATTTTTATAATTTTTCCACTGTTGGAAATTTTTTCAAATTTTTGAAACTTAAAAAAATGGTTATTTTTTTAATTTCTTAGAGGTTTTTGTTAAATTTTCGACACTATTTTTTTAAAATTTTTTGTAACTTTTATGATTTTTTCTAAATTTTGAAATCTTCAGCTACTTGGAAGTTGTTACAATTTTTCTATTTTAATAATTTTTCCACTGTTGGGAATTTTTTCAAATTTTTGAAACTTAAAACAATGTTTTTTTTTTTGATTTCTGAGAGGTTTTTGCTAATTTTTCGACACCTTTTGAATTTTTTTTGTAATTTTTATGATTTTTTCTAAATTTTGAAATCTTCAGCTACTTGCAAGATGTTATAGTTTTTCTATTTTAATAATTTTTCCACTGTTGGGAATTTTTTCAAATTTTTGAAACTTAAAACAATGTTTTTTTTTTTGATTTCTGAGAGGTTTTTGCTAATTTTTCGACAATTTTTGAATTTTTTTTGTATTTGTTATGATTTTTTCTAAATTTTGAAATCTTCATCTACTTGTAAGTTGTTATAGAATTTCAATTTTATTAATTTTTCTACTGTTGGGAATTTTTTCAAATTTTTGAAACTTAAAAAATTGTTTTTTTTTTTGATTTCTGAGAGGTTTTTGTTAATTTTTCGACACCTTTTGAATTTTTTTGTAACTTTTATGATTTTTTCTAAATTTTGAAATCTTCAGCTACTTGTAAGTTGTTATAGTTTTTCAATTTTTATAAATTTTCCACTGTTGGGAATTTTTTCGAATTTTTGAACCTTAAAAAATGGTTCTTTTTTTTGATTTCGAAGAGGTTTTTGCTAGTTTTTCAACTTTTTTTGAATTGTTTTTGGAATATTTATAATTTTCTTTAAATTTTGAAATCTTCAGCTACTTGTAAATTGTTAAAGTTTTTCAAATTTTATAATCTTTCTACTGTTGGGAATTTTTTCAAATTTTTGAAACTTAAAAACACGTTTTTTTTTTTTATTTCTAAGAATTTTTTGTTAATTTTTCGACACTTTTTGATTTTTTTTTGTAACTTTTATGATTTTTTCTAAATTTTGAAATCTTCATCTACTTGTAAGTTGTTATAGTTTCTCAATTTTTATAATATTTCCACTGTTGGGAATTTTTTAAAATTTTTGAAACTTAAAAAAATGTTTTTTTTTTTGATTTCTGAGAGGTTTTTGTTAATTTTTCGACACTTTTTGAATTTTTTTGTAACTTTTATGATTTTTTCTCAATTTTGAAATCTTCAGCTACTTGTAAATTTTGAAATCTTCAGCTACTTCTAAGTTGTTATAGATTTTCAATTTTTATAATTTTTTAACTGTTGGGAATTTTTTCAAATTTTTAAAACTTAAAAAAATGTTTTTTTTTTTTTTGATTTCTGAGAGGTTTTCGTTAATTTTTCGACCTTTTTTGAATTTTTGTTTGTAACTTTTATAATTTTTTCTAAATTTTGAAATCTTCATCTACTTGTAAGTTGTTATAGTTTCTCAATTTTTATAATATTTCCACTGTTGGGAATTTTTTCAAATTTTTGAAACTTAAAAAAATGTTTTTTTTTTTGATTTCTGAGAGGTTTTTGCTAATTTTTCGACACTTTTTGAATTTTTTTTGCAATTTTTTTGATTTTTTCTAAATTTTGAAATCTTCAGCTACTTGGAAGTTGTTATAGTTTTTCTATTTTTATAATTTTTCCACTGTTGGGAATTTTTTCAAATTTTTGAATCTTTAAAAAATGTTTTTATTTTATTTCTGAAAGGTTTTTGCTAATTTTTCGACTTTTTTTGAACGTTTTTTGCTATTATTAGATTTTTTCTAAATTTTGAAATCTTCAGCTACTTGTAAGTTGTTATAGATTTTCAATTTTTATAATTTTTTAACTGTTGGGAATTTTTTCAAATTTTTTAAACTTAAAAAAATGTTTTTTTTTTTGATTTCTGAGAGGTTCTTGCTAATTTTTCGACACTTTTTGAATTTTTTTGTAATTTTTTTAAATTTTTATAAATTTTGAAAATTTTAACTACTTGTAAGTTGTTATAGTTTTTCAATTTTTATAATTTTTCTACTGTTGGGAATTTTTTCAAATTTTTGAAACTTAAAAAAATGTTTTTTTTTTTTAATTTTTAAGAGGTTTTTGCTAATTTTTCGACACTTTTTGAATTTTTTTTGTAATTTTTATGATTTTTTCTAAATTTTGAAATCATCAGCTACTTGTAAGTTGTTATAGTTTTTCAATTTTTATAATTTTTCCACTGTTGGGAATTTTTTCAAATTTTTGAAACTTAAAAAAATGGCTTTTTTTTAATTCCTTAGAGGTTTTTGTTAAATTTTCGGCACTTTTTATAATATTTTGTAACTTTTATGATTTTTTCTAAATTTTGAATTCTTCAGCTACTTGGAAGTTGTTACAGTTTTTCTCTTTTAATAATTTTTCCACTGTTAGGAATTTTTTCAAATTTTTGAAACTTAAAAAAATGGTTTTTTTTTGATTTCTGAGAGGTTTTTGCTAATTTTTCAACCCTTTTTGAATTTTTTTGGTAATTTTTATGATTTTTTCTAAATTTTGAAATCATCAGCTACTTGAAAGTTGTTATAGTTTTTCAATTTTTATAATTTTTCCACTGTTGGGAATTTTTTCAAATTTTTGAAACTTAAAACAATGTTTTTTTTTTTGATTTCTGAGAGGTTTTTGCTAATTTTTCGACAATTTTTGAATTTTTTTTGTATTTGTTATGATTTTTTCTAAATTTTGAAATCTTCATCTACTTGTAAGTTGTTATAGTTTCTCAATTTTTATAATTTTTCAACTGTTGGGAATTTTTTCAAATTTTTGAAACTTAAAAAATTGTTTTTTTTTTTGATTTCTGAGAGGTTTTTGTTAATTTTTCGACACCTTTTGAATTTTTTTGTAACTTTTATGATTTTTTCTAAATTTTGAAATCTTCAGCTACTTGTAAGTTGTTATAGTTTTTCAATTTTTATAAATTTTCCACTGTTGGGAATTTTTTCGAATTTTTGAACCTTAAAAAATGGTTATTTTTTTTGATTTCGAAGAGGTTTTTGCTAGTTTTTCAATTTTTGTTGAATTGTTTTTGGAATATTTATAATTTTCTTTAAATTTTGAAATCTTCAGCTACTTGTAAAATGTTAAAGTTTTTCAAATTTTATAATCTTTCTACTGTTGGGAATTTTTTCAAATTTTTGAAACTTAAAAACACGTTTTTTTTTTTTATTTCTAAAAGTTTTTTGTTAATTTTTCGACACTTTTTGATTTTTTTTTGTAACTTTTATGATTTTTTCTAAATTTTGAAATCTTCATCTACTTGTAAGATGTTATAGTTTCTCAATTTTTATAATATTTCCACTGTTGGGAATTTTTTCAAATTTTTGAAACTTAAAAAAATGTTTTTTTTTTTGATTTCTGAGAGGTTTTTGTTAATTTTTCGACACTTTTTGAATTTTTTTGTTACTTTTATGATTTTTTCTCAATTTTGAAATCTTCAGCTACTTGTAAATTTTGAAATCTTCAGCTACTTCTAAGTTGTTATAGATTTTCAATTTTTATAATTTTTTAACTGTTGGGAATTTTTTCAAATTTTTAAAACTTAAAAAAATGTTTTTTTTTTTTTTTTGATTTCTGAGAGGTTTTTGTTAATTTTTCGACCTTTTTTGAATTTTTGTTTGTAACTTTTATAATTTTTTCTAAATTTTGAAATCTTCATCTACTTGTATGTTGTTATAGTTTCTCAATTTTTATAATATTTCCACTGTTGGGAATTTTTTCAAATTTTTGAAACTTAAAAAAATGTTTTTTTTTTTTGATTTCTGATAGGTTTTTGCTAATTTTTTTGACACTTTCTGAATTTTTTTTGCAATTTTTTTGATTTTTTCTAAATTTTGAAATCTTCAGCTACTTGGAAGTTGTTATAGTTTTTCTATTTTTATAATTTTTCCACTGTTGGGAATTTTTTCAAATTTTTGAATCTTTAAAAAATGTTTTTATTTTATTTCTGAAAGGTTTTTGCTAATTTTTCGACTTTTTTTGAACTTTTTTTGCTATTATTAGATTTTTTCTAAATTTTGAAATCTTCAGCTACTTGTAAGTTGTTATAGATTTTCAATTTTTATAATTTTTTAAGTGTTGGAAATTTTTTCAAATTTTTGAAACTTAAAAAAATGGTTATTTTTTTAATTTCTTAGAGGTTTTTGTTAAATTTTCGACACTATTTTTTTAAAATTTTTTGTAACTTTTATGATTTTTTTTAAATTTTGAAATCTTCAGCTACTTGGAAGTTGTTACAATTTTTCTATTTTAATAATTTTTCCACTGTTGGGAATTTTTTCAAATTTTTGAAACTTAAAACAATGTTTTTTTTTTTGATTTCTGAGAGGTTTTTGCTAATTTTTCGACACTTTTTGAATTTTTTTTGTAATTTTTATGATTTTTTATAAATTTTGAAATCTTCAGCTATTTGTAAGTTGTTATAGTTTTTCAATTTTGATACTTTTTCCACTGTTGGGAATTTTTTCAAATTTTTGAAACTTAAAAAAATGTTTTTTTTTTTATTTCTGATAGGTTTTTGCTAATTTTTCGACCCTGTTTGAATTTTTTTTGTAATTTTTATGATTTTTTCTAAATTTTGAAATCTTCAGCTACTTGTAAGTTTTTATAGAATTTCAATTTTTATAATTTTTCTACGGTTGGGAAATTTTTCAAATTTTTGAAACTTAAAAAAATGGGTTTGTTTTTGATTTCTGAGAGGTTTTTGCTAATTTTTGACCCTTTTTAAATTTTTTTTGTAATTTTTATGATTTTTTCTAAATTTTGAAATCTTCAGCTACTTGTAAGTTGTTATAGTTTTTCAATTTTTATAATTTTTCCACTGTTGGGAATTTTTTCAAATTTTTGAAACTTAAAAAAAAGGTTTTTTTTTTGATTTCTGAGAGGATTTTGCTAATTTTTCGACCCTGTTTGAATTTTTTTTGTAATTTTTATATTTTTTTCTAAATTTTGAAATCTTCAGCTACTTGCAAATTTTTACAGAATTTAAATTTTTATAATATTTCTACTGTTGGGAAATTTTTCAAATTTTTGAAACTTAAAAAAATGGTTTTTTTTTTGTAATTTTTATTTATTTTATGAGGTTTTTGCTAATTTTTCGACACTTTTTGAATTTTTTTTGTAATTTTAATGATTTGTTCTAAATTTTGAAATCATCAGCTACTTGTTAGTTGTTATAGTTTTTCAATTTTTATAATTTTTCCACTGTTGGAAATTTTTTCAAATTTTTGAAACTTAAAAAAATGGTTATTTTTTTAATTTCTTAGAGGTTTTTGTTAAATTTTCGACACTATTTTTTTTAAATTTTTTGTAACTTTTATGATTTTTTCTAAATTTTGAAATCTTCAGCTACTTGGAAGTTGTTACAAATTTTCTATTTTAATAATTTTTCCACTGTTGGGAATTTTTTCAAATTTTTGAAACTTAAAACAATGTTTTTTTTTTTGATTTCTGAGAGGTTTTTGCTAATTTTTCGACCCTGTTTGAATATTTTTTATAATTTTTATGTTTTTTTCTAAATTTTGAAATCTTCAGCTACTTGCAAGTTTTTATAGAATTTCAATTTTTATAATTTTTCCACTGTTGGGAATTTTTTAAAATTTTTGAAACTTAAAAAAATGGTTATTTTTTTAATTTCTTAGAGGTTTTTGTTAAATTTTCGACACTGTTTTTTTAAAATTTTTGGTAATGTTTATGATTTCTTCTAAATTTTGAAATCTTCAGCTACTTGCAAGATGTTATTTTTTTTCTATTTTAATAATTTTTCCACTGTTGGGAATTTTTTCAAATTTTTGAAACTTAAAACAATGTTTTTTTTTTTTTGATTTCTCAGAGGTTTTTGCTAATTTTTCGACACTTTTTGAATTTTTTTTTGTAATTTTTATGATTTTTTCTAAATTTTGAAATCTTCAGCTACTTGTAAGTTGTTATAGTTTTTCAATTTTGATAATTTTTCCACTGTTGGGAATTTTTTCAAATTTTTGAAACTTAAAAAAATGTTTTTTTTTTTTGATTTCTGAGAGGTTTTTGCTAATTTTTCGACCCTCTTTGAATTTTTTTTGTAATTGTTATGATTTTTTCTAAATTTTGAAATCTTGCAAGTTGTTTTAGTTTTTCAATTTTTATAATTTTTCCACTGTTGGGAATTTTTTCAAATTTTTGAAACTTAAAAAAATGGTTATTTTTTAAATTTCTTAGAGGTTTTTGTTAAATTTTCGACACTATTTTTTTAAAATTTTTGGTAATGTTTATGATTTTTTCTAAATTTTGAAATCTTCAGCTACTTGTAAGTTGTTATAGTTTTTCAATTTTGATAATTTTTCCACTGTTGGGAATTTTTTCAAATTTTTGAAACTTAAAACAATGTTTTTTTTTTTGATTTCTGAGAGGTTTTTGCTAATTTTTCGACCCTGTTTGAATATTTTTTGTAATTTTTATGATTTTTTCTAAATTTTGAAATCTTCAGCTACTTGCAAGTTTTTATAGAATTTCAATTTTTATAATTTTTCCACTGTTGGAAATTTTTTAAAATTTTCGAAACTTAAAAAAATGGTTATTTTTTTAATTTCTTAGAGGTTTTTGTTAAATTTTCGACACTATTTTTTTAAAATTTTTGGTAATGTTTATGATTTCTTCTAAATTTTGAAATCTTCAGCTACTTGCAAGATGTTATAGTTTTTCTATTTTAATAATTTTTCCACTGTTGGGAATTTTTTCAAATTTTTGAAACTTAAAACAATGTTTTTTTTTGATTTCTGAGAGGTTTTTGCTAATTTTTCGACACTTTTTGAATTTTTTTTGTAATTTTTATGATTTTTTCTAAATTTTGAAATCATCAGCTACTTGTCAGTTGTTACAGTTTTTCTATTTTAACATTTTTTCCACTGTTGGGAATTTTTTCAAATTTTTGAAACTTAAAAAAATGAGTTTTCTTTTGATTTCTGAGAGGTTTTTCGACACTTTTTAAAATTTTTTGTAACTTTTATGATTTTTTCTAAATTTTGAAATCTTCAGCTACTTGGAAGTTGTTACAGTTTTTCTATTTTAATAATTTTTCCACTGTTGGGAATTTTTTCAAATTTTTGAAATTTAAAAAAATGGGTTTTTTTTTGATTTCTGAGAGGTTTTTGCTAATTTTTCGACCCTTTTTGAATTTTTTTTGTAATTTTTATGATTTTTTCTAAATTTTGAAATCTTGCAAGTTGTTTTAGTTTTTCAATTTTTATAATTTTTCCACTGTTGGGAGTTTTTTCAAATTTATGAAACTTAAAAAAAGGATTTTTTTTTGATTTCTGAGAGGTTTTTGCAAATTTTTCGACCCTGTTTGAATTTTTTTTGTAATTTTTATATTTTTATCTAAATTTTGAAATCTTCAGCTACTTGCAAATTTTTATAGAATTTCAATTTTTATAATTTTTCTACTGTTGGGAAATTTTTCAAATTTTTGAAACTTAAAAAAATGTTTTTTTTTTTAATTTTTATGAGGTTTTTGCTAATTTTTCGACACTTTTTGAATTTTGTTTGTAATTTTTATGATTTTTTCTAAATTTTGAAGTCATCAGCTATTTGTAAGTTGTTACAGTTTTTCTATTTTAATAATTTTTCCACTGTTGGGAATTTTTTCAAATTTTTGAAACTTAAAAAAATGTGTTTTTTTTTGATTTCTGAGAGGTTTTTGCTAATTTTTCGACCCTGTTTGAATTTTTTTTGTAATTTTTATGATTTTTTCTAAATTTTGAAATCTTTAGCTACTTGCAAGTTTTTATAGAATTTCAATTTTTATAATTTTTCTACTGTTGGGAAATTTTTCAAATTTTTGAAACTTAAAAAAATGTTTTTTTTTTTTAATTTTTAAGAGGTTTTTGCTAATTTTTCGACACTTTTTGAATTTTTTTTATAATTTTTATGATTTTTTCTAAATTTTGAAATCATCAGCTACTTGGAAGTTGTTACAGTTTTTCTATTTTAATAATTTTTCCACTGTTGGGAATTTTTTCAAATTTTTAAAATTTAAAAAAATGGGTTTTTTTTGGATTTCTCAAAGGTTTTTGCTAATTTTTCGACCCTGTTTGAATTTTTTTTGTAATTTTTATGATTTTTTCTAAATTTTGAAATCTTCAGCTACTTGTAAGTTGTTATAGTTTTTCAATTTTGATAATTTTTCCACTGTTGGGAATTTTTTCAAATTTTTGAAACTTAAAAAAATTTTTTTTTCTTAATTTTTGAGAGGTTTTTGCTAATTTTTCGACCCTGTTTGAATTTTTTTGTAATTTTTATGATTTTTTCTAAATTTTGAAATCTTCAGCTACTTGTAAGTTGTTATAGTTTTTCAATTTTGATAATTTTTCCACTGTTGGGAATTTTTTCAAATTTTTGAAACTTAAAAAAATTTTTTTTTCTTAATTTTTGAGAGGTTTTTGCTAATTTTTCGACCCTGTTTGAATTTTTTTTGTAATTTTTATGATTTTTTCTAAATTTTGAAATCTTCAGCTATTTGTAAGTTGTTATAGTTTTTCAATTTTTATAATTTTTCTACTGTTGGGAATTTTTTCAAATTTTTGAAACTTAAAAAAAAGTTTTTTTTTTTGATTTCTGAGAGGTTTTTGCTAATTTTTCGACCATTTTTGAATTTTTTTTGTAATATTTCTGATTTTTTTTTTAAATTTTGAAATCTTCAGCTACTTGGAAGTTGTTACAGTTTTTCTATTTTAATAATTTTTCCACTGTTGGGAATTTTTTCAAATTTTTGAAACTTAAAAAAATGGGTTTTTTTTTGATTTCTGAGAGGTTTTTGCTAATTTTTCGACCCTGTTTGAATTTTTTTTGTAATTTTTATGATTTTTTCTAAATTTTGAAATCTTTAGCTACTTGCAAGTTTTTATAGAATTTCAATTTTTATAATTTTTCTACTGTTGGGAAATTTTTCAAATTTTTGAAACTTAAAAAAATGTTTTTTTTTTTAATTTTAAAGAGGTTTTTGCTAATTTTTCGACACTTTTTGAATTTTTTTTATAATTTTTATGATTTTTTCTAAATTTTGAAATCATCAGCTACTTGTAAGTTGTTACAGTTTTTCTATTTTAACATTTTTTCCACTGTTGGGAATTTTTTCAAATTTTTGAAACTTAAAAAAATGGGTTTTCTTTTGATTTCTGAGAGGTTTTTCGACACTTTTTAAAATTTTTTGTAACTTTTATGATTTTTTCTAAATTTTGAAATCTTCAGCTACTTGGAAGTTATTACAGTTTTTTTATTTTAATAATTTTTCCACTGTTGGGAATTTTTTCAAATTTTTGAAATTTAAAAAAATGGGTTTTTTTTGATTTCTGAGTGGTTTTTGCTAATTTTTCGACCCTTTTTGAATTTTTTTTGTAATTTTTATGATTTTTTCTAAATTTTGAAATCTTGCAAGTTGTTTTAGAATTTCAATTTTTATAATTTTTCCACTGATGGGAATTTTTTCAAATTTATGAAACTTAAAAAAAGGGTTTTTTTTTTATTTCTGAGAGGTTTTTGCAAATTTTTCGACCCTGTTTGAATTTTTTTTGTAATTTTTATATTTTTATCTAAATTTTGAAATCTTCAGCTACTTGCAAGTTTTTATAGAATTTCAATTTTTATAATTTTTCTACTGTTTTGAATTTTTTCAAATCTTTGAAACTTAAAAAAAAGGTTTTTTTTTTGATTTCTGAGAGGTTTTTGCTAATTTTTCGACCCTTTTTGAATTTTTTTGGTAATTTTTATGATTTCTTCTAAATTTCGAAATCATCAGCTACATGCAAGTTGTTATAGTTTTTCAATTTTTATAATTTTTCCACTGTTTTGAATTTTTTCAAATTTTTGAAACTTAAAAAAATGGTTATTTTTTTAATTTTTAAGAGGTTTTTGCTAATTTTTCGACACTTTCTGAATTTTTTTTGCAATTTTTTTGATTTTTTCTAAATTTTGAAATCTTCAGCTACTTGGAAGTTGTTACAGTTTTTCTATTTTAATAATTTTTCCACTGTTGGGAATTTTTTCAAATTTTTTAAATTTAAAAAAATGGGTTTTTTTTTGATTTCTGAGAGGTTTTTGCTAATTTTTCAACCCTGTTTGAATTTTTTTTGTAATTTTTATGATTTTTTCTAAATTTTGAAATCTTCAGCTACTTGTAAGTTGTTATAGTTTTTCAATTTTGATAATTTTTCCACTGTTGGGAATTTTTTCAAATTTTTGAAACTTAAAAAAATGTTTTTTTTTTTGATTTTTGAGAGGTTTTTGCTAATTTTTTGACCCTGTTTGAATTTTTTTTGTAATTTTTATAATTTTTTCTAAATTTTGAAATCTTCATCTACTTGTAAGTTGTTATAGTTTCTCAATTTTTATAATATTTCCACTGTTGGGAATTTTTTCAAATTTTTGAAACTTAAAAAAATGTTTTTTTTTTTTGATTTCTGAGAGGTTTTTCTAATTTTTCGACACTTTCTGAATTTTTTTTGCAATTTTTTTGATTTTTTCTAAATTTTGAAATCTTCAGCTACTTGGAAGTTGTTATAGTTTTTCTATTTTTATAATTTTTCCACTGTTGGGAATTTTTTCAAATTTTTGAATCTTTAAAAAATGTTTTTATTTTATTTCTGAAAGGTTTTTGCTAATTTTTCGACTTTTTTTGAACTTTTTTTGCTATTATTAGATTTTTTCTAAATTTTGAAATCTTCAGCTACTTGTAAGTTGTTATAGATTTTCAATTTTTATAATTTTTTAACTGTTGGAAATTTTTTCAAATTTTTGAAACTTAAAAAAATGGTTATTTTTTTAATTTCTTAGAGGTTTTTGTTAAATTTTCGACACTATTTTTTTAAAATTTTTTGTAACTTTTATGATTTTTTTTAAATTTTGAAATCTTCAGCTACTTGGAAGTTGTTACAATTTTTCTATTTTAATAATTTTTCCACTGTTGGGAATTTTTTCAAATTTTTGAAACTTAAAACAATGTTTTTTTTTTTTGATTTCTGAGAGGTTTTTGCTAATTTTTCGACACTTTTTGAATTTTTTTTGTAATTTTTATGATTTTTTCTAAATTTTGAAATCTTCAGCTACTTGTAAGTTGTTATAGTTTTTCAATTTTGATACTTTTTCCACTGTTGGGAATTTTTTCAAATTTTTGAAACTTAAAAAAATGTTTTTTTTTTTATTTCTGAGAGGTTTTTGCTAATTTTTCGACCCTGTTTGAATTTTTTTTGTAATTTTTATGATTTTTTCTAAATTTTGAAATCTTCAGCTACTTGTAAGTTTTTATAGAATTTCAATTTTTATAATTTTTCTACGGTTGGGAAATTTTTCAAATTTTTGAAACTTAAAAAAATGGGTTTGTTTTTGATTTCTGAGAGGTTTTTGCTAATTTTTGACCCTTTTTAAATTTTTTTTGTAATTTTTATGATTTTTTCTAAATTTTGAAATCTTCAGCTACTTGTAAGTTGTTATAGTTTTTCAATTTTTATAATTTTTCCACTGTTGGGAATTTTTTCAAATTTTTGAAACTTAAAAAAAAGGTTTTTTTTTTGATTTCTGAGAGGATTTTGCTAATTTTTCGACCCTGTTTGAATTTTTTTTGTAATTTTTATATTTTTTTCTAAATTTTGAAATCTTCAGCTACTTGCAAATTTTTACAGAATTTAAATTTTTATAATATTTCTACTGTTGGGAAATTTTTCAAATTTTTGAAACTTAAAAAAATGGTTTTTTTTTTGTAATTTTTATTTATTTTATGAGGTTTTTGCTAATTTTTCGACACTTTTTGAATTTTTTTTGTAATTTTAATGATTTGTTCTAAATTTTGAAATCATCAGCTACTTGTTAGTTGTTATAGTTTTTCAATTTTTATAATTTTTCCACTGTTGGAAATTTTTTCAAATTTTTGAAACTTAAAAAAATGGTTATTTTTTTAATTTCTTAGAGGTTTTTGTTAAATTTTCGACACTATTTTTTTTAAATTTTTTGTAACTTTTATGATTTTTTCTAAATTTTGAAATCTTCAGCTACTTGGAAGTTGTTACAATTTTTCTATTTTAATAATTTTTCCACTGTTGGGAATTTTTTCAAATTTTTGAAACTTAAAACAATGTTTTTTTTTTTGATTTCTGAGAGGTTTTTGCTAATTTTTCGACCCTGTTTGAATATTTTTTATAATTTTTATGTTTTTTTCTAAATTTTGAAATCTTCAGCTACTTGCAAGTTTTTATAGAATTTCAATTTTTATAATTTTTCCACTGTTGGAAATTTTTTAAAATTTTTGAAACTTAAAAAAATGGTTATTTTTTTAATTTCTTAGAGGTTTTTGTTAAATTTTCGACACTATTTTTTTAAAATTTTTGGTAATGTTTATGATTTCTTCTAAATTTTGAAATCTTCAGCTACTTGCAAGATGTCATTTTTTTCTATTTTAATAATTTTTCCACTGTTGGGAATTTTTTCAAATTTTTGAAACTTAAAACAATGTTTTTTTTTTTGATTTCTCAGAGGTTTTTGCTAATTTTTCGACACTTTTTGAATTTTTTTTTGTAATTTTTATGATTTTTTCTAAATTTTGAAATCTTCAGCTACTTGTAAGTTGTTATAGTTTTTCAATTTTGATAATTTTTCCACTGTTGGGAATTTTTTCAAATTTTTGAAACTTAAAAAAATGTTTTTTTTTTTTGATTTCTGAGAGGTTTTTGCTAATTTTTCGACCCTCTTTGAATTTTTTTTGTAATTTTTATGATTTTTTCTAAATTTTGAAATCTTGCAAGTTGTTTTAGTTTTTCAATTTTTATAATTTTTCCACTGTTGGGAATTTTTTCAAATTTTTGAAACTTAAAAAAATGGTTATTTTTTAAATTTCTTAGAGGTTTTTGTTAAATTTTCGACACTATTTTTTTAAAATTTTTGGTAATGTTTATGATTTTTTCTAAATTTTGAAATCTTCAGCTACTTGTAAGTTGTTATAGTTTTTCAATTTTGATAATTTTTCCACTGTTGGGAATTTTTTCAAATTTTTGAAACTTAAAACAATGTTTTTTTTTTTGATTTCTGAGAGGTTTTTGCTAATTTTTCGACCCTGTTTGAATATTTTTTGTAATTTTTATGATTTTTTCTAAATTTTGAAATCTTCAGCTACTTGCAAGTTTTTATAGAATTTCAATTTTTATAATTTTTCCACTGTTGGAAATTTTTTCAAATTTTTGAAACTTAAAAAAATGGTTATTTTTTTAATTTCTTAGAGGTTTTTGTTAAATTTTCGACACTATTTTTTTAAAATTTTTGGTAATGTTTATGATTTCTTCTAAATTTTGAAATCTTCAGCTACTTGCAAGATGTTATAGTTTTTCAATTTTGATAATTTTTCCACTGTTGGGAATTTTTTCAAATTTTTGAAACTTAAAACAATGTTTTTTTTTTTGATTTCTGAGAGGTTTTTGCTAATTTTTCGACCCTGTTTGAATTTTTTTTGTAATTTTTATGATTTTTTCTAAATTTTGAAATCATCAGCTACTTGTCAGTTGTTACAGTTTTTCTATTTTAACATTTTTTCCACTGTTGGGAATTTTTTCAAATTTTTGAAACTTAAAAAAATGAGTTTTCTTTTGATTTCTGAGAGGTTTTTCGACACTTTTTAAAATTTTTTGTAACTTTTATGATTTTTTCTAAATTTTGAAATCTTCAGCTACTTGGAAGTATTTACAGTTTTTCTATTTTAATAATTTTTCCACTGTTGGGAATTTTTTCAAATTTTTGAAATTTAAAAAAATGGGTTTTTTTTTGATTTCTGAGAGGTTTTTGCTAATTTTTCGACCCTTTTTGAATTTTTTTTGTAATTTTTATGATTTTTTCTAAATTTTGAAATCTTGCAAGTTGTTTTAGTTTTTCAAATTTTATAATTTTTCCACTGTTGGGAGTTTTTTCAAATTTATGAAACTTAAAAAAAGGATTTTTTTTTGATTTCTGAGAGGTTTTTGCAAATTTTTCGACCCTGTTTGAATTTTTTTTGTAATTTTTATATTTGTATCTAAATTTTGAAATCTTCAGCTACTTGCAAATTTTTATAGAATTTCAATTTTTATAATTTTTCTACTGTTGGGAAATTTTTCAAATTTTTGAAACTTAAAAAAATGTTTTTTTTTTTAATTTTTATGAGGTTTTTGCTAATTTTTCGACACTTTTTGAATTTTGTTTGTAATTTTTATGATTTTTTCTAAATTTTGAAGTCATCAGCTCTTTGTAAGTTGTTATAGTTTTTCAATTTTTATAATTTTTCCACTGTTTTGAATTTTTTCAAATCTTTGAAACTTAAAAAAAATGTTTTTTTTTTGATTTCTGAGAGGTTTTTGCTAATTTTTCGACCCTTTTTGAATTTTTTGGTAATTTTTATGATTTCTTCTAAATTTTGAAATCATCAGCTACATGCAAGATGTTATAGTTTTTCTATTTTAATAATTTTTCCACTGTTGGGAATTTTTTCAAATTTTTGAATCTTTAAAAAATGTTTTTATTTTATTTCAGAAAGGTTTTTGCTAATTTTTCGACGTTTTTTGAACTTTTTTTGCTATTATTAGATTTTTTCTAAATTTTGAAATCTTCAGCTACTTGTAAGTTGTTATAGATTTTCAATTTTTATAATTTTTTAACTGTTTGGAATTTTTTTAAAATTTTTGAAACTTAAAAAAATGTTTTTTTTTTTGATTTCTGAGAGGTTCTGGCTAATTTTTCAACACTTTTTGAATTTTTTTTGTAATTTTTTTAAATTTTGAAAATTTTAACTACTTGGTAGTTGTTATAGTTTTTCAATTTTTATAATTTTTCTACTGTTGGGAATTTTTTCAAATTTTTGAAACTTAAAAAAATGTTTTTTTTTTGATTTCTGAGAGGTTTTTGCTAATTTTTCGACCATTTTTGAATTTTTTTGTAATATTTCTGATTTTTTTTTTAAATTTTGAAATCTTCAGCTACTTGGAAGTTGTTACAGTTTTTCTATTTTAATAATTTTTCCACTGTTGGGAATTTTTTCAAATTTTTGAAACTTAAAAAAATGTGTTTTTTTTTGATTTCTGAGAGGTTTTTGCTAATTTTTCGACCCTGTTTGAATTTTTTTTGTAATTTTTATGATTTTTTCTAAATTTTGAAATCTTTAGCTACTTGCAAGTTTTTATAGAATTTCAATTTTTATAATTTTTCTACTGTTGGGAAATTTTTCAAATTTTTGAAACTTAAAAAAATGTTTTTTTTTTTAATTTTTAAGAGGTTTTTGCTAATTTTTCGACACTTTTTGAATTTTTTTTATAATTTTTATGATTTTTTCTAAATTTTGAAATCATCAGCTACTTGGAAAATGTTACAGTTTTTCTATTTTAATAATTTTTCCACTGTTGGGAATTTTTTCAAATTTTTAAAATTTAAAAAAATGGGTTTTTTTTTGATTTCTGAGAGGTTTTTGCTAATTTTTCGACCCTGTTTGAATTTTTTTTGTAATTTTTATGATTTTTTCTAAATTTTGAAATCTTCAGCTACTTGGAATTTGTTATAGTTTTTCAATTTTGATAATTTTTCCACTGTTGGGAATTTTTTCAAATTTTTGAAACTTAAAAAAATTTTTTTTTCTTAATTTTTGAGAGGTTTTTGCTAATTTTTTGACCCTGTTTGAATTTCTTTTGTAATTTTTATGATTTTTTCTAAATTTTGAAATCTTCAGCTACTTGTGAGTTGTTATAGTTTTTCAATTTTTATAATTTTTCTACTATTGGGAATATTTTCAAATTTTCGAAACTTAAAAATATGGTTTTTTTTTTGATGTCTGAGAGGTTTTCGCTAATTTTTAGACCTTTTTTGAATTTTTTTTGTAATATTTCTGATTTTTTTTTTAAATTTTGAAATCTTCAGCTACTTGGAAGTTGTTACAGTTTTTCTATTTTAATAATTTTTCCACTGTTGGGAATTTTTTCAAATTTTTGAAACTTAAAAAAATAGGTTTTTTTTTGATTTCTGAGAGGTTTTTGCTAATTTTTCGACCCTGTTTGAATTCTTTTTGTAATTTTTATGATTTTTTCTAAATTTTGAAATCTTTAGCTACTTGCAAGTTTTTATAGAATTTCAATTTTTATAATTTTTCTACTGTTGGGAAATTTTTCAAATTTTTGAAACTTAAAAAAATGTTTTTTTTTTTAATTTTTAAGAGGTTTTTGCTAATTTTTCGACACTTTCTGAATTTTTTTTATAATTTTTATGATTTTTTCTAAATTTTGAAATCATCAGCTACTTGTAAGTTGTTACAGTTTTTCTATTTTAATAATTTTTCCACTGTTGGGAATTTTTTCAAATTTTTGAAACTTAAAAAAATGGGTTTTCTTTTGATTTCTGAGAGGTTTTTCGACACTTTTTAAAATTTTTTGTAACTTTTATGATTTTTTCTAAATTTTGAAATCTTCAGCTACTTGGAAGTTATTACAGTTTTTTTATTTTAATAATTTTTCCACTGTTGGGAATTTTTTCAAATTTTTGAAATTTAAAAAAATGGGTTTTTTTTGATTTCTGGGTGGTTTTTGCTAATTTTTCGACCCTTTTTGAATTTTTTTTGTAATTGTTATGATTTTTTCTAAATTTTGAAATCTTGCAAGTTGTTTTAGAATTTCAATTTTTATAATTTTTCAACTGATGGGAATTTTTTCAAATTTATGAAACTTAAAAAAAGGGTTTTTTTTTTATTTCTGAGAGGTTTTTGCAAATTTTTCGACCCTGTTTGAATTTTTTTTGTAATTTTTATATTTTTATCTAAATTTTGAAATCTTCAGCTACTTGCAAGTTTTTATAGAATTTCAATTTTTATAATTTTTCTACTGTTTTGAATTTATTCAAATCTTTGAAACTTAAAAAAAAGGTTTTTTTTTTTGATTTCTGAGAGGTTTTTGCTAATTTTTCGACCCTTTTTGAATTTTTTTGGTAATTTTTATGATTTCTTCTAAATTTCGAAATCATCAGCTACATGCAAGTTGTTATAGTTTTTCAATTTTTATAATTTTTCCACTGTTTTGAATTTTTTCAAATTTTTGAAACTTAAAAAAATGGTTATTTTTTTAATTTTTAAGAGGTTTTTGCTAATTTTTCGACACTTTCTGAATTTTTTTTGCAATTTTTTTGATTTTTTCTAAATTTTGAAATCTTCAGCTACTTAGAAGTTGTTACAGTTTTTCTATTTTAATAATTTTTCCACTGTTGGGAATTTTTTCAAATTTTTTAAATTTAAAAAAATGGGTTTTTTTTTGATTTCTGAGAGGTTTTTGCTAATTTTTCAACCCTGTTTGAATTTTTTTTGTAATTTTTATGATTTTTTCTTAATTTTGAAATCTTCAGCAACTTGTAAGTTGTTATAGTTTTTCTATTTTGATAATTTTTCCACTGTTGGGAATTTTTTCAAATTTTTGAAACTTAAAAAAATGTTTTTTTTTTTTGATTTTTGAGAGGTTTTTGCTAATTTTTTGACCCTGTTTGAATTTTTTTTGTAATTTTTATGATTTTTTCTAAATTTTGAAATCTATAGCTACTTGCAAGTTTTTATAGAATTTCAATTTTCATAATTTTTCTACTGTTTTGAATTTTTTTCAAATCTTTGAAACTTAGAAAAAGGTTTTTTTTTTTGATTTCTGAGAGGTTTTTGCTAATTTTTCGACCCTTTTTGAATTTTTTTGGTAATTTTTATGATTTCTTCTAAATTTCGAAATCATCAACTACATGCAAGATGTTATAGTTTTTCTATTTTAATAATTTTCCCACTGTTGGGAATTTTTTCAAATTTTTGAAACTTAAAAAAAGGATTTTTTTTTGATTTCTCAAAGGTTTTTGCTAATTTTTCGACCCTGTTTGAATTTTTTTTGTAATTTTTATATCTTTGCCTAAATTTTGAAATCTTTAGCTACTTGCAAGTTTTTATAGAATTTCAATTTTTATAATTTTTCTACTGTTGGGAAATTTTTCAAATTTTTGAAACTTAAAAAAATGTTTTTTTTTTTTAATTTTTAAGAGGTTTTTGCTAATTTTTCGACACTTTTTGAATTTATTTTGTAGTTTTCATGATTTTTTCTAAATTCTGAAATCATCAGCTACTTGACAGTTGTTATAGTTTTTCAATTTTTATAATTTTTCCACAGTTGGGAATTTTTTGAAATTTTTGAAACTTAAAAAAATGGCTTTTTTTTAATTTCTTAGAGGTTTTTCGACTCTTTTTAAAATTTTTTGTAACTTTTATGATTTTTTCTAAATTTTGAAATCTTCAGCTACTTGGAATTTGTTACAGTTTTTCTATTTTAATAATTTTTCCACTGTTGGGAATTTTTTCAAATTTTTGAAACTTAAAAAAAGGATTTTTTTTTGATTTCTGAGAGGTTTTTGTTAATTTTTCGACCCTGTTTGAATTTTTTTTGTAATTTTTATATTTTTTCCTAAATTTTGAAATCTTCAGCTACTTGCAAATTTTTATAGAATTTCAATTTTTATAATTTTTCTACTGTTTTGAATTTTTTCAATTCTTTGAAACTTAAAAAAAAGGTTTTTTTTTTTGATTTCTGAGAGGTTTTTGCTAATTTTTCGACCCTTTTTGAATTTTTTTGGTAATTTTTATGATTTCTTCTAAATTTCGAAATCATCAGCTACATGCAAGATGTTATAGTTTTTCAATTTTTATAATTTTTCCACTGTTGGGAATTTTTTTCAAATTTATGAAACTTAAAAAAAGGATTTTTTTTTGATTTCTGAGAGGTTTTTGCAAATTTTTCGACCCTGTTTGAATTTTTTTTGTAATTTTTATATTTTTTTCTAAATTTTGAAATCTTCAGCTACTTGCAAATTTTTATAGAATTTCAATTTTTATAATTTTTCCACTGTTTTGAATTTTTTCAAATTTTTGAAACTTAAAAAAATGGTTATTTTTTTAATTTCTTAGAGGTTTTTGTTAAATTTTCGACACTATTTTTTTAAATTTTTTTGTAACTTTTATGATTTTTTTCTAAATTTTGAAATCTTCAGCTACTTGGTAGTTGTTACAGTTTTTCTATTTTAATAATTTTTCCACTGTTGGGAATTTTTTCAAATTTTTGAAACTTAAAAAAATTATTTTTTTTTTTTAATTTTTAAGAGGTTTTTGTTAAATTTTCGACCCTTTTTGAATTTTTTTGGTAATTTTTATGATTTTTTTCTAAATTTTGAAATCTTCAGCTACTTGGAAGTTGTTATAGTTTTTCAATTTTGATAATTTTTCCACTGTTGGGAATTTTTTCAAATTTTTTAAATTTAAAAAAATGGGTTTTTTTTTGATTTCTGAGAGGTTTTTGCTAATTTTTCGACCCTGTTTGAAATTTTTTTGTAATTTTTATATTTTTTTCTAAATTTTGAAATCTTCAGCTACTTGTAAGTTGTTATAGTTTTTCTATTTTGATAATTTTTCCACTGTTGGGAATTTTTTCAAATTTTTGAAACTTAAAAAAATGTTTTTTTTTTTTGATTTTTGAGAGGTTTTTGCTAATTTTTTGACCTTGTTTGAATTTTTTTTGTAATTTTTATGATTTTTTCTAAATTTTGAAATCTTCAGCTACCTGCAAGTTTTTATAGAATTTCAATTTTTATAATTTTTCTACTGTTTTGAATTTTTTCAAATCTTTGAAACTTAAATAAAAGGTTTTTTTTTTTGATTTCTGAGAGGTTTTTGCTAATTTTTCGACCCTTTTTGAATTTTTTTGGTAATTTTTATGATTTGTTCTAAATTTCGAAATCATCAGCTACATGCAAGATGTTATAGGTTTTCTATTTTAATAATTTTTCCACTGTTGGGAATTTTTTCAAATTTTTGAAACTTAAAAAAAGGATTTTTTTTTGATTTCTGAGAGGTTTTTGCTAATTTTTCGACCCTTTTTGAATTTTTTTTGTAATTTTTATGATTTTTTCTAAATTTTGAAATCTTCAGCTACTTGCAAGTTTTTATAGAATTTCAATTTTTATAATTTTTCTACTGTTGGGAAATTTTTCAAATTTTTCAAACTTAAAAAAATTTTTTTTTTTTAATTTTTAAGAGGTTTTTGCTAATTTTTCGACACTTTTTAAATTTTTTTTGTAATATTTATGATTTTTTCTAAATTTTGAAATTATCAGCTACTTGTAAGTTGTTTAGTTTTTCAATTTTTATAATTTTTCCACTGTTGGGAATTTTTTGAAATTTTTGAAACTTAAAAAAATGGCTTTTTTTTAATTTCTTAGAGGTTTTTCGACACTTTTTAAAATTTTTTGTAACTTATATGATTTTTTCTAAATTTTGAAATCTTCAGCTACTTGGAATTTGTTACAGTTTTTCTATTTTAATAATTTTTCCACTGTTGGAAATTTTTTCAAATTTTTGAAACTTAAAAAAATGGTTTTTTTTTTTTATTTCTGAAAGGTTTTTGCTAATTTTTCGACCCTTTTTGAATTTTTTTTGTAATTTTTATGATTTTTTCTAAATTTTGAAATCTTCAGCTACTTGCAAGTTTTTATAGAATTTCAATTTTTATAATTTTTCTACTGTTGGGAAATTTTTCAAATTTTTCAAACTTAAAAAAATTTTTTTTTTTTAATTTTTAAGAGGTTTTTGCTAATTTTTCGACACTTTTTAAATTTTTTTTGTAATATTTATGATTTTTTCTAAATTTTGAAATTATCAGCTACTTGTAAGTTGTTTAGTTTTTCAATTTTTATAATTTTTCCACTGTTGGGAATTTTTTCAAATTTTTGAAACTTAAAAAAATGGCTTTTTTTTAATTTCTTAGAGGTTTTTGTTAAATTTTCGACACTTTTTAAAATTTTTTGTAACTTTTATGATTTTTTCTAAATTTTGAAATCTTCAGCTACTTGGAAGTTGTTATAGTTTTTCTATTTTAATAATTTTTCCACTGTTGGGAATTTTTTCAAATTTTTGAAACTTAAAAAAAGGATTTTTTTTTGATTTCTGAGAGGTTTTTGCTAATTTTTCGACCCTGTTTGAATTTTTTTTGTAATTTTTATATTTTTTCCTAAATTTTGAAATCTTCAGCTACTTGCAAATTTTTATAGAATTTCAATTTTTATAATTTTTCTACTGTTTTGAATTTTTTCAAATCTTTGAAACTTAAAAAAAAGGTTTTTTTTTTTGATTTCTGAGAGGTTTTTGCTAATTTTTCGACCCTTTTTGAATTTTTTTGGTAATTTTTATGATTTCTTCTAAATTTCGAAATCATCAGCTACATGCAAGATGTTATAGTTTTTCTATTTTAATAATTTTTCCACTGTTGGGAATTTTTTCAAATTTTTGAAACTTAAAAAAAGGATTTTTTTTTGATTTCTGAGAGGTTTTTGCTAATTTTTCGACACTTTTTGAATTTTTTTGTAACTTTTATGATTTTTTCTAAATTTTGAAATCTTCAGCTACTTGTAAGTTGTTATAGGTTTTCAATTTTTATAATTTTTCCACTGTTGGGAATTTTTTCAAATTTTTGAAACTTAAAAAAATGGTTTTTTTTTTTTGATTTCTGAGAGGTTTTTGCTAATTTTTCGACACTTTCTGAATTTTTTTTGCAATTTTTTTGATTTTTTCTAAATTTTGAAATCTTCAGCTACTTGGAAGTTGTTATAGTTTTTCAATTTTTATAATTTTTCCACTGTTTTGAATTTTTTCAAATTTTTGAAACTTAAAAAAATGGTTATTTTTTTAATTTTTAAGAGGTTTTTGCTAATTTTTCGACACTTTCTGAATTTTTTTTGCAATTTTTTTGATTTTTTCTAAATTTTGAAATCTTCAGCTACTTAGAAGTTGTTACAGTTTTTCTATTTTAATAATTTTTCCACTGTTGGGAATTTTTTCAAATTTTTTAAATTTAAAAAAATGGGTTTTTTTTTGATTTCTGAGAGGTTTTTGCTAATTTTTCAACCCTGTTTGAATTTTTTTTGTAATTTTTATGATTTTTTCTAAATTTTGAAATCTTCAGCTACTTGTAAGTTGTTATAGTTTTTCAATTTTGATAATTTTTCCACTGTTGGGAATTTTTTCAAATTTTTGAAACTTAAAAAAATGTTTTTTTTTTGATTTTTGAGAGGTTTTTGCTAATTTTTTGACCCTGTTTGAATTTTTTTTGTAATTTTTATGATTTTTTCTAAATTTTGAAATCTTCAGCTACTTGCAAGTTTTTATAGAATTTCAATTTTCATAATTTTTCTACTGTTTTGAATTTTTTCAAATCTTTGAAACTTAAAAAAAAGGTTTTATTTTTGATTTCTGAGAGGTTTTTGCTAATTTTTCGACATTTTTTGAATTTTTTTGGTAATTTTTATGATTTCTTCTAAATTTCGAAATCATCAGCTACATGCAAGATGTTATAGTTTTTCTATTTTAATAATTTTCCCACTGTTGGGAATTTTTTCAAATTTTTGAAACTTAAAAAAAGGATTTTTTTTTGATTTCTCAAAGGGTTTTGCTAATTTTTCGACCCTGTTTGAATTTTTTTTGTAATTTTTATATCTTTGCCTAAATTTTGAAATCTTTAGCTACTTGCAAGTTTTTATAGAATTTCAATTTTTATAATTTTTCTACTGTTGGGAAATTTTTCAAATTTTTGAAACTTAAAAAAATGTTTTTTTTTTTTAATTTTTAAGAGGTTTTTGCTAATTTTTCGACACTTTTTGAATTTATTTTGTAGTTTTCATGATTTTTTCTAAATTCTGAAATCATCAGCTACTTGACAGTTGTTATAGTTTTTCAATTTTTATAATTTTTCCACAGTTGGGAATTTTTTGAAATTTTTGAAACTTAAAAAAATGGCTTTTTTTTAATTTCTTAGAGGTTTTTCGACACTTTTTAAAATTTTTTGTAACTTTTATGATTTTTTCTAAATTTTGAAATCTTCAGCTACTTGGAATTTGTTACAGTTTTTCTATTTTAATAATTTTTCCACTGTTGGGAATTTTTTCAAATTTTTGAAACTTAAAAAAAGGATTTTTTTTTGATTTCTGAGAGGTTTTTGCTATTTTTTCGACCCTGTTTGAATTTTTTTTGTAATTTTTATATTTTTTCCTAAATTTTGAAATCTTCAGCTACTTGCAAATTTTTATAGAATTTCAATTTTTATAATTTTTCTACTGTTTTGAATTTTTTCAATTCTTTGAAACTTAAAAAAAAGGTTTTTTTTTTTGATTTCTGAGAGGTTTTTGCTAATTTTTCGACCCTTTTTGAATTTTTTTGGTAATTTTTATGATTTCTTCTAAATTTCGAAATCATCAGCTACATGCAAGATGTTATAGTTTTTCAATTTTTATAATTTTTCCACTGTTGGGAATTTTTTTCAAATTTATGAAACATAAAAAAAGGATTTTTTTTTGATTTCTGAGAGGTTTTTGCAAATTTTTCGACCCTGTTTGAATTTTTTTTGTAATTTTTATATTTTTTTCTAAATTTTGAAATCTTCAGCTACTTGTAAGTTGTTATAGTTTTTCTATTTTGATAATTTTTCCACTGTTGGGAATTTTTTCAAATTTTTGAAACTTAAAAAAATGTTTTTTTTTTTTGATTTTTGAGAGGTTTTTGCTAATTTTTTGACCTTGTTTGAATTTTTTTTGTAACTTTTATGATTTTTTCTAAATTTTGAAATCTTCAGCTACTTGCAAATTTTTATAGAATTTCAATTTTTATAATTTTTCTACTGTTGGGAAATTTTTCAAATTTTTGAAACATAAAAAAATTATTTTTTTTTTTTAATTTTTAAGAGGTTTTTGTTAAATTTTCGACCCTTTTTGAATTTTTTTGGTAATTTTTATGATTTTTTTCTAAATTTTGAAATCTTCAGCTACTTGGAAGTTGTTATAGTTTTTCAATTTTGATAATTTTTCCACTGTTGGGAATTTTTTCAAATTTTTTAAATTTAAAAAAATGGGTTTTTTTTTATTTCTGAGAGGTTTTTGCTAATTTTTCGACCCTGTTTGAATTTTTTTTGTAATTTTTATATTTTTTTCTAAATTTTGAAATCTTCAGCTACTTGTAAGTTGTTATAGTTTTTCTATTTTGATAATTTTTCCACTGTTGGGAATTTTTTCAAATTTTTGAAACTTAAAAAAATGTTTTTTTTTTTGATTTTTGAGAGGTTTTTGCTAATTTTTTGACCTTGTTTGAATTTTTTTTGAAATTTTTATGATTTTTTCTAAATTTTGAAATCTTCAGCTACCTGCAAGTTTTTATAGAATTTCAATTTTTATAATTTTTCTACTGTTTTGAATTTTTTCAAATCTTTGAAACTTAAATAAAAGGTTTTTTTTTTTTGATTTCTGAGAGGTTTTTGCTAATTTTTCGACCCTTTTTGAATTTTTTTGGTAATTTTTATGATTTGTTCTAAATTTCGAAATCATCAGCTACATGCAAGATGTTATAGGTTTTCTATTTTAATAATTTTTCCACTGTTGGGAATTTTTTCAAATTTTTGAAACTTAAAAAAAGGATTTTTTTTTGATTTCTGAGAGGTTTTTGCTAATTTTTCGACCCTGTTTAAATTTTTTTTGTAATTTTTATATTTTTGCCTAAATTTTGAAATCTTTAGTTACTTGCAAGTTTTTATAGAATTTCAATTTTTATAATTTTTCTACTGTTGGGAAATTTTTCAAATTTTTGAAACTTAAAAAAATGTTTTTTTTTTTTTAATTTTTAAGAGGTTTTTGCTAATTTTTCGACACTTTTTGAATTTATTTTGTAATTTTCATGATTTTTTCTAAATTTTGAAATCATCAGCTACTTGACAGTTGTTATAGTTTTTCAATTTTTATAATTTTTCCACTGTTGGGAATTTTTTGAAATTTTTGAAACTTAAAAAAATGGCTTTTTTTTAATTTCTTAGAGGTTTTTCGACACTTTTTAAAATTTTTTGTAACTTATATGATTTTTTCTAAATTTTGAAATCTTCAGCTACTTGGAAGTTGTTACAGTTTTTCTATTTTAATAATTTTTCCACTGTTGGAAATTTTTTCAAATTTTTGAAACTTAAAAAAATGGTTTTTTTTTTTATTTCTGAAAGGTTTTTGCTAATTTTTCGACCCTTTTTGAATTTTTTTTTGTAATTTTTATGATTTTTTCTAAATTTTGAAATCTTCAGCTACTTGCAAGTTTTTATAGAATTTCAATTTTTATAATTTTTCTACTGTTGGGAAATTTTTCAAATTTTTCAAACTTAAAAAAATTTTTTTTTTTTAATTTTTAAGAGGTTTTTGCTAATTTTTCGACACTTTTTAAATTTTTTTTGTAATATTTATGATTTTTTCTAAATTTTGAAATTATCAGCTACTTGTAAGTTGTTTAGTTTTTCAATTTTTATAATTTTTCCACTGTTGGGAATTTTTTCAAATTTTTGAAACTTAAAAAAATGGCTTTTTTTTAATTTCTTAGAGGTTTTTGTTAAATTTTCGACACTTTTTAAAATTTTTTGTAACTTTTATGATTTTTTCTAAATTTTTGAAATCTTCAGCTACTTGGAAGTTGTTACAGTTTTTCTATTTTAATAATTTTTCCACTGTTGGGAATTTTTTCAAATTTTTGAAACTTAAAAAAAGGATTTTTTTTTGATTTCTGAGAGGTTTTTGCTAATTTTTCGACCCTGTTTGAATTTTTTTTGTAATTTTTATATTTTTTCCTAAATTTTGAAATCTTCAGCTACTTGCAAATTTTTATAGAATTTCAATTTTTATAATTTTTCTACTGTTTTGAATTTTTTCAAATCTTTGAAACTTAAAAAAAAGGTTTTTTTTTTATTTCTGAGAGGTTTTTGCTAATTTTTCGACCCTTTTTGAATTTTTTTGGTAATTTTTATGATTTCTTCTAAATTTCGAAATCATCAGCTACATGCAAGATGTTATAGTTTTTCTATTTTAATAATTTTTCCACTGTTGGGAATTTTTTCAAATTTTTGAAACTTAAAAAAATGGGTTTTTTTTTTATTTCTGAGAGGTTTTTCGACACTTTTTAAAATTTTTTGTAACTTTTATGATTTTTTCTAAATTTTGAAATCTTCAGCTACTTGGAAGTTGTTACATTTTTTCTATTTTAATAATTTTTCCACTGTTGGGAATTTTTTCAAATTTTTGAAATTTAAAAAAATGGGTTTTTTTTTGATTTCTGAGAGGTTTTTGCTAATTTTTCGACCCTTTTTGAATTTTTTTTGTAATTTTTATGATTTTTTCTAAATTTTGAAATCTTGCAAGTTGTTTTAGTATTTCAATTTTTATAATTTTTCCACTGTTGGGAATTTTTTCAAATTTATGAAACTTAAAAAAAGGATTTTTTTTTGATTTCTGAGAGGTTTTTGCAAATTTTTCGACCCTGTTTGAATTTTTTTTGTAATTTTTATATTTTTTTCTAAATTTTGAAATCTTCAGCTACTTGCAAATTTTTATAGAATTTCAATTTTTATAATTTTTCCACTGTTTTGAATTTTTTCAAATTTTTGAAACTTAAAAAAATGGTTATTTTTTTAATTTCTTAGAGGTTTTTGTTAAATTTTCGACACTATTTTTTTAAATTTTTTTGTAACTTTTATGATTTTTTTCTAAATTTTGAAATCTTCAGCTACTTGGAAGTTGTTACAGTTTTTCTATTTTAATAATTTTTCCACTGTTGGGAATTTTTTCAAATTTTTGAAACTTAAAAAAATTGGGTTTTTTTTTTGATTTCTGAGAGGTTTTTGCTAATTTTTCGACCCTTTTTGAATTTTTTTGGTAATTTTTATGATTTCTTCTAAATTTTGAAATCTTCAGCTACTTGCAAGATGTCATAGTTTTTCTATTTTAATAATTTTTCCACTGTTGGGAATTTTTTCAAATTTTTGAAACTTAAAAAAATGTTTTTTTTTTTGATTTCTGAGAGGTTTTTGCTAATTTTTCGACTCTGTTTGAATTTTTTTTGTAATTTTTATGATTTTTTCTAAATTTTGAAATCTTCAGCTACTTGTAAGTTGTTATAGTTTTTCAATTTTGATAATTTTTCCACTGTTGGGAATTTTTTCAAATTTTTGAAACTAAAAAAAATGTTTTTTTTTTTTGATTTCTGAGAGGTTTTTGCTAATTTTTCGACCCTGGTTGAATTTTTTTTGTAATTTTTATTATATTTTCTAAATTTTGAAATCTTGCAAGTTGTTTTAGTATTTCAATTTTTATAATTTTTCCACTGTTGGGAATTTTTTCAAATTTATGAAACTTAAAAAAAGGATTTTTTTTTGATTTCTGAGAGGTTTTTGCTAATTTTTCGACCCTGTTTGAATTTTTTTTGTAATTTTTATATTTTTTCCTAAATTTTGAAATCTTCAGCTACTTGCAAATTTTTATAGAATTTAAATTTTTATAATTTTTCTACTGTTTTGAATTTTTTCAAATCTTTGAAACTTAAAAAAAAGGTTTTTTTTTTTGATTTCTGAGAGGTTTTTGCTAATTTTTCGACCCTTTTTGAATTTTTTTGGTAATTTTTATGATTTCTTCTAAATTTCGAAATCATCAGCTACATGCAAGATGTTATAGTTTTTCTATTTTAATAATTTTTCCACTGTTGGGAATTTTTTCAAATTTTTGAAACTTAAAAAAAGGATTTTTTTTTGATTTCAGAGAGGTTTTTGCTAATTTTTCGACACTTTTTGAATTTTTTTGTAACTTTTATGATTTTTTCTAAATTTTAAAATCTTCAGCTACTTGTTAGTTGTTATAGGATTTCAATTTTTATAATTTTTCCACTGTTGGGAATTTTTTCAAATTTTTGAAACTTAAAAAAATGGTTTTTTTTTTTTGATTTCTGAGAGGTTTTTGCTAATTTTTCGACAGTTTCTGAATTTTTTTTGAAATTTTTTTGATTTTTTCTAAATTTTGAAATCTTCAGCTACTTGGAAGTTGTTATAGTTTTTCAATTTTTATAATTTTTCCACTGTTGGGAATTTTTTCAAATTTTTGAATATTTATAAAATGTTTTTATTTTATTTCTGAAAGGTTTTTGCTAATTTTTCGACTTTTTTTGAACTTTTTTTGCTATTATTAGATTTTTTCTAAGTTTTGAAATCTTCAGCTACTTGTAAGTTGTTATAGATTTTCAATTTTTATAATTTTTTAACTGTTGGGAATTTTTTCAAATTTTTGAAACTTAAAAATTGTTTTTTTTCTATTTCTGAGAGGTTCTTGCTAATTTTTCGAACATTTTTGAATTTTTTTTGTAATATTTCTGATTTCTTTTTTAAATTTTGAAATCTTCAGCTACTTGGAAGTTGTTACAGTTTTTCTATTTTAATAATTTTTCCACTGTTGGGAATTTTTTCAAATTTTTGAAACTTAAAAAAAGGATTTTTTTTTTGATTTCTGAGAGGTTTTTGCTAATTTTTCGACCCTGTTTGAATTTTTTTTGTAATTTTTAAGATTTTTTCTAAATTTTGAAATCTTTAGCTACTTGCAAGTTTTTATAGAATTTCAATTTTTATAATTTTTCTACTGTTGGGAAATTTTTCAAATTTTTGAAACTTAAAAAAATGTTTTTTTTTTTAATTTTTAAGAGGTTTTTGCTAATTTTTCGACACTTTTTGAACTTTTTTTGTAATTTTTATGATTTTTTCTAAATTTTGAAATCATCAGCTACTTGTCAGTTGTTACAGTTTTTCTATTTTAACATTTTTTCCACTGTTGGGAATTTTTTCAAATTTTTGAAACTAAAAAAAATTTTTTTTTTTTTGATTTCTGAGAGGTTTTTGCTAATTTTTCGACCCTGGTTGAATTTTTTTTGTAATTTTTATGAAATTTTCTAAATTTTGAAATCTTCAGCTACTTTCAAGTTCTTATAGAATTTCAATTTTTATAATTTTTCTACGGTTGGGAAATTTTTCAAATTTTTGAAACTTAAAAAAATGATTTTTTTTTTTTTAATTTTAAGAGGTTTTTGCTAATTTTTCGACCCTGTTTGAATATTTTTTGTAATTTTTATGATTTTTTTTAAAGTTTGAAATCTTCAGCTACATGCAAGATGTTATAGTTTTTCAATTTTTATAATTTTTCCACTGTTGGGAATTTTTTTAAAAATTTTTGAAACTTAAAAAAAAAGGTTTTTTTTTTTGATTTCTGAGAGGTTTTTGCTAATTTTTCGACCCTGTTTGAATCTTTTTTGTAGTTTTTATGATTTTTTCTAAATTTTGAAATCTTCAGCTACTTGTAAGTTTTTATAGAATTTAAATTTTTATAATTTTTCTACTGTTGGGAATTTTTTCAAATTTTTGAAACTTAAAAAAATCGCTTTTTTTTTATTTCTGAGAGATTTTTGATAATTTTTCGACTTTTTATGAATTTTTTTTGAATTGTTATATATTTTCTAAATTTTGAAATCTTCAGCTACTTGTTAGTTGTTTAAGTTTTTCAATTTTTATAAGTTTTGTACTGTTGGGAATTTTATCAAATTTTTGAAACTTAAAAATTTTTTTTTTTATTTCTGAGAGGTTTTTGCTAATTTTTCGACACTTTTTGATTTTTTTTTGTAAATTTTAGATTTTTTCTAAATTTTGAAATCTTCAGCTACTTGTTAGTTGTTACAGTTTTTCTATTTTAATAATTTTTCCAATGTTGGGAATTTTTTTAAATTTTTGAAACTTAAAAAAATGGGTTTTTTTTTGATTTCTGAGAGGTTTTTGCTAATTTTTCGACCCTGTTTGAATTTTTTTTGTAATTTTTATGATTTTTTCTAAATTTTGAAATCTTTAGCTACTTGCAAGTTTTTATAGAATTTCAATTTTTATAATTTTTCTACTGTTGGGAAATTTTTCAAATTTTTGAAACTTAAAAAAATGTTTTTTTTTTTAATTTTTAAGAGGTTTTTGCTAATTTTTCGACACTTTTTGAACTTTTTTTGTAATTTTTATGATTTTTTCTAAATTTTGAAATCATCAGCTACTTGTCAGTTGTTACAGTTTTTCTATTTTAACATTTTTTCCACTGTTGGGAATTTTTTCAAATTTTTGAAACTTAAAAAAATGGGTTTTTTTTTGATTTCTGAGAGGTTTTTCGACACTTTTTAAAATTTTTTGTAACTTTTATGATTTTTTCTAAATTTTGAAATCTTCAGCTACTTGGAAGTTGTTACAGTTTTTCTATTTTAATAATTTTTCCACTGTTGGGAATTTTTTCAAATTTTTGAAATTTAAAAAAATGGGTTTTTTTTTGATTTCTGAGAGGTTTTTGCTAATTTTTCGACCCTTTTTGAATTTTTTTTGTAATTTTTATGATTTTTTCTAAATTTTGAAATCTTGCAAGTTGTTTTAGTATTTCAATTTTTATAATTTTTCCACTGTTGGGAATTTTTTCAAATTTATGAAACTTAAAAAAAGGATTTTTTTTTGATTTCTGAGAGGTTTTTGCAAATTTTTCGACCCTGTTTGAATTTTTTTTGTAATTTTTATATTTTTTTCTAAATTTTGAAATCTTCAGCTACTTGCAAATTTTTATAGAATTTCAATTTTTATAATTTTTCCACTGTTTTGAATTTTTTCAAATTTTTGAAACTTAAAAAAATGGTTATTTTTTTAATTTCTTAGAGGTTCTTGTTAAATTTTCGACACTATTTTTTTAAAGTTTTTTGTAACTTTTATGATTTTTTTCTAAATTTTGAAATCTTCAGCTACTTGGTAGTTGTTACAGTTTTTCTATTTTAATAATTTTTCCACTGTTGGGAATTTTTTCAAATTTTTGAAACTTAAAAAAATTGGGTTTTTTTTTGATTTCTGAGAGGTTTTTGCTAATTTTTCGACCCTTTTTGAAATTTTTTGGTAATTTTTATGACTTCTTCTAAATTTTGAAATCTTCAGCTACTTGCAAGATGTCATAGTTTTTCTATTTTAATAATTTTTCCTCTGTTGGGAATTTTTTCAAATTTTTGAAACTTAAAAAAATGTTTTTTTTTTTGATTTCTGAGAGGTTTTTGCTAATTTTTCGACTCTGTTTGAATTTTTTTTGTAATTTTTATGATTTTTTCTAAATTTTGAAATCTTCAGCTACTTGTAAGTTGTTATAGTTTTTCAATTTTGATAATTTTTCCACTGTTGGGAATTTTTTCAAATTTTTGAAACTAAAAAAAATGTTTTTTTTTTTTGATTTCTGAGAGGTTTTTGCTAATTTTTCGACCCTGGTTGAATTTTTTTTGTAATTTTTATGAAATTTTCTAAATTTTGAAATCTTCAGCTACTTTCAAGTTCTTATAGAATTTCAATTTTTATAATTTTTCTACGGTTGGGAAATTTTTCAAATTTTTGAAACTTAAAAAAATGATTTTTTTTTTTTTAATTTTAAGAGGTTTTTGCTAATTTTTCGACCCTGTTTGAATATTTTTTGTAATTTTTATGATTTTTTTTAAAGTTTGAAATCTTCAGCTACATGCAAGATGTTATAGTTTTTCAATTTTTATAATTTTTCCACTGTTGGGAATTTTTTTAAAAATTTTTGAAACTTAAAAAAAAAGGTTTTTTTTTTGATTTCTGAGAGGTTTTTGCTAATTTTTCGACCCTGTTTGAATCTTTTTTGTAGTTTTTATGATTTTTTCTAAATTTTGAAATCTTCAGCTACTTGTAAGTTTTTATAGAATTTAAATTTTTATAATTTTTCTACTGTTGGGAATTTTTTCAAATTTTTGAAACTTAAAAAAATCGCTTTTTTTTTATTTCTGAGAGATTTTTGATAATTTTTCGACTTTTTATGAATTTTTTTTGAATTGTTATATATTTTCTAAATTTTGAAATCTTCAGCTACTTGTTAGTTGTTTAAGTTTTTCAATTTTTATAAGTTTTGTACTGTTGGGAATTTTATCAAATTTTTGAGACTTAAAAATTTTTTTTTTTATTTCTGAGAGGTTTTTGCTAATTTTTCGACACTTTTTGATTTTTTTTTGTAAATTTTAGAATTTTTCTAAATTTTGAAATCTTCAGCTACTTGTTAGTTGTTACAGTTTTTTTATTTTAATAATTTTTCCAATGTTGGGAATTTTTTTAAATTTTTGAAACTTAAAAAAAATGTTTATTTTGATTTCTGAGAGGTTTTTGCTAATTTTCCGACACTTTTTGATTTATTTTGCAATTTTTTTGATTTTTTCTAAATTTTGAAATCTTTAGCTACTTGGAAGTTGTTATAGTTTTTCAATTTTTATAATTTTTCCACTGTTGGGAATTTTTTCAAATTTTTGAATCTTTAAAAAATGTTTTTATTTTATTTCTGAGAGGTTTTTGCTAATTTTTCGACTTTTTTTGAACTTTTTTTGTAATTATTAGATTTTTTTCTAAATTTTGAAATCTTCAGCTACTTGTAAGTTGTTACAGTTTTTCTATTTTAATAATTTTTCCAATGTTGGGAATTTTTTCAAATTTTTGAAACTTAAAAAAATGGGTTTTTTTTTATTTCTGAGAGGTTTTTGGTAATTTTTCGACCCTTTTTGAATTGTTCTTGTAATTTTTATGATTTTTGCTAAATTTTGAAATCTTGCAAGTTGTTATAGTTTTTCAATTTTTATAATTTTTCCACTGTTGGGAGTTTTCTCAAATTTTTGAAACTTAAAAAAAGGATTTTTTTTTTGATTTCTGAGAGGTTTTTGATAACTTTTCGACCCTGTTTGAATTTTTTTCGTAATTTTTATGATTTTTTCTGAATTTTGAAATCTTCAGCTATTTGCAAGTTTTTATAGAATTTCAATTTTTATAATTTTTCTACTGTTGGGAAATTTTTCAAATTTTTGAAACTTAAAAAAATGGGTTTTTTTTTGATTTCTGAGAGGTTTTTGCTAATTTTTCGACACTTTTTGATTTTTTTTTGTAATTTTTATGTTTGTTTCTAAATTTTGAAATCATCAGCTACTTGTAACTTGTTATAGTTTTTTTAATTTTTATAATTTTTCCACTGTTTTGAATTTTTTCAAATTTTTGTAACTTAAAAAAATGGTTATTTTTTTAATTTCTTAGAGGTTTTTGTTAAATTTTCGACACTATTTTTTTAAATTTTTTTGTAACTTTTATGATTTTTTCTAAATTTTGAAATTTTCAGCTACTTGGAAGTTGTTTCATTTGTTCTATTTTAAAAATTTTTCCACTGTTGGGAATGTTTTCAAATTTTTGAAACTTAAAAAAATGGGTTTTTTTTTTGATTTCTGAGAGGTTTTTGTTAAATTTTCGACACTATTTTTTTAATTTTTTTTGTAATTTTTATGATTTCTTCTAAATTTTGAAATCTTCAGCTACTTGTAAGTTGTTATAGTTTTTCTATTTTTATAATTTTTCCACTGTTGGGAATTTTTTCAAATTTTTGAAACTTAAAAAAAGGATTTTTTTTTGATTTCTGAGAGGTTTTTGCTAATTTTTCGACCCTGTTTGAATTTTTTTTGTAATTTTTATATTTTTTTCTAAATTATGAAATCTTCAGCTACTTGCAAATTTTTATAGAATTTCAATTTTTATAATTTTTCTACTGTTGGGAAATTTTTCAAATTTTTGAAACTTAAAAAAATGTTTTTTTTTTTAATTTTTATGAGGTTTTTGCTAATTTTTGGACACTTTTTGAATCTTTTTTGCAATTTTTATGATTTTTTCTAAATTTTGAAATCATCAGCTGCTTGTAAGTTGTTATAGTTTTTCAATTTTTATAATTTTTCCACTGTTTTGAATTTTTTCAAATTTTTGAAACTTAAAAAAATGGTTATTTTTTTAATTTCTTAGAGGTTTTTGTTAAATTTTCGACACTATTTTTTAAATTTTTTTGTAACTTTTATGATTTTTTCTAAATTTTGAAATCTTCAGCTACTTGGAAGCTGTTACAGTTTTTCTATTTTAATAATTTTTCCACTATTGGGAATTTTTTCAAATTTTTGAAACTTAAAAAAATGGGTTTTTTTGTTGATTTCTGAGAGGTTTTTGCTAATTTTTCGACTCTTTTTGAATTTTTTTGGTAATATTTATGATTTCTTCTAAATTTTGAAATCTTCAGCTACTTGCAAGATGTTATAGTTTTTCTATTTTAATAATTTTTCCACTGTTGGGAATTTTTTCAAATTATTGAAACTTAAAAAAATGTTTTTTTTTTTGATTTCTGAGAGGTTTTTGCTAATTTTTCGACCCTGTTTGAATTTTTTTTGTAATTTTTATGATTTTTTCTAAATTTTGAAATCTTCAGCTACTTGCAAGATGTTATAGTTTTTCTATTTTAATAATTTTTCCACTGTTGGGAATTTTTTCAAATTTTTGAAACTTAAAAAAATGTTTTTTTTTTTGATTTCTGAAAGGTTTTTGCTAATTTTTCGAACCTGGTTGAATTTTTTTTGTAATTTTTATGATTTTTTCTAAATTTTGAAATCTTCAGCTACATGCAAGATGTTATAGTTTTTCAATTTTTATAATTTTTCTATGGTTGGGAAATTTTTCAAATTTTTGGAACTTAAAAAAATGATTTTTTTTTTTTAATTTATAGAGGTTTTTGCTAATTTTTCGACCCTGTTTGAATATTTTTTGTAATTTTTATGATTTTTTCTAAAGTTTGAAATCTTCAGCTACATGCAAGATGTTATAGTTTTTCAATTTTTATAATTTTTCCACTGTTGGGAATTTTTTCAAATTTTTAAAACTTAAAAAAAAATGTTTTTTTTTTTGGTTTCTGAGAGGTTTTTGCTAATTTTTCGACCCTGTTTGAATTTTTTTTGTAATTTTTATGATTTTTTCTAAATTTTGAAATCTTCAGCTACTTGCGAATTTTTATAGAATTTAAATTTTTATAATTTTTCTACTGTTGGGAATTTTTTCAAATTTTGGAAACTTAAAAAAATGGGTTTTTTTTTTGATTTCTGAGAGGTTTTTGACAATTTTTCGACTTTTTTTGAATTGGTTTTGAATTGTTATATATTTTCTAAATTTTGAAATCTTCAGCTACTTGTGAGTTGTTTAAGTTTTTAAATTTTTATAAGTTTTCTACTGTTGGGAATTTTATCAAATTTTTGAAACTTAAAAAATTTTTTTTTTTATTTCTGAGAGGTTTTTGCTAATTTTTCGACACTTTTTGAATTTTTTTTGTAAATTTTATAATTTTTTCTAAATTTTGAAATCTTCAGCTACTTGTAAGTTGTTTAAGTTTTTCAATTTTTATAAGTTTTCTACTGTTGGGAATTTTTTCAAATTTTTGAAACTTAAAAAAAATGTTTTTTTTGATTTCTGAGAGGTTTTTGCTAATTTTTCGACACTTTTTGATTTTTTTTGCAATTTTTTTGATTTTTTCTAAATTTTGAAATCTTCAGCTACTTGGAAGTTGTTATAGTTTTTCAATTTTTATAATTTTTCCACTGTTGGGAATTTTTTCAAATTTTTGAATCTTTAAAAAATGTTTTTATTTTATTTCTGAGAGGTTTTTGCTAATTTTTCGACTTTTTTTGAACTTTTTTTGCAATTATTAGATTTTTTTCTAAATTTTGAAATCTTCAGCTGCTTGTTAGTTGTTACAGTTTTTCTATTTTAATAATTTTTCCACTGTTGGGAATTTTTTAAAATTTTTGAAACTTAAAAAAATGGGTTTTTTTTTTATTTCTGAGAGGTTTTTGCTAATTTTTCGACTCTTTTTGAATTTTTCTTGTAATTTTTATGATTTTTGCTAAATTTTGAAATCTTGCAAGTTGTTATAGTTTTTCAATTTTTATAATTTTTCCACTGTTGGGAATTTTCTCAAATTTTTGAAACTTAAAAAAAGGATTTTTTTTTGATTTCTGAGAGGTTTTTGCTAATTTTTGACCCTTTTTGAATTTTTTTTGGAGTTTTTATAATTTTTTCTTAATTTTGAAGTCTTTAGCTACTTGTGAGTTGTTATAGTTTTTCAATTCTTTTTTCAAATTTTTGAAACTTAAAAATAGGGTTTTTTTTTTTACTTCTGAGATGTTTTTGCTAATTTTTCGACCTTTTTTGAATTTTTTTTGGAGTTTTCATAATTTTTTCCTAATTTTGAACTCTTTAGCTACTTGTGAGTTGTTATAGTTTTTTTAATTTTTATAATTTTTCCACAGTTTTGAATTTTTTCAAATTTTTGTAACTGAAAAAAATGGTTATTTTTTTAATTTCTTAGAGGTTTTTGTTAAATTTTCGACACTATTTTTTTAAATTTTTTTGTAACTTTTATGATTTTTTCTAAATTTTGAAATCTTCAGCTACTTGGAAGTTGTTACAGTTTTTCTATTTTAAAAATTTTTCCACTGTTGGGAATGTTTTCAAATTTTTGAAACTTAAAAAAATGGGTTTTTTTTGATTTCTGAGAGGTTTTTGTTAAATTTTCGACGCTATTTTTTTAAATTTTTTTGTAACTTTTATGATTTTTTCTTAATTTTGAAATCTTCAGCTACTTGCAAGATGTTATAATTTTTCAATTTTAATAATTTTTCCACTGTTGGGAATTTTTTCAAATTTTTGAAACTTAAAAAAATGTTTTTTTTTTTGATTTCTGAGAGGTTTTTGCTAATTTTTCGACCCTGTTTGAATTTTTTTTGTAATTTTTATGATTTTTTCTAAATTTTGAAATCTTCAGCTACTTGTAAGTTGTTATAGTTTTTCAATTTTGATAATTTTTCCACTGTTGGGAATTTTTTCAAATTTTTGAAACTTTAGAAAATGTTTTTTTTTTTGATTTCTGAGAGGTTTTTGCTAATTTTTTGACCCTGTTTGAATTTTTTTTGTAATTTTTATGATTTTTTCTAAATTTTGAAATCTTCAGCTACTTGCAAGCTTTTATAGAATTTCAATTTTTATAATTTTTCTACGGTTGGGAAATTTTTCAAATTTTTGAACCTTAAAAAAATGATTTTTTTCTTTTAATTTTTAAGAGGTTTTTGCTAATTTTTCGACACTTTTTGGATTTTTTTTTTGTAATTTTAATGATTTTTTCTAAATTTTGAAGTCATCAGCTACTTGTCAGTTGTTATAATTTTTCAATTTTTATAATTTTTCCACTGTTGGGAATTTTTTCAAATTTTTGAAATTTAAAAAAAAATGGCTTTTTTTTAATTTCTAAGAGGTTTTTGTTAAATTTTCGACACTATTTTTTTAAATTTTTTGTAACTTTTATGATTTTTTCTAACTTTTGAAATCTTCAGCTACATGCAAGATGTTATAGTTTTTCAATTTTTATAATTTTTTCACTGTTGGGAATTTTTTCAAATTTTTGAAACTTAAAAAAAAGGTTTTTTTTTTGATTTCTGAGAGGTTTCTGCTAATTTTTCGACCCTTTTTGAATTTTTTTTGTAATTTTTATGAGTTTTTCTAAATTTTGAAATCTTCAGCTACTTGTTAGTTGTTTAAGTTTTTCAATTTTTATAAGTTTTCTACTGTTGGGAATTTTTTCAAATTTTTGAAACTTAAAAAAATGTTTTTTTTTTTATTTCTGAGAGGTTTTTGCTAATTTTTCGACTTTTTTTGAATTTTTTTTGAATTGTTATATTTTTTCTAAATTTTGAAATCTTCAGCTACTTGTAAGTTGTTTTACTTTTTCAATTTTTATAATTTTTCAATTGTTGGGAATTTTTTTAAGTGTTTGAAACTTAAAATAATGTTCTTTTTTTATTTCTGAGAGGTTTTTGCTAATTTTTCGATTTTTTTTAATTTATTTTGCAATTTTTAGATTTTTTCTAAATTTTGAAATCTTCAGCTACTTGTTAGTTGTTTAAGTTTTTCAATTTTTATAAGTTTTCTACTGTTGGGAATTTTTTCAAATTTTTGAAACTTAAAAAAATGTTTTTTTTTTTATTTCTGAAAGGTTTTTGCTAATTTTTCGATTTTTTTTAATTTTTTTTGCAATTTTTAGATTTTTTCTAAATTTTAAAATCTTCAGCTACTTGTTAGTTGTTTAAGTTTTTCAATTTTTATAATTTTTCAATTGTTGGGAATTTTTTTAAGTGTTTGAAACTTAAAATAATGTTCTTTTTTTATTTCTGAGAGGTTTTTGCTAATTTTTCGATTTTTTTTAATTTTTTTTGCAATTTTTAGATTTTTTCTAAATTTTAAAATCTTCAGCTACTTGTAAGTTGTTATAGTTTTTCAATTTTTATAATTTTTAGACTGTTGGGAATTTTTTTAAAAATTTTTGAAACTTTAAAAAATTTTTTTTTTTTTTATTTCTAAGAGGTTTTTGTTAATTTTTCGACACTTTTTGGATTTTTTTTTGATATTTTTATGATTTGTTCTAAATTTTGAAGTCATCAGCTACTTGTCAGTTGTTATAATTTTTCAATTTTTATAATTTTTCCACTGTTGGGAATTTTTTCAAATTTTTGAAATTTAAAAAAAAATGGCTTTTTTTTAATTTCTAAGAGGTTTTTGTTAAATTTTCGACACTATTTTTTTATATTTTTTGTAACTTTTATGATTTTTTCTAACTTTTGAAATCTTCAGCTACATGCAAGATGTTATAGTTTTTCAATTTTTATAATTTTTTCACTGTTGGGAATTTTTTCAAATTTTTGAAACTTAAAAAAAAGGTTTTTTTTTTGATTTCTGAGAGGTTTTTGCTAATTTTTCGACCCTTTTTGAATTTTTTTTGTAATTTTTATGATTTTTTCTAAATTTTGAAATCTTCAGCTACTTGTTAGTTGTTTAAGTTTTTCAATTTTTATAATTTTTCAATTGTTGGGAATTTTTTTAAGTGTTTGAAACTTAAAATAATGTTCTTTTTTTATTTCTGAGAGGTTTTTGCTAATTTTTCGATTTTTTTTAATTTATTTTGCAATTTTTAGATTTTTTCTAAATTTTGAAATCTTCAGCTACTTGTTAGTTGTTTAAGTTTTTCAATTTTTATAAGTTTTCTACTGTTGGGAATTTTTTCAAATTTTTGAAACTTAAAAAAATGTTTTTTTTTTTATTTCTGAAAGGTTTTTGCTAATTTTTCGACCTTTTTTGAATTATTTTTTGAGTTTTTATAATTTTTTCCTAATTTTGAAGTCTTCAGCTACTTGTGAGTTGTTATAGTTTTTCAACTTTTATAATTTTTCTACTGTTGGGAAGTTTTTCAAATTTTTGAAACTTAAATATAGGGTTTTTTTTTTGATTTCTGAGAGGTTTTTGCTAATTTTTCGACCTTTTTTGAATTGTTTTTGGAGTTTTTATAATTTTTTCCTAATTTTGAAGTCTTTAGCTACTTCTAAGTTGTTATAGTTTTTCAATTTTTATAAATTTTCCACTGTTGGGAATTTTTTCAAATTTTTGAACCTTAAAAAATGTTTTTTTTTTTTTGATTTCGAAGAGGTTTTTGCTAGTTTTTCAACTTTTTTTGAACTTTTTTTGGAATATTTATAATTTTCTCTAAATTTTGAAATCTTCAGCTACTTGAAAATTGTTAAAGTTTTTTAAATTTTATAATCTTTCTGCTGTTGGGAATTTTTTCAAATTTTTGAATCTTTAAAAAATGTTTTTATTTTATTTCTGAATGGTTTTTGCTAATTTTTCGACTTTTTTTGAACTTTTTTTGCTATTATTAGATTTTTTCTAAATTTTGAAATCTTCAGCTACTTCTAAGTTGTTAAAGATTTTCAATTTTTATAATTTTTTAACTGTTGGGAATTTTTTCAAATTTTTGAAACTTAAAAAAAAGGTTTTTTTTTTGATTTCTGAGAGGTTTTTGCTAATTTTTCGACCCTTTTTGAATTTTGTTTGTAATTTTTATGATTTTTTCTAAATTTTGAAATCTTCAGCTACTTGTTAGTTGTTTAAGTTTTTCAATTTTTATAAGTTTTCTACTGTTGGGAGTTTTTTCAAATTTTTGAATTTTTTTTGTATTTGTTATGATTTGTTCTAAATTTTGAAGTCATCAGCTACTTGTCAGTTGTTATAGTTTTTCAATTTTTATAATTTTTAGACTGTTGGGAATTTTTTTAAAAATTTTTGAAACTTAAATAATGGTTTTTTTTTTATTTTTTAGAGGTTTTTGTTAATTTTTCGACACTTTTTGGATTTTTTTTTGATGTTTTTATGATTTGTTCTAAATTTTGAAGTCATCAGCTACTTGTAAGTTGTTATAGTTTTTCAATTTTTATAATTTTTCCACTGTTGGGAATTTTTTCAAATTTTTGAAATTTAAAAAAAAATGGCTTTTTTTTAATATCTAAATGTTTTTGTTAAATTTTCGACACTATTTTTTTATATTTTTTGTAACTTTTATGATTTTTTCTAAATTTTGAAATCTTCAGCTTCTTGGAAGTTGTTACAGTTTTTCTGTTTTAATAATTTTTCCACTGTTGGGAATTTTTTCAAATTTTTGAAACTTAAAAAATGGGTTTTTTTGATTTCTGAGAGGTTTTTGCTAATTTTTCGACCCTGTTTGAATTTTTTTTTGTAATTTTTATGATTTTTTCTAAATTTTGAAATCTTCAGCTACTTGCGAGTTTTTATAGAACTTCAATTTTTATAATTTTCTACGGTTGGGAAATTTTTCAAATTTTTGAAACTTAAATAAATGATTTTTTTTTTTTAATTTTTAATAAGTTTTTGCTAATTTTTCGACACTTTTTGGATTTTTTTTTGTAATTTTAATGATTTGTTCTAAATTTTGAAGTCATCAGCTACTTGTCAGTTGTTATATTTTTTCAATTTTTATAATTTTTCCACTGCTAGGAATTTTTTCAAATTTTTGAAATTTAAAAAAAATGGCTTTTTTTTAATTTCTAAGATGTTTTTGTTAAATATTCGACACTATTTTTTTAAATTTTTTGTAACTTTTATGATTTTTTCTAAATTTTGAAATCTTCAGCTACATGCAAGATGTTAAAGTTTCTCAATTTTTATAATTTTTCCGCTGTTGGGAATTTTTTCAAATTTTTGAAACTTGAAAAAAAGGTTTTTTTTTTTATTTCTGAGAGGTTTTTGCTAATTTTTCGACCCTGTTTGAATTTTTTTTGTAATTTTTATGATTTTTTCTAAATTTTGAAATCTTCAGCTACTGTTTAGTTGTTTAAGTTTTTCAATTTTTATAAGGTTTTCTACTGTTGGGAATTTTTTCAAATTTTTGAAACTTAAAAAAATGTTTTTTTTTTTATTTCTGAGAGGTTTTTGCTAATTTTTCGACTTTTTTTGCATTTTTTTTGAATTGTTATATTTTTTCTAAATTTTGAAATCTTCAGCTACTTGTAAGTTGTTTTACTTTTTCAATTTTTATAATTTTTCAATTGTTGGTAATTTTTTTAAATGTTTGGAACTTAAAATAATGTTCTTTTTTTATTTCTGAGAGGTTTTTGCTAATTTTTCGATTTTTTTTAATTTTTTTTGCAATTTTTAGATTTTTTCTAAATTTTGAAATCTTCAGCTACTTGCAAGTTGTTATAGTTTTTCAATTTTTATAATTTTTAGACTGTTGGGAATTTTTTTAAAAATTTTTGAAACTTAAAAAATGGTTTTTTTTTTATTTCTAAGAGGTTTTTGTTCATTTTTCGACACTTTTTGAATTTTTTGTAACTTTTATGATTTTTTCTAAATTTTGAAATCTTCAGCTACTTGTAAGTTGTTATAGTTTTTCAATTTTTATAATTTCTCCACTGTTGGGAATTTTTTCAAATTTTTGAACCTTAAAAAATGGTTCTTTTTTTTGATTTCGAAGAGGTTTTTGCTAGTTTTTCAACTTTTTTTGAATTTTTTTTGGAATATTTATAATTTTCTCTAAATTTTGAAATCTTCACCTACTTGTAAATTGTTAAAGATTTTCAATTTTTATAATTTTTACACTGTTGGGAATTTTTTCAAATTTTTGAATCTTTAAAAAATGTTTTTATTTTATTTCTGAGAGGTTTTTGCTAATTTTTCGACTTTTTTTGAACTTTTTTTGCTAATATTAGATTTTTTCTAAATTTTGAAATCTTCAGCTACTTCTAAGTTGTTATAGATTTTCAATTTTTATAATTTTTTAACTGTTGGGAATTTTTTCAAATTTTTGAAACTTAAAAAAAAGGTTTTTTTTTTGATTTCTGAGAGGTTTTTGCTAATTTTTCGACCCTGTTTGAATTTTGTTTGTAATTTTTATGATTTTTTCTAAATTTTGAAATCTTCAGCTACTTGTTAGTTGTTTAAGTTTTTCAATTTTTATAAGTTTTCTACTGTTGGGAATTTTTTCAAATTTTTGAAACTTAAAAAAATGTTTTTTTTTTTTTGATTTCTGAAAGGTTTTTGCTAATTTTTCGACAATTTTTGAATATTTTTTGTATTTGTTATGATTTTTTCTAAATTTTGAAATCTTCATCTACTTGTAAGTTGTTATAGTTTCTCAATTTTTATAAGTTTTCTACTGTTGGGAATTTTTTCAAATTTTTGAAACTTAAAAAATTGTTTTTTTTTTGATTTCTGAGAGGTTTTTGTTAATTTTTCGACACCTTTTGAATTTTTTTGTAACTTTTATGATTTTTTCTAAATTTTGAAATCTTCAGCTACTTGTAAGTTGTTATAGTTTTTCAATTTTTATAAATTTTCCACTGTTGGGAATTTTTTCGAATTTTTGAACCTTAAAAAATGGTTCTTTTTTTTGATTTCGAAGAGGTTTTTGCTAGTTTTTCAACTTTTTTTGAATTGTTTTTGGAATATTTATAATTTTCTTTAAATTTTGAAATCTTCAGCTACTTGTTAATTGTTAAAGTTTTTCAAATTTTATAATCTTTCTACTGTTGGGAATTTTTTCAAATTTTTGAAACTTAAAAACACGTTTTTTTTTTTGATTTCTAAGAGTTTTTTGTTAATTTTTCGACACTTTTTGATTTTTTTTTGTAACTTTTACGATTTTTTCTAAATTTTGAAGTCTTCATCTACTTGTAAGTTGTTATAGTTTTTCAATTTTTATAATATTTCCACTGTTGGGAATTTTTTCAAATTTTTGAAACTTAAAAAAATATTTTTTTTTTGATTTCTGAGAGGTTTTTGCTAATTTTTCGACACTTTTTGAATTTTTTTGTAACTTTTATGATTTTTTCTCAATTTTGAAATCTTCAGCTACTTGTAAATTTTGAAATCTTCAGCTACTTCTAAGTTTCCACTGTTGGGAATTTTTTCAAATTTTTGAAACTTAAAAAATTATTTTTTTTTTGATTTCTGAGAGGTTTTTGCTAATTTTTCGACACTTTTTGAATTTTTTTTGCAATTTTTATGAGTTTTTCTAAATTTTGAAATCTTCAGCTACTTGGAAGTTGTTATTATTTTTCTATTTTTATAATTTTTCCACTGTTGGGAATTTTTTCAAATTTTTGAATCTTTAAAAAATGTTTTTATTTTATTTCTGAAAGGTTTTTGCTAATTTTTCGACTTTTTTTGAACTTTTTTTGCTATTATTAGATTTTTTCTATATTTTGAAATCTTCAGCTACTTGTAAGTTGTTATAGATTTTCAATTTTTATAATTTTTTAACTGTTGGGAATTTTTTCAAATTTTTTAAACTTAAAAAAATGTTTTTTTTTTGATTTCTGAGAGGTTCTTGCTAATTTTTCGACACTTTTTGAATTTTTTTTCTAATTTTTTTAAATTTTTATAAATTTTGAAAATTTTAACTACTTGTTAGTTGTTATAGTTTTTCAATTTTTATAATTTTTCTACTGTTGGGAATTTTTAAAAATTTTTGAAACTTAAAAAATGTTTTTTTTTTTGATTTCTAAGAGGTTTTTGTTAATTTTTCGACACTTTTTGAAATTTTTTTGTAATTTTTATGATTTTTTCTAAATTTTGAAATCTTCAGCTACTTGTTAGTTGTTATAGATTTTCAATTTTTATAATTTTTCCACTGTTGGGAATTTTTTCAAATTTTTGAACCTTAAAAAATGTTTCTTTTTTTTGATTTCGAAGAGGTTTTTGCTAGTTTTTCAACTTTTTTTGAATTTTTTTTGGAATATTTATAATTTTCTCTAAATTTTGAAATCTTCAGCTACTTGTAAGATGTTAAAGTTTTTTAAATTTTATAATCTTTGTACTGTTGGGAGTTTTTCAAATTTTTGAAACTTAAAAAAAATTTTTTTTTATTTTTGAGAGGTTTTTGCTAATTTTTCGACTTGTTTTGAATTTTTAAATTTTTTCTAAATTTTGAAGTCTTCAGCTACTTGTAAGTTTATATAGTTTTTCAATTTTTATAATTTTTCCACTGTTGGGAATTTTTTCAAATTTTTGAAACTTAAAAAAAGGTTTTTTTTTAATTTCTGAGAGGTTTTTGCTAATTTTTCGACCCTGTTTGAATTTTTTTCGTAATTTTTATGATTTTTTCTAAATTTTGAAATCTTCAGCTACTTGCAAGTTTTTATAGAATTTCAATTTTTATAATTTTTCTACTGCTGGGAATTTTTTCAAATTTTTGAAACTTAAAAAAATGGGTTTTTTTTTTTGATTTCTGAGAGGTTTTTGCTAATTTTTCGACCCTGTTTGAATTTTTTTTGTAATTTTTTCTAAATTTTGAAATCTTCAGCTACTTGTAAAATGTTTTAGTTTTTCAATTTTTATAAGTTTTCTACTGTTGGGAATTTTTTAAAATTTTTGAAACTTAAAAAATTTTTTTTTTTATTTCTGAGAGGTTTTTGCTAATTTTTCGACCTTTTTTGATTTTTTTTTGCAATTTTTAGATTTTTTCTAAATTTTGAAATCTTCAGCTACCTGTAAGTTGTTATAGTTTTTCAATTTTTATAATTTTTCAATTTTTGAAAATTTTTTCAAATATTTGGAACTTAAAATAATGTTTTTTTTTTTTATTTCTGAGAGGTTTTTGCTAATTTTTCGACTTTATTTGAATTTTTTTTGCTATTTTTAGATTTTTTCTAAATTTTGAAATCTTCAGCTACTTGTAAGTTTTTATAGTTTTTCAATTCTTATAATTTTTTAACTGTTGGGAATTTTTTCAAATTTTTGAACCTTAAAAAATGGTTCTTTTTTTTGATTTCGAAGAGGTTTTTGCTAGTTTTTCAACTTTTTTTGAATTTTTTTTGGAATATTTATAATTTTCTCTAAATTTTGAAATCTTCAGCTACTTGTAAAATGTTAAAGTTTTTCAAATTTTATAATCTTTATACTGTTGGGAGTTTTTCAAATTTTTGAAACTTAAAAAAATTTTTTTTTTATTTCTGAGAGGTTTTTGCTAATTTTTCGACTTTTTTTGAATTTTTAGATTTTTTCTAAATTTTGAAGTCTTCAGCTACTTGTAAGTTTATATAGTTTTTCAATTTTTATAATTTTTCCACTGTTGGGAATTTTTTCAAATTTTTGAAACTTAAAAAAAGGTTTTTTTTTAATTTCTGAGAGGTTTTTGCTAATTTTTCGACCCTGTTTGAATTTTTTTCGTAATTTTTATGATTTTTTCTAAATTTTGAAATCTTCAGCTACTTGCAAGTTTTTATAGAATTTCAATTTTTATAATTTTTCTACTGCTGGGAATTTTTTCAAATTTTTGAAACTTAAAAACACGTTTTTTTTTGATTTCCAAGAGTTTTTTTTAATTTTTCGACCCTTTTTGAATTTTTTTTGTATTATTTATGATTTTTTCTAAATTTTGAAATCTTCAGCTACTTGTAAGTTGTTATAGTTTTTCAATTTTTATAATTTTTTAACTGTTGGGAATTTTTTCAAATTTTTAAAACTTAAAAAAATGTTTTTTTTTTTGATTTCTGAGAGGTTTTTGTTAATTTTTCGACCTTTTTTTTGAATTTTTTTTGCAACTTTTATGATTTTTTCTAAATTTTGAAATCTTCAGCTACTTGAAAGTTGTTATAGTTTTGCAATTTTTATAATTTTTCCACTGTTGGGAATTTTTTAAAATTTTTGAAACTTAAAAAAATGTTTTTTTTTTGATTTCTGAGAGGTTTTTGCTAATTTTTCGACACTTTTTGAATTTTTTTGTAACTTTTATGACTTTTTCTAAATTTTGAAATCTTCAGCTACTTGTAAGTTTATATAGGTTTTCAATTTTTATAATTTTTCCACTGTTGGGAATTTTTTCAAATTTTTGAAAATTAAAAAAATGGTCTTTTTTTTTAATTTATTAGAGGTTTTTGCTAATTTTTCGAGACTTTTTGAAATTTTTTTGTAAGTTTTATGATTTGTTCTAAATTTTGAAATCTTGAGCTACTTGTAAGTTGTTATAGTTTTTCAATTTTTATAATTTTTCCACTGTTGGGAATTTTTTCAAATTTTTGAACCTCAAAAAATGTTTCTTTTTTTTGATTTCGAAGAGGTTTTTGCTAGTTTTTCAACTTTTTTTGAATTTTTTTTGGAATTTTTATGATTTTTTCTAAATTTTGAAATCTTCAGCTACTTGGAAGTTGTTATTATTTTTCTATTTTTATAATTTTTCCACTGTTGGGAATTTTTTCAAATTTTTGAATCTTTAAAAAATGTTTTTATTTTATTTCTGAAAGGTTTTTGCTAATTTTTCGACTTTTTTTGAACTTTTTTTGCTATTATTAGATTTTTTCTAAATTTTGAAATCTTCAGCTACTTGTAAGTTGTTATAGATTTTCAATTTTTATAATTTTTTAACTGTTGGGAATTTTTTCAAATTTTTGAAACTTAAAAAAATGTTTTTTTTTTGATTTCTGAGAGGTTCTTGCTAATTTTTCGACACTTTTTGAATTTTTTTTCTAATTTTTTTAAATTTTTATAAATTTTGAAAATTTTAACTACTTGTTAGTTGTTATAGTTTTTCAATTTTTATAATTTTCCTACTGTTGGGAATTTTTAAAAATTTTTGAAACTTAAAAAATGTTTTTTTTTTGATTTCTAAGAGGTTTTTGTTAATTTTTCGACACTTTTTGAAATTTTTTTGTAACTTTTATGATTTTTTCTAAATTTTGAAATCTTCAGCTACTTGTTAGTTGTTATAGATTTTCAATTTTTATAATTTTTCCACTGTTGGGAATTTTTTCAAATTTTTGAACCTTAAAAAATGTTTCTTTTTTTTGATTTCGAAGAGGTTTTTGCTAGTTTTTCAACTTTTTTTGAATTTTTTTTGGAATATTTATAATTTTCTCTAAATTTTGAAATCTTCAGCTACTTGTAAGATGTTAAAGTTTTTTAAATTTTATAATCTTTGTACTGTTGGGAGTTTTTCAAATTTTTGAAACTTAAAAAAAATTTTTTTTTATTTCTGAGAGGTTTTTGCTAATTTTTCGACTTTTTTTGAATTTTTAAATTTTTTCTAAATTTTGAAGTCTTCAGCTACTTGTAAGTTGTTATAGTTTTTCAATTTTTATAATTTTTCCACTGTTGGAAATTTTTTCAAATTTTTGAAACTTAAAAAAAGGTTTTTTTTTAATTTCTGAGAGGTTTTTGCTAATTTTTCGACCCTGTTTGAATTTTTTTCGTAATTTTTATGATTTTTTCTAAATTTTGAAATCTTCAGCTACTTGCAAGTTTTTATAGAATTTCAATTTTTATAATTTTTCTACTGCTGGGAATTTTTTCAAATTTTTGAAACTTAAAAAAATGGGTTTTTTTTTTTTGATTTCTGAGAGGTTTTTGCTAATTTTTCGACCCTGTTTGAATTTTTTTTGTAATTTTTCCTAAATTTTGAAATCTTCAGCTACTTGTAAAATGTTTTAGTTTTTCAATTTTTATAAGTTTTCTACTGTTGGGAATTTTTTAAAATTTTTGAAACTTAAAAAATTTTTTTTTTTATTTCTGAGAGGTTTTTGCTAATTTTTCGACCTTTTTTGATTTTTTTTTGCAATTTTTAGATTTTTTCTAAATTTTGAAATCTTCAGCTACCTGTAAGTTGTTATAGTTTTTCAATTTTTATAATTTTTCAATTTTTGAAAATTTTTTCAAATATTTGGAACTTAAAATAATGTTTTTTTTTTTTATTTCTGAGAGGTTTTTGCTAATTTTTCGACTTTATTTGAATTTTTTTTGCTATTTTTAGATTTTTTCTAAATTTTGAAATCTTCAGCTACTTGTAAGTTTTTATAGTTTTTCAATTCTTATAATTTTTTAACTGTTGGGAATTTTTTCAAATTTTTGAACCTTAAAAAATGTTTCTTTTTTTTGATTTCGAAGAGGTTTTTGCTAGTTTTTCAACTTTTTTTGAATTTTTTTTGGAATATTTATAATTTTCTCTAAATTTTGAAATCTTCAGCTACTTTTAAGATGTTAAAGTTTTTCAAATTTTATAATCTTTATACTGTTGGGAGTTTTTCAAATTTTTGAAACTTAAAAAAATTTTTTTTTTATTTCTGAGAGGTTTTTGCTAATTTTTCGACTTTTTTTGAATTTTTAGATTTTTTCTAAATTTTGAAGTCTTCAGCTACTTGTAAGTTTATATAGTTTTTCAATTTTTATAATTTTTCCACTGTTGGGAATTTTTTCAAATTTTTGAAACTTAAAAAAAGGTTTTTTTTTAATTTCTGAGAGGTTTTTGCTAATTTTTCGACCCTGTTTGAATTTTTTTCGTAATTTTTATGATTTTTTCTAAATTTTGAAATCTTCAGCTACTTGCAAGTTTTTATAGAATTTCAATTTTTATAATTTTTCTACTGCTGGGAATTTTTTCAAATTTTTGAAACTTAAAAACACGTTTTTTTTTGATTTCCAAGAGTTTTTTTTAATTTTTCGACCCTTTTTGAATTTTTTTTGTATTATTTATGATTTTTTCTAAATTTTGAAATCTTCAGCTACTTGGAAAATGTTATAGTTTTTCAATTTTTATAATTTTTCTACTGTTGGGAATTTTTTCAAATTTTTAAAACTTAAAAAAATGTTTTTTTTTTGATTTCTGAGAGGTTTTTGTTAATTTTTCGACCTTTTTTTGAATTTTTTTTGCAACTTTTATGATTTTTTCTAAATTTTGAAATCTTCAGCTACTTGAAAGTTGTTATAGTTTTGCAATTTTTATAATTTTTCCACTGTTGGGAATTTTTTAAAATTTTTGAAACTTAAAAAAATGTTTTTTTTTTTGATTTCTGAGAGGTTTTTGCTAATTTTTCGACACTTTTTGAATTTTTTTGTAACTTTTATGACTTTTTCTAAATTTTGAAATCTTCAGCTACTTGTAAGTTTATATAGGTTTTCAATTTTTATAATTTTTCCACTGTTGGGAATTTTTTCAAATTTTTGAAAATTAAAAAAATGGTCTTTTTTTTTAATTTAATAGAGGTTTTTGCTAATTTTTCGAGACTTTTTGAAATTTTTTTGTAAGTTTTATGATTTGTTCTAAATTTTGAAATCTTCAGCTACTTGTAAGTTGTTATAGTTTTTCAATTTTTATAATTTTTCCACTGTTGGGAATTTTTTCAAATTTTTGAACCTTAAAAAATGTTTCTTTTTTTTGATTTCGAAGAGGTTTTTGCTAGTTTTTCAACTTTTTTTGAATTTTTTTTGGAATATTTATAATTTTCTCTAAATTTTGAAATCTTCAGCTACTTGTAAGATGTTAAAGTTTTTTAAATTTTATAATCTTTATACTGTTGGGAGTTTTTCAAATTTTTGAAACTTAAAAAAATTTTTTTTTTATTTCTGAGAGGTTTTTGCTAATTTTTCGACTTTTTTTGAATTTTTAGATTTTTTCTAAATTTTGAAGTCTTCAGCTACTTGTAAGTTTATATAGTTTTTCAATTTTTATAATTTTTCCACTGTTGGGAATTTTTTCAAATTTTTGAAACTTAAAAAAAGGTTTTTTTTTAATTTCTGAGAGGTTTTTGCTAATTTTTCGACCCTGTTTGAATTTTTTTCGTAATTTTTATGAATTTTTCTAAATTTTGAAATCTTCAGCTACTTGTAAGTTTTTATAGAATTTCAATTTTTATAATTTTTCTACTGCTGGGAATTTTTTCAAATTTTTGAAACTTAAAAAAATGGCTTTTTTTTAATTTCTGAGAGGTTTTTGCTAATTTTTCGACACTTTTTGAATTTTTTTTGTAATTTTTATAATTTTTTCTAAATTTTGAAATCTTCAGCTACTTGTAAAATGTTTTAGTTTTTCAATTTTTATAAGTTTTCTACTGTTGGGAATTTTTTAAAATTTTTGAAACTTAAAAAATTTTTTTTTTTATTTCTGAGAGGTTTTTGCTAATTTTTCGACCTTTTTTGATTTTTTTTGCAATTTTTAGATTTTTTCTAAATTTTGAAATCTTCAGCTACCTGTAAGTTGTTATAGTTTTTCAATTTTTATAATTTTTCAATTTTTGAAAATTTTTTCAAATATTTGGAACTTAAAATAATGTTTTTTTTTTTATTTCTGAGAGGTTTTTGCTAATTTTTCGACTTTATTTGAATTTTTTTTGCAATTTTTAGATTTTTTCTAAATTTTGAAATCTTCAGCTACTTGTAAGTTTTTATAGTTTTTCAATTCTTATAATTTTTCTACTGTTGGGAATTTTTTCAAATTTTTGAACCTTAAAAAATGGTTCTTTTTTTTGATTTCGAAGAGGTTTTTGCTAGTTTTTCAACTTTTTTTGAATTTTTTTTGGAATATTTATAGTTTTCTCTAAATTTTGAAATCTTCAGCTACTTGTAAGATGTTAAAGTTTTTCAAATTTTATAATCTTTCTTCTGTTGGGAGTTTTTCAAATTTTTGAAACTTAAAAACACGTTTTTTTTTTGATTTCCAAGAGTTTTTTTTAATTTTTCGACCCTTTTTGAATTTTTTTTGTATTATTTATGATTTTTTCTAAATTTTGAAATCTTCAGCTACTTGGAAAATGTTATAGTTTTTCAATTTTTATAATTTTTCTACTGTTGGGAATTTTTTCAAATTTTTAAAACTTAAAAAAATGTTTTTTTTTTTTGATTTCTGAGAGGTTTTTGTTAATTTTTCGATTTTTTTTGAATTTTTTTTGCAATTTTTATGATTTTTCTAAATTTTGAAATCTTCAGCTACTTGAAAGTTGTTATAGTTTTGCAATTTTTATAATTTTTCCACTGTTGGGAATTTTTTAAAATTTTTGAAACTTAAAAAAATGTTTTTTTTTTGATTTCTGAGAGGTTTTTGCTAATTTTTCGAACTTTTTTGATTTTTTTTGGAGTTTTTATAATTTTTTCCTAATTTTGAATTTTAGCTACTTGTGAGTTGTTATAGTTTTTCAATTTTTATAATTTGTCTACTGTTGGGAATTTTTTCAAATTTTTGAAACTTAAAAATATGGTTTTTTTTTTGATTTCTGTGAGGTTTTTGCTAATTTTTCGACCTTTTTTGAATTTTTTTTGGAGTTTTTATAATTTTTTCCTAATTTTGATGTCTTTAGCTACTTGTGAATTGTTATAGTTTTTCAATTTTTATAATTTTTCTACTGTTGGGAATTTTTTCAAATTTTTAAACTTAAAAATAGTGTTTTTTTTTTGATTTCTGAGAGGTTTTTGCTAATTTTTCGACCTTTTTTGAATTTTTTTTGAAGTTTTTATAATTTTTTCCTAATTTTGAAGTCTTTAGCTACTTGTGAGTTGTTATAGTTTTTCAATTTTTATAATTTTTATAATTTTTATAATTTTTCTACTGTTGGGAATTTTTTCAAATTTTTGAAACTTAAAAACTTTTTTGAATTTTTTTTGGAGTTTTTATAATTTTTTCCTAATTTTGAAGTCTTTAGCTACTTGTGAGTTGTCATAGTTTTTCAATTTTTATAATTTTTCTACTGTTGGGAGTTTTTTCAAATTTTTGAAGCTTAAAAATAGGGTTTTTTTTTTATTTCTGAGAGGTTTTTGCTAATTTTTCGACCTTTTTTGTATTTTTTTTGGAGTTTTTATAATTTTTTCCTAATTTTGAAGTCTTTAGCTACTTGTGAGTTGTTATAGTTTTTCAATTTTTATAATTTTTCTACAGTTGGGAATTTTTTCAAATTTTTGAATATTAAAAAATAGGGTTTTATTTCTGACTTCTGAGGGGTTTTTGCTAATTTTTCGACCTTTTTTGTATTTGTTTTGGTGTTCTTATAATTTTTTCCAAATTTTGAAGTCTTTAGCTACTTGTGAGTTGTCATAGTTTTTCAATTTTTATAATTTTCTACTGTTGGGAGTTTTTTCAAATTTTTGAAACTTAAAAATAGGGGTTTTTTTTGATTTCTGAGAGGTTTTCGCTAATTTTTCGACCTTATTTGAATTTTTTTTGGAGTTTTTATAATTTTTTCCTAATTTTGAAGTCTTTAGCTACTTGTGAGTTGTTATAGTTTTTCAATTTTAATAATTTTTCTACTGTTGGGAATTTTTTCAAATTTTTGAAACTTAAATATAGGGTTTTTTTTTTGATTTCTGAGAGGTTTTTGCTAATTTTTCGACCTTTTTTGAATTTTTTTTGGATTTTTTATAATTTTTTCCTAATTTTGAAGTCTTTAGCTACTTGTGAGTTGTTATAGTTTTTCAATTTTTATAATTTTTCTGCTGTTGGGAATTTTTTCAAATTTTTGAAACTTAAAAATAGGGTTTTTTTTTTGATTTCTGAGAGGTTTTTGCTAATTTTTCGACCTTTTTTGATTTTTTCTTTGGGTTTTTATAATTTTTTCCTAATTTTGAATTTTAGCTACTTGTGAGTTGCTATAGTTTTTCAATTTTTATAATTTTTCTACTGTTGGGAATTTTTTTAAATTTTTGAAACTTAAAAATAGGGTTTTTTTTTTGATTTCTGAGAGGTTTTTGCTAATTTTTCGACCTTTTTTGAATTTTTGTTTGGAGTTTTTATAATTTTTTCCTAATTTTGAAGTCTTTAGCTACTTGTGAGTTGTTATAGTTTTTCAATTTTTATAATTTTTCTACTGTTGGGAATTTTTTAAAATTTTTGAAACTTAAAAATAGGGTTTTTTTTCTTTATTTCTGAGAGGTTTTTGCTAATTTTTCGACCTTTTTGAATTTTTTTTGGAGTTTTTATAATTTTTTCCTAATTTTGAAGTCTTTAGCTACTTGTGAGTTGTTATAGTTTTTCAATTTTAATAATTTTTCTACTGTTGGGAATTTTTTCAAATTTTTGAAACTTAAATATAGGGTTTTTTTTTTGATTTCTGAGAGGTTTTTTCTAATTTTTCGACCTTTTTTGAATTTTTTTTGGATTTTTTATAATTTTTTCCTAATTTTGAAGTCTTTAGCTACTTGTGAGTTGTTATAGTTTTTCAATTTTTATAATTTTTCTGCTGTTGGGAATTTTTTCAAATTTTTGAAACTTAAAAATAGGGTTTTTTTTTTTGATTTCTGAGAGGTTTTTGCTAATTTTTCGACCTTTTTTGATTTTTTCTTTGGGTTTTTATAATTTTTTCCTAATTTTGAATTTTAGCTACTTGTGAGTTGTTATAGTTTTTCAATTTTTATAATTTGTCTACTGTTGGGAATTTTTTCAAATTTTTGAAACTTAAAAATATGGTTTTTTTTTTGATTTCTGTGAGGTTTTTGCTAATTTTTCGACCTTTTTTGAATTTTTTTTGGAGTTTTTATAATTTTTTCCTAATTTTGATGTCTTTAGCTACTTGTGAATTGTTATAGTTTTTCAATTTTTATAATTTTTCTACTGTTGGGAATTTTTTCAAATTTTTAAACTTAAAAATAGTGTTTTTTTTTTGATTTCTGAGAGGTTTTTGCTAATTTTTCGACCTTTTTTGAATTTTTTTTGAAGTTTTTATAATTTTTTCCTAATTTTGAAGTCTTTAGCTACTTGTGAGTTGTTATAGTTTTTCAATTTTTATAATTTTTATAATTTTTATAATTTTTCTACTGTTGGGAATTTTTTCAAATTTTTGAAACTTAAAAACTTTTTTGAATTTTTTTTGGAGTTTTTATAATTTTTTCCTAATTTTGAAGTCTTTAGCTACTTGTGAGTTGTCATAGTTTTTCAATTTTTATAATTTTTCTACTGTTGGGAGTTTTTTCAAATTTTTGAAGCTTAAAAATAGGGTTTTTTTTTTATTTCTGAGAGGTTTTTGCTAATTTTTCGACCTTTTTTGTATTTTTTTTGGAGTTTTTATAATTTTTTCCTAATTTTGAAGTCTTTAGCTACTTGTGAGTTGTTATAGTTTTTCAATTTTTATAATTTTTCTACAGTTGGGAATTTTTTCAAATTTTTGAATATTAAAAAATAGGGTTTTATTTCTGACTTCTGAGGGGTTTTTGCTAATTTTTCGACCTTTTTTGTATTTGTTTTGGTGTTCTTATAATTTTTTCCAAATTTTGAAGTCTTTAGCTACTTGTGAGTTGTCATAGTTTTTCAATTTTTATAATTTTCTACTGTTGGGAGTTTTTTCAAATTTTTGAAACTTAAAAATAGGGGTTTTTTTTGATTTCTGAGAGGTTTTCGCTAATTTTTCGACCTTATTTGAATTTTTTTTGGAGTTTTTATAATTTTTTCCTAATTTTGAAGTCTTTAGCTACTTGTGAGTTGTTATAGTTTTTCAATTTTAATAATTTTTCTACTGTTGGGAATTTTTTCAAATTTTTGAAACTTAAATATAGGGTTTTTTTTTTGATTTCTGAGAGGTTTTTGCTAATTTTTCGACCTTTTTTGAATTTTTTTTGGATTTTTTATAATTTTTTCCTAATTTTGAAGTCTTTAGCTACTTGTGAGTTGTTATAGTTTTTCAATTTTTATAATTTTTCTGCTGTTGGGAATTTTTTCAAATTTTTGAAACTTAAAAATAGGGTTTTTTTTTTGATTTCTGAGAGGTTTTTGCTAATTTTTCGACCTTTTTTGATTTTTTCTTTGGGTTTTTATAATTTTTTCCTAATTTTGAATTTTAGCTACTTGTGAGTTGCTATAGTTTTTCAATTTTTATAATTTTTCTGCTGTTGGGAATTTTTTCAAATTTTTGAAACTTAAAAATAGGGTTTTTTTTTTGATTTCTGAGAGGTTTTTGCTAATTTTTCGACCTTTTTTGATTTTTTCTTTGGGTTTTTATAATTTTTTCCTAATTTTGAATTTTAGCTACTTGTGAGTTGCTATAGTTTTTCAATTTTTATAATTTTTCCACTGTTGGGAATTTTTTCAAATTTTTGAAACTTAAAAAAAGGTTTTTTTTTAATTTCTGAGAGGTTTTTGCTAATTTTTCGACCCTGTTTGAATTTTTTTCGTAATTTTTATGAATTTTTCTAAATTTTGAAATCTTCAGCTACTTGTAAGTTTTTATAGAATTTCAATTTTTATAATTTTTCTACTGCTGGGAATTTTTTCAAATTTTTGAAACTTAAAAAAATGGCTTTTTTTTAATTTCTGAGAGGTTTTTGCTAATTTTTCGACACTTTTTGAATTTTTTTTGTAATTTTTATAATTTTTTCTAAATTTTGAAATCTTCAGCTACTTGTAAAATGTTTTAGTTTTTCAATTTTTATAAGTTTTCTACTGTTGGGAATTTTTTAAAATTTTTGAAACTTAAAAAATTTTTTTTTTTATTTCTGAGAGGTTTTTGCTAATTTTTCGACCTTTTTTGATTTTTTTTGCAATTTTTAGATTTTTTCTAAATTTTGAAATCTTCAGCTACCTGTAAGTTGTTATAGTTTTTCAATTTTTATAATTTTTCAATTTTTGAAAATTTTTTCAAATATTTGGAACTTAAAATAATGTTTTTTTTTTTATTTCTGAGAGGTTTTTGCTAATTTTTCGACTTTATTTGAATTTTTTTTGCAATTTTTAGATTTTTTCTAAATTTTGAAATCTTCAGCTACTTGTAAGTTTTTATAGTTTTTCAATTCTTATAATTTTTCTACTGTTGGGAATTTTTTCAAATTTTTGAACCTTAAAAAATGGTTCTTTTTTTTGATTTCGAAGAGGTTTTTGCTAGTTTTTCAACTTTTTTTGAATTTTTTTTGGAATATTTATAGTTTTCTCTAAATTTTGAAATCTTCAGCTACTTGTAAGATGTTAAAGTTTTTCAAATTTTATAATCTTTCTTCTGTTGGGAGTTTTTCAAATTTTTGAAACTTAAAAACACGTTTTTTTTTTGATTTCCAAGAGTTTTTTTTAATTTTTCGACCCTTTTTGAATTTTTTTTGTATTATTTATGATTTTTTCTAAATTTTGAAATCTTCAGCTACTTGGAAAATGTTATAGTTTTTCAATTTTTATAATTTTTCTACTGTTGGGAATTTTTTCAAATTTTTAAAACTTAAAAAAATGTTTTTTTTTTTTGATTTCTGAGAGGTTTTTGTTAATTTTTCGATTTTTTTTGAATTTTTTTTGCAATTTTTATGATTTTTCTAAATTTTGAAATCTTCAGCTACTTGAAAGTTGTTATAGTTTTGCAATTTTTATAATTTTTCCACTGTTGGGAATTTTTTAAAATTTTTGAAACTTAAAAAAATGTTTTTTTTTTGATTTCTGAGAGGTTTTTGCTAATTTTTCGAACTTTTTTGATTTTTTTTGGAGTTTTTATAATTTTTTCCTAATTTTGAATTTTAGCTACTTGTGAGTTGTTATAGTTTTTCAATTTTTATAATTTGTCTACTGTTGGGAATTTTTTCAAATTTTTGAAACTTAAAAATATGGTTTTTTTTTTGATTTCTGTGAGGTTTTTGCTAATTTTTCGACCTTTTTTGAATTTTTTTTGGAGTTTTTATAATTTTTTCCTAATTTTGATGTCTTTAGCTACTTGTGAATTGTTATAGTTTTTCAATTTTTATAATTTTTCTACTGTTGGGAATTTTTTCAAATTTTTAAACTTAAAAATAGTGTTTTTTTTTTGATTTCTGAGAGGTTTTTGCTAATTTTTCGACCTTTTTTGAATTTTTTTTGAAGTTTTTATAATTTTTTCCTAATTTTGAAGTCTTTAGCTACTTGTGAGTTGTTATAGTTTTTCAATTTTTATAATTTTTATAATTTTTATAATTTTTCTACTGTTGGGAATTTTTTCAAATTTTTGAAACTTAAAAACTTTTTTGAATTTTTTTTGGAGTTTTTATAATTTTTTCCTAATTTTGAAGTCTTTAGCTACTTGTGAGTTGTCATAGTTTTTCAATTTTTATAATTTTTCTACTGTTGGGAGTTTTTTCAAATTTTTGAAGCTTAAAAATAGGGTTTTTTTTTTATTTCTGAGAGGTTTTTGCTAATTTTTCGACCTTTTTTGTATTTTTTTTGGAGTTTTTATAATTTTTTCCTAATTTTGAAGTCTTTAGCTACTTGTGAGTTGTTATAGTTTTTCAATTTTTATAATTTTTCTACAGTTGGGAATTTTTTCAAATTTTTGAATATTAAAAAATAGGGTTTTATTTCTGACTTCTGAGGGGTTTTTGCTAATTTTTCGACCTTTTTTGTATTTGTTTTGGTGTTCTTATAATTTTTTCCAAATTTTGAAGTCTTTAGCTACTTGTGAGTTGTCATAGTTTTTCAATTTTTATAATTTTCTACTGTTGGGAGTTTTTTCAAATTTTTGAAACTTAAAAATAGGGGTTTTTTTTGATTTCTGAGAGGTTTTCGCTAATTTTTCGACCTTATTTGAATTTTTTTTGGAGTTTTTATAATTTTTTCCTAATTTTGAAGTCTTTAGCTACTTGTGAGTTGTTATAGTTTTTCAATTTTAATAATTTTTCTACTGTTGGGAATTTTTTCAAATTTTTGAAACTTAAATATAGGGTTTTTTTTTTGATTTCTGAGAGGTTTTTGCTAATTTTTCGACCTTTTTTGAATTTTTTTTGGATTTTTTATAATTTTTTCCTAATTTTGAAGTCTTTAGCTACTTGTGAGTTGTTATAGTTTTTCAATTTTTATAATTTTTCTGCTGTTGGGAATTTTTTCAAATTTTTGAAACTTAAAAATAGGGTTTTTTTTTTGATTTCTGAGAGGTTTTTGCTAATTTTTCGACCTTTTTTGATTTTTTCTTTGGGTTTTTATAATTTTTTCCTAATTTTGAATTTTAGCTACTTGTGAGTTGCTATAGTTTTTCAATTTTTATAATTTTTCTACTGTTGGGAATTTTTTTAAATTTTTGAAACTTAAAAATAGGGTTTTTTTTTTGATTTCTGAGAGGTTTTTGCTAATTTTTCGACCTTTTTTGAATTTTTGTTTGGAGTTTTTATAATTTTTTCCTAATTTTGAAGTCTTTAGCTACTTGTGAGTTGTTATAGTTTTTCAATTTTTATAATTTTTCTACTGTTGGGAATTTTTTAAAATTTTTGAAACTTAAAAATAGGGTTTTTTTTCTTTATTTCTGAGAGGTTTTTGCTAATTTTTCGACCTTTTTGAATTTTTTTTGGAGTTTTTATAATTTTTTCCTAATTTTGAAGTCTTTAGCTACTTGTGAGTTGTTATAGTTTTTCAATTTTAATAATTTTTCTACTGTTGGGAATTTTTTCAAATTTTTGAAACTTAAATATAGGGTTTTTTTTTTGATTTCTGAGAGGTTTTTTCTAATTTTTCGACCTTTTTTGAATTTTTTTTGGATTTTTTATAATTTTTTCCTAATTTTGAAGTCTTTAGCTACTTGTGAGTTGTTATAGTTTTTCAATTTTTATAATTTTTCTGCTGTTGGGAATTTTTTCAAATTTTTGAAACTTAAAAATAGGGTTTTTTTTTTTGATTTCTGAGAGGTTTTTGCTAATTTTTCGACCTTTTTTGATTTTTTCTTTGGGTTTTTATAATTTTTTCCTAATTTTGAATTTTAGCTACTTGTGAGTTGTTATAGTTTTTCAATTTTTATAATTTTTCTACTGTTGGGAATTTTTTTAAATTTTTGAAACTTATAAATAGGGTTTTTTTTTTGATTTCTGAGAGGTTTTTGCTAATTTTTCGACCTTTTTTGAATTTTTGTTTGGAGTTTTTATAATTTTTTCCTAATTTTGAAGTCTTTAGCTACTTGTGAGTTGTTATAGTTTTTCAATTTTTATAATTTTTCTACTGTTGGGAATTTTTTCAAATTTTTAAACTTAAAAATAGTGTTTTTTTTTTGATTTCTGAGAGGTTTTTGCTAATTTTTCGACCTTTTTTGAATTTATTTTGAAGTTTTTATAATTTTTTCCAAATTTTGAAGTCTTTAACTACTTGTGAGTTGTTAAAATTTTTCAATTTTTATAATTTTTCTACTGTTGGGAATTTTTTAAAATTTTTGAAACTTAAAATAGGGTTTTTTTTTTTGATTTCTGAGAGGTTTTTGCTAATTTTTCGACCTTTTTTGAATTTTTTTTGGATTTTTTATAATTTTTTCCTAATTTTGAAGTCTTTAGCTACTTGTGAGTTCTTATAGTTTTTCAATTTTTATAATTATTCTACTGTTGGGAATTTTTTAAAATTTTTGAAACTTAAAAATAGGGTTTTTTTTTGATTTCTGAGAGGTTTTTGCTAATTTTTCGACCTTTTTTGAATTTTTTTTGGAGTTTTTATAATTTTTTCCTAATTTTGAAGTCTTTAGCTACTTGTGAGTTGTTATAGTTTTTCAACTTTTATAATTATTCAACTGTTGGGAATTTTTTCAAATTTTTGAAACTTAAAAATAGGGTTTTTTTTTGATTTCTGAGAGGTTTTTGCTAATTTTTCGACCTTTTTTGAATTTTTGTTTGGAGTTTTTATAATTTTTTCCTAATTTTGAAGTCTTTAGCTACTTGTGAGTTGTTATAGTTTTTCAATTTTTATAATTTTTCTACTGTTGGGAATTTTTTAAAATTTTTGAAACTTAAAAATAGGGTTTTTTTTCTTTATTTCTGAGAGGTTTTTGCTAATTTTTCGACCTTTTTTGAATTTTTTTTGGAGTTTTTATAATTTTTTCTTAATTTTGAAGTCTTTAGCTACTTGTGAGTTGTTATGGTTTTTTAATTCTTATAATTTTTCTACTGCTGGGAATTTTTTCAAATTTTTGAAACTTAAAAATAGGGTTTTTTTTTTATTTCTGAGATGTTTTTGCTAATTTTTCGACCTTTTTTGAATTTTTTTTGGAGTTTTTATAATTTTTTCCTAATTTTGAAGTCTTTAGCTACTTGTGAGTTGTTATAGTTTTTCAATTTTTATAATTTTTCTACAGTTGGGAATTTTTTCAAATTTTTGAAACTTAAAAATAGGGTTTTTTTTCTGACTTCTGAGGGGTTTTTGCTAATTTTCCGACCATTTTTGAATTTTTTTTGGAGTTTTTATAATTTTTTCCAAATTTTGAAGTCTTTAACTACTTGTGAGTTGTTAAAATTTTTCAATTTTTATAATTTTTCTACTGTTGGGAATTTTTTAAAATTTTTGAAACTTAAAATAGGGTTTTTTTTTTTGATTTCTGAGAGGTTTTTGCTAATTTTTCGACCTTTTTTGAATTTTTTTTGGATTTTTTATAATTTTTTCCTAATTTTGAAGTCTTTAGCTACTTGTGAGTTCTTATAGTTTTTCAATTTTTATAATTATTCTACTGTTGGGAATTTTTTAAAATTTTTGAAACTTAAAAATAGGGTTTGTTTTTGATTTCTGTGAGGTTTTTGCTAATTTTTCGACCTTTTTTGAATTTTTTTTGGAGTTTTTATAATTTTTTCCTAATTTTGAAGTCTTTAGCTACTTGTGAGTTCTTATAGTTTTTCAATTTTTATAATTATTCAACTGTTGGGAATTTTTTCAAATTTTTGAAACTTAAAAATAGGGTTTTTTTTTGATTTCTGAGAGGTTTTTGCTAATTTTTCGACCTTTTTTGAATTTTTGTTTGGAGTTTTTATAATTTTTTCCTAATTTTGAAGTCTTTAGCTACTTGTGAGTTGTTATAGTTTTTCAATTTTTATAATTTTTCTACTGTTGGGAATTTTTTAAAATTTTTGAAACTTAAAAATAGGGTTTTTTTTCTTTATTTCTGAGAGGTTTTTGCTAATTTTTCGACCTTTTTTGAATTTTTTTTGGAGTTTTTATAATTTTTTCTTAATTTTGAAGTCTTTAGCTACTTGTGAGTTGTTATAGTTTTTCAATTCTTATAATTTTTCTACTGCTGGGAATTTTTTCAAATTTTTGAAACTTAAAAATAGGGTTTTTTTTTTTATTTCTGAGATGTTTTTGCTAATTTTTCGACCTTTTTTGAATTTTTTTTGGAGTTTTTATAATTTTTTCCTAATTTTGAACTCTTTAGCTACTTGTGAGTTGTTATAGTTTTTCAATTTTTATAATTTTTCTACAGTTGGGAATTTTTTCAAATTTTTGAAACTTAAAAATAGGGTTTTTTTTCTGACTTCTGAGGGGTTTTTGCTAATTTTTCGACCATTTTTGAATTTTTTTTGGAGTTTTTATAATTTTTTCCAAATTTTGAAGTCTTTAACTACTTGTGAGTTGTTATAGTTTTTCAATTTTAATAATTTTTCTACGGTTGGGAATTTTTTCAAATTTTTGAAACTTAAAAATAGGGTTTTTTTTTGATTTCTGAGAGGTTTTTGCTAATTTTTCAACCTTTTTTGAATTTTTTTTGGAGTTTTTATAATTTTTTCCTAATTTTGAAGTCTTTAGCTACTTGTGAGTTGTTATAGTTTTTCAATTTTTATAATTTTTCTACTGTTGGGAATTTTTTCAAATTTTTGAAACTTAAAAATAGGGTTTTTTTTTTTGATTTCTGAGAGGTTTTTGCTAATTTTTCGACCTTTTTTGATTTTTTTTTTGGGTTTTTATAATTTTTTCCTAATTTTGAAGTCTTTAGCTACTTGTGAGTTGTTATAGTTTTTCAATTTTTATAATTTTTCTACTGTTGGGAGTTTTTTCAAATTTTTGAAACTTAGAAATAGGGGTTTTTTTTTTGATTTCTGAGAGGTTTTTGCTAATTTTTCGACCTTTTTTGAATTTTTATTGGAGTTTTTATAATTTTTTCCTAATTTTGAAGTCTTTAGCTACTTGTGAGTTGTTATAGTTTTTCAACTTTTATAATTTTTCCACTGTTGGGAAGTTTTTAAAATTTTTGAAACTTAAATATAGGGTTTTTTTTGATTTCTGAGAGGTTTTCGCTAATTTTTCGACCTTTTTTGATTTTTTTTTTGGGTTTTTATAATTTTTTCCTAATTTTGAATTTTAGCTACTTGTGAGTTGTTATAGTTTTTCAATTTTTATAATTTGTCTACTGTTGGGAATTTTTTCAAATTTTTGAAACTTAAAAATATGGTTTTTTTTTTGATTTCTGAGAGGTTTTTGCTAATTTTTCGACCTTTTTTGAATTTTTATTGGAGTTTTTATAATTTTTTCCTAATTTTGAAGTCTTTAGCTACTTGTAAGTTGTCATAGTTTTTCAATTTTTATAATTTTTCTACTGTTGGGAGTTTTTTCAAATTTTTGAAACTTAAAAATAGGGTTCTTTTTTTGATTTCTGAGAGGTTTTTGCTAATTTTTCGACCTTTTTTGATTTTTTTTGGAGTTTTTATAATTTTTTCCTAATTTTGAATTTTAGCTACTTGTGAGTTGTTATAGTTTTTCAATTTTTATAATTTTTCTACTGTTGGGAATTTTTTCAAATTTTTGAAACTTAAAAATATGGTTTTTTTTTTGATTTATGTGAGGTTTTTGCTAATTTTTCGACCTTTTTTGAATTTTTATTGGAGTTTTTATAATTTTTTCCTAATTTTGAAGTCTTTAGCTACTTGTGAGTTGTTATAGTTTTTCAACTTTTATAATTTTTCCACTGTTGGGAAGTTTTTAAAATTTTTGAAACTTAAATATAGGGTTTTTTTTGATTTCTGAGAGGTTTTCGCTAATTTTTCGACCTTTTTTGATTTTTTTTTTGGGTTTTTATAATTTTTTCCTAATTTTGAATTTTAGCTACTTGTGAGTTGTTATAGTTTTTCAATTTTTATAATTTGTCTACTGTTGGGAATTTTTTCAAATTTTTGAAACTTAGAAATAGGGGTTTTTTTTTGATTTCTGAGAGGTTTTTGCTAATTTTTCGACCTTTTTTGAATTTTTATTGGAGTTTTTATAATTTTTTCCTAATTTTGAAGTCTTTAGCTACTTGTAAGTTGTCATAGTTTTTCAATTTTTATAATTTTTCTACTGTTGGGAGTTTTTTCAAATTTTTGAAACTTAAAAATAGGGTTCTTTTTTTGATTTCTGAGAGGTTTTTTTATAATTTTTCTACTGCTGGGAATTTTTTCAAATTTTTGAAACTTAAAAATAGGGTTTTTTTTTTTATTTCTGAGATGTTTTTGCTAATTTTTCGACCTTTTTTGAATTTTTTTTGGAGTTTTTATAATTTTTTCCTAATTTTGAACTCTTTAGCTACTTGTGAGTTGTTATAGTTTTTCAATTTTTATAATTTTTCTACAGTTGGGAATTTTTTCAAATTTTTGAAACTTAAAAATAGGGTTTTTTTTCTGACTTCTGAGGGGTTTTTGCTAATTTTTCGACCATTTTTGAATTTTTTTTGGAGTTTTTATAATTTTTTCCAAATTTTGAAGTCTTTAACTACTTGTGAGTTGTTATAGTTTTTCAATTTTAATAATTTTTCTACGGTTGGGAATTTTTTCAAATTTTTGAAACTTAAAAATAGGGTTTTTTTTTGATTTCTGAGAGGTTTTTGCTAATTTTTCAACCTTTTTTGAATTTTTTTTGGAGTTTTTATAATTTTTTCCTAATTTTGAAGTCTTTAGCTACTTGTGAGTTGTTATAGTTTTTCAATTTTTATAATTTTTCTACTGTTGGGAATTTTTTCAAATTTTTGAAACTTAAAAATAGGGTTTTTTTTTTTGATTTCTGAGAGGTTTTTGCTAATTTTTCGACCTTTTTTGATTTTTTTTTTGGGTTTTTATAATTTTTTCCTAATTTTGAAGTCTTTAGCTACTTGTGAGTTGTTATAGTTTTTCAATTTTTATAATTTTTCTACTGTTGGGAGTTTTTTCAAATTTTTGAAACTTAGAAATAGGGGTTTTTTTTTTGATTTCTGAGAGGTTTTTGCTAATTTTTCGACCTTTTTTGAATTTTTATTGGAGTTTTTATAATTTTTTCCTAATTTTGAAGTCTTTAGCTACTTGTGAGTTGTTATAGTTTTTCAACTTTTATAATTTTTCCACTGTTGGGAAGTTTTTAAAATTTTTGAAACTTAAATATAGGGTTTTTTTTGATTTCTGAGAGGTTTTCGCTAATTTTTCGACCTTTTTTGATTTTTTTTTTGGGTTTTTATAATTTTTTCCTAATTTTGAATTTTAGCTACTTGTGAGTTGTTATAGTTTTTCAATTTTTATAATTTGTCTACTGTTGGGAATTTTTTCAAATTTTTGAAACTTAAAAATATGGTTTTTTTTTTGATTTCTGAGAGGTTTTTGCTAATTTTTCGACCTTTTTTGAATTTTTATTGGAGTTTTTATAATTTTTTCCTAATTTTGAAGTCTTTAGCTACTTGTAAGTTGTCATAGTTTTTCAATTTTTATAATTTTTCTACTGTTGGGAGTTTTTTCAAATTTTTGAAACTTAAAAATAGGGTTCTTTTTTTGATTTCTGAGAGGTTTTTGCTAATTTTTCGACCTTTTTTGATTTTTTTTGGAGTTTTTATAATTTTTTCCTAATTTTGAATTTTAGCTACTTGTGAGTTGTTATAGTTTTTCAATTTTTATAATTTTTCTACTGTTGGGAATTTTTTCAAATTTTTGAAACTTAAAAATATGGTTTTTTTTTTGATTTATGTGAGGTTTTTGCTAATTTTTCGACCTTTTTTGAATTTTTATTGGAGTTTTTATAATTTTTTCCTAATTTTGAAGTCTTTAGCTACTTGTGAGTTGTTATAGTTTTTCAACTTTTATAATTTTTCCACTGTTGGGAAGTTTTTAAAATTTTTGAAACTTAAATATAGGGTTTTTTTTGATTTCTGAGAGGTTTTCGCTAATTTTTCGACCTTTTTTGATTTTTTTTTTGGGTTTTTATAATTTTTTCCTAATTTTGAATTTTAGCTACTTGTGAGTTGTTATAGTTTTTCAATTTTTATAATTTGTCTACTGTTGGGAATTTTTTCAAATTTTTGAAACTTAGAAATAGGGGTTTTTTTTTGATTTCTGAGAGGTTTTTGCTAATTTTTCGACCTTTTTTGAATTTTTATTGGAGTTTTTATAATTTTTTCCTAATTTTGAAGTCTTTAGCTACTTGTAAGTTGTCATAGTTTTTCAATTTTTATAATTTTTCTACTGTTGGGAGTTTTTTCAAATTTTTGAAACTTAAAAATAGGGTTCTTTTTTTGATTTCTGAGAGGTTTTTGCTAATTTTTCGACCTTTTTTGATTTTTTTTGGAGTTTTTATAATTTTTTCCTAATTTTGAATTTTAGCTACTTGTGAGTTGTTATAGTTTTTCAATCTTTATAATTTGTCTACTGTTGGGAATTTTTTCAAATTTTTGAAACTTAAAAATATGGTTTTTTTTTTGATTTCTGTGAGGTTTTTGCTAATTTTTCGACCTTTTTTGAATTTTTTTTGGAGTTTTTATAATTTTTTCCTAATTTTGATGTCTTTAGCTACTTGTGAATTGTTATAGTTTTTCAATTTTTATAATTTTTCTACTGTTGGGAATTTTTTCAAATTTTTAAACTTAAAAATAGTGTTTTTTTTTTGATTTCTGAGAGGTTTTTGCTAATTTTTCGACCTTTTTTGAATTTTTTTTGAAGTTTTTATAATTTTTTCCAAATTTTGCAGTCTTTAACTACTTGTGAGTTGTTAAAATTTTTCAATTTTTATAATTTTTCTACTGTTGGAAATTTTTTAAAATTTTTGAAACTTAAAATAGGGTTTTTTTTTTTGATTTCTGAGAGGTTTTTGCTAATTTTTCGACCTTTTTTGAATTTTTTTTGGATTTTTTATAATTTTTTCCTAATTTTGAAGTCTTTAGCTACTTGTGAGTTCTTATAGTTTTTCAATTTTTATAATTATTCTACTGTTGGGAATTTTTTAAAATTTTTGAAACTTAAAAATAGGGTTTTTTTTTGATTTCTGAGAGGTTTTTGCTAATTTTTCGACCTTTTTTGAATTTTTTTTGGAGTTTTTATAATTTTTTCCTAATTTTGAAGTCTTTAGCTACTTGTGAGTTCTTATAGTTTTTCAATTTTTATAATTATTCAACTGTTGGGAATTTTTTCAAATTTTTGAAACTTAAAAATAGGGTTTTTTTTTGATTTCTGAGAGGTTTTTGCTAATTTTTCGACCTTTTTTGAATTTTTGTTTGGAGTTTTTATAATTTTTTCCTAATTTTGAAGTCTTTAGCTACTTGTGAGTTGTTATAGTTTTTCAATTTTTATAATTTTTCTACTGTTGGGAATTTTTTAAAATTTTTGAAACTTAAAAATAGGGTTTTTTTTCTTTATTTCTGAGAGGTTTTTGCTAATTTTTCGAACTTTTTTGAAATTTTTTTGGAGTTTTTATAATTTTTTCTTAATTTTGAAGTCTTTAGCTACTTGTGAGTTGTTATAGTTTTTCAATTCTTATAATTTTTCTACTGCTGGGAATTTTTTCAAATTTTTGAAACTTAAAAATAGGGTTTTTTTTTTATTTCTGAGATGTTTTTGCTAATTTTTCGACCTTTTTTGAATTTTTTTTGGAGTTTTTATAATTTTTTCCTAATTTTGAACTCTTTAGCTACTTGTGAGTTGTTATAGTTTTTCAATTTTTATAATTTTTCTACAGTTGGGAATTTTTTCAAATTTTTGAAACTTAAAAATAGGGTTTTTTTTCTGACTTCTGAGGGGTTTTTGCTACTGTTTCGACCATTTTTGAATTTTTTTTGGAGTTTTTATAATTTTTTCCAAATTTTGAAGTCTTTAACTACTTGTGAGTTGTTATAGTTTTTCAATTTTAATAATTTTTCTACGGTTGGGAATTTTTTCAAATTTTTGAAACTTAAAAATAGGGTTTTTTTTTTGATTTCTGAGAGGTTTTTGCTAATTTTTCAACCTTTTTTGAATTTTTTTTGGAGTTTTTATAATTTTTTCCTAATTTTGAAGTCTTTAGCTACTTGTGAGTTGTTATAGTTTTTCAATTTTTATAATTTTTCTACTGTTGGGAATTTTTTCAAATTTTTGAAACTTAAAAATAGGGGTTTTTTTTTTGATTTCTGAGAGGTTTTTGCTAATTTTTCGACCTTTTTTGATTTTTTTTTTGGGTTTTTATAATTTTTTCCTAATTTTGAAGTCTTTAGCTACTTGTGAATTGTTATAGTTTTTCAATTTTTATAATTTTTCTACTGTTGGGAGTTTTTTCAAATTTTTGAAACTTAGAAATAGGGGTTTTTTTTTTGATTTCTGAGAGGTTTTTGCTAATTTTTCGACCTTTTTTGAATTTTTATTGGAGTTTTTATAATTTTTTCCTAATTTTGAAGTCTTTAGCTACTTGTGAGTTGTTATAGTTTTTCAACTTTTATAATTTTTCCACTGTTGGGAAGTTTTTAAAATTTTTGAAACTTAAATATAGGGTTTTTTTTGATTTCTGAGAGGTTTTCGCTAATTTTTCGACCTTTTTTGATTTTTTTTTTGGGTTTTTATAATTTTTTCCTAATTTTGAATTTTAGCTACTTGTGAGTTGTTATAGTTTTTCAATTTTTATAATTTGTCTACTGTTGGGAATTTTTTCAAATTTTTGAAACTTAAAAATATGGTTTTTTTTTTGATTTCTGTGAGGTTTTTGCTAATTTTTCGACCTTTTTTGAATTTTTATTGGAGTTTTTATAATTTTTTCCTAATTTTGAAGTCTTTAGCTACTTGTAAGTTGTCATAGTTTTTCAATTTTTATAATTTTTCTACTGTTGGGAGTTTTTTCAAATTTTTGAAACTTAAAAATAGGGTTCTTTTTTTGATTTCTGAGAGGTTTTTGCTAATTTTTCGACCTTTTTTGATTTTTTTTGGAGTTTTTATAATTTTTTCCTAATTTTGAATTTTAGCTACTTGTGAGTTGTTATAGTTTTTCAATTTTTATAATTTGTCTACTGTTGGGAATTTTTTCAAATTTTTGAAACTTAAAAATATGGTTTTTTTTTTGATTTATGTGAGGTTTTTGCTAATTTTTCGACCTTTTTTGAATTTTTATTGGAGTTTTTATAATTTTTTCCTAATTTTGAAGTCTTTAGCTACTTGTGAGTTGTTATAGTTTTTCAACTTTTATAATTTTTCCACTGTTGGGAAGTTTTTAAAATTTTTGAAACTTAAATATAGGGTTTTTTTTGATTTCTGAGAGGTTTTCGCTAATTTTTCGACCTTTTTTGATTTTTTTTTTGGGTTTTTATAATTTTTTCCTAATTTTGAATTTTAGCTACTTGTGAGTTGTTATAGTTTTTCAATTTTTATAATTTGTCTACTGTTGGGAATTTTTTCAAATTTTTGAAACTTAGAAATAGGGGTTTTTTTTTTGATTTATGTGAGGTTTTTGCTAATTTTTCGACCTTTTTTGAATTTTTTTTGAAGTTTTTATAATTTTTTCCAAATTTCGAAGTCTTTAACTACTTGTGAGTTGTTAAAATTTTTCAATTTTTATAATTTTTCTACTGTTGGGAATTTTTTAAAATTTTTGAAACTTAAAAATAGGGTTTTTTTTCTTTATTTCTGAGAGGTTTTTGCTAATTTTTCGACCTTTTTTGAATTTTTTTTGGAGTTTTTATAATTTTTTCTTAATTTTGAAGTCTTTAGCTACTTGTGAGTTGTTATAGTTTTTCAATTCTTATAATTTTTCTACTGCTGGGAATTTTTTCAAATTTTTGAAACTTAAAAATAGGGTTTTTTTTTTTATTTCTGAGATGTTTTTGCTAATTTTTCGACCTTTTTTGAATTTTTTTTGGAGTTTTTATAATTTTTTCCTAATTTTGAACTCTTTAGCTACTTGTGAGTTGTTATAGTTTTTCAATTTTTATAATTTTTCTACAGTTGGGAATTTTTTCAAATTTTTGAAACTTAAAAATAGGGTTTTTTTTCTGACTTCTGAGGGGTTTTTGCTACTTTTTCGACCATTTTTGAATTTTTTTTGGAGTTTTTATAATTTTTTCCAAATTTTGAAGTCTTTAACTACTTGTGAGTTGTTATAGTTTTTCAATTTTAATATTTTTTCTACGGTTGGGAATTTTTTCAAATTTTTGAAACTTAAAAATAGGGTTTTTTTTTTGATTTCTGAGAGGTTTTTGCTAATTTTTCAACCTTTTTTGAATTTTTTTTGGAGTTTTTATAATTTTTTCCTAATTTTGAAGTCTTTAGCTACTTGTGAGTTGTTATAGTTTTTCAATTTTTATAATTTTTCTACTGTTGGGAATTTTTTCAAATTTTTGAAACTTAAAAATAGGGGTTTTTTTTTTGATTTCTGAGAGGTTTTTGCTAATTTTTCGACCTTTTTTGATTTTTTTTTTGGGTTTTTATAATTTTTTCCTAATTTTGAAGTCTTTAGCTACTTGTGAATTGTTATAGTTTTTCAATTTTTATAATTTTTCTACTGTTGGGAGTTTTTTCAAATTTTTGAAACTTAGAAATAGGGGTTTTTTTTTTGATTTCTGAGAGGTTTTTGCTAATTTTTCGACCTTTTTTGAATTTTTATTGGAATTTTTATAATTTTTTCCTAATTTTGAAGTCTTTAGCTACTTGTGAGTTGTTATAGTTTTTCAACTTTTATAATTTTTCCACTGTTGGGAAGTTTTTAAAATTTTTGAAACTTAAATATAGGGTTTTTTTTGATTTCTGAGAGGTTTTCGCTAATTTTTCGACCTTTTTTGATTTTTTTTTTGGGTTTTTATAATTTTTTCCTAATTTTGAATTTTAGCTACTTGTGAGTTGTTATAGTTTTTCAATTTTTATAATTTGTCTACTGTTGGGAATTTTTTCAAATTTTTGAAACTTAAAAATATGGTTTTTTTTTTGATTTCTGTGAGGTTTTTGCTAATTTTTCGACCTTTTTTGAATTTTTATTGGAGTTTTTATAATTTTTTCCTAATTTTGAAGTCTTTAGCTACTTGTAAGTTGTCATAGTTTTTCAATTTTTATAATTTTTCTACTGTTGGGAGTTTTTTCAAATTTTTGAAACTTAAAAATAGGGTTCTTTTTTTGATTTCTGAGAGGTTTTTGCTAATTTTTCGACCTTTTTTGATTTTTTTTGGAGTTTTTATAATTTTTTCCTAATTTTGAATTTTAGCTACTTGTGAGTTGTTATAGTTTTTCAATTTTTATAATTTGTCTACTGTTGGGAATTTTTTCAAATTTTTGAAACTTAAAAATATGGTTTTTTTTTTGATTTATGTGAGGTTTTTGCTAATTTTTCGACCTTTTTTGAATTTTTATTGGAGTTTTTATAATTTTTTCCTAATTTTGAAGTCTTTAGCTACTTGTGAGTTGTTATAGTTTTTCAACTTTTATAATTTTTCCACTGTTGGGAAGTTTTTAAAATTTTTGAAACTTAAATATAGGGTTTTTTTTGATTTCTGAGAGGTTTTCGCTAATTTTTCGACCTTTTTTGATTTTTTTTTTGGGTTTTTATAATTTTTTCCTAATTTTGAATTTTAGCTACTTGTGAGTTGTTATAGTTTTTCAATTTTTATAATTTGTCTACTGTTGGGAATTTTTTCAAATTTTTGAAACTTAGAAATAGGGGTTTTTTTTTTGATTTCTGAGAGGTTTTTGCTAATTTTTCGACCTTTTTTGAATTTTTATTGGAGTTTTTATAATTTTTTCCTAATTTTGAAGTCTTTAGCTACTTGTAAGTTGTCATAGTTTTTCAATTTTTATAATTTTTCTACTGTTGGGAGTTTTTTCAAATTTTTGAAACTTAAAAATAGGGTTCTTTTTTTGATTTCTGAGAGGTTTTTGCTAATTTTTCGACCTTTTTTGATTTTTTTTGGAGTTTTTATAATTTTTTCCTAATTTTGAATTTTAGCTACTTGTGAGTTGTTATAGTTTTTCAATTTTTATAATTTGTCTACTGTTGGGAATTTTTTCAAATTTTTGAAACTTAAAAATATGGTTTTTTTTTTGATTTCTGTGAGGTTTTTGCTAATTTTTCGACCTTTTTTGAATTTTTTTGGAGTTTTTATAATTTTTTCCTAATTTTGATGTCTTTAGCTACTTGTGAATTGTTATAGTTTTTCAATTTTTATAATTTTTCTACTGTTGGGAATTTTTTCAAATTTTTAAACTTAAAAATAGTGTTTTTTTTTTGATTTCTGAGAGGTTTTTGCTAATTTTTCGACCTTTTTTGAATTTTTTTTGAAGTTTTTATAATTTTTTCCTAATTTTGAAGTCTTTAGCTACTTGTGAGTTGTTATAGTTTTTCAATTTTTATAATTTTTATAATTTTTATAATTTTTCTACTGTTGTGAATTTTTTCAAATTTTTGAAACTTAAAAACTTTTTTGAATTTTTTTTTGAGTTTTTATAATTTTTTCCTAATTTTGAAGTCTTTAGCTACTTGTGAGTTGTCATAGTTTTTCAATTTTTATAATTTTTCTACTGTTGGGAGTTTTTTCAAATTTTTGAAACTTAAAAATAGGGTTCTTTTTTTGATTTCTGAGAGGTTTTTGCTAATTTTTCGACCTTTTTTGATTTTTTTTGGAGTTTTTATAATTTTTTCCTAATTTTGAATTTTAGCTACTTGTGAGTTGTTATAGTTTTTCAATTTTTATAATTTGTCTACTGTTGGGAATTTTTTCAAATTTTTGAAACTTAAAAATATGGTTTTTTTTTTGATTTCTGTGAGGTTTTTGCTAATTTTTCGACCTTTTTTGAATTTTTTTGGAGTTTTTATAATTTTTTCCTAATTTTGATGTCTTTAGCTACTTGTGAATTGTTATAGTTTTTCAATTTTTATAATTTTTCTACTGTTGGGAATTTTTTCAAATTTTTAAACTTAAAAATAGTGTTTTTTTTTTGATTTCTGAGAGGTTTTTGCTAATTTTTCGACCTTTTTTGAATTTTTATTGGAGTTTTTATAATTTTTTCCTAATTTTGAAGTCTTTAGCTACTTGTAAGTTGTCATAGTTTTTCAATTTTTATAATTTTTCTACTGTTGGGAGTTTTTTCAAATTTTTGAAACTTAAAAATAGGGTTCTTTTTTTGATTTCTGAGAGGTTTTTGCTAATTTTTCGACCTTTTTTGATTTTTTTTGGAGTTTTTATAATTTTTTCCTAATTTTGAATTTTAGCTACTTGTGAGTTGTTATAGTTTTTCAATTTTTATAATTTGTCTACTGTTGGGAATTTTTTCAAATTTTTGAAACTTAAAAATATGGTTTTTTTTTTGATTTCTGTGAGGTTTTTGCTAATTTTTCGACCTTTTTTGAATTTTTTTGGAGTTTTTATAATTTTTTCCTAATTTTGATGTCTTTAGCTACTTGTGAATTGTTATAGTTTTTCAATTTTTATAATTTTTCTACTGTTGGGAATTTTTTCAAATTTTTGAAACTTAGAAATAGGGGTTTTTTTTTTGATTTCTGAGAGGTTTTTGCTAATTTTTCGACCTTTTTTGAATTTTTATTGGAGTTTTTATAATTTTTTCCTAATTTTGAAGTCTTTAGCTACTTGTAAGTTGTCATAGTTTTTCAATTTTTATAATTTTTCTACTGTTGGGAGTTTTTTCAAATTTTTGAAACTTAAAAATAGGGTTCTTTTTTTGATTTCTGAGAGGTTTTTGCTAATTTTTCGACCTTTTTTGATTTTTTTTGGAGTTTTTATAATTTTTTCCTAATTTTGAATTTTAGCTACTTGTGAGTTGTTATAGTTTTTCAATTTTTATAATTTGTCTACTGTTGGGAATTTTTTCAAATTTTTGAAACTTAAAAATATGGTTTTTTTTTTGATTTCTGTGAGGTTTTTGCTAATTTTTCGACCTTTTTTGAATTTTTTTGGAGTTTTTATAATTTTTTCCTAATTTTGATGTCTTTAGCTACTTGTGAATTGTTATAGTTTTTCAATTTTTATAATTTTTCTACTGTTGGGAATTTTTTCAAATTTTTAAACTTAAAAATAGTGTTTTTTTTTTGATTTCTGAGAGGTTTTTGCTAATTTTTCGACCTTTTTTGAATTTTTTTTGAAGTTTTTATAATTTTTTCCTAATTTTGAAGTCTTTAGCTACTTGTGAGTTGTTATAGTTTTTCAATTTTTATAATTTTTATAATTTTTATAATTTGTCTACTGTTGGGAATTTTTTCAAATTTTTGAATATTAAAAAATAGGGTTTTTTTTCTGACTTCTGAGGGGTTTTTGCTAATTTTTCGACCTTTTTTGTATTTGTTTTGGTGTTCTTATAATTTTTTCCAAATTTTGAAGTCTTTAGCTACTTGTGAGTTGTCATAGTTTTTCAATTTTTATAATTTTTCTACTGTTGGGAGTTTTTTCAAATTTTTGAAACTTAAAAATAGGGTTTTTTTTTGATTTCTGAGAGGTTTTTGCTAATTTTTCGACCTTTTTTGAATTTTTTTTTGGAGTTTTTATAATTTTTTCCTTATTTTGAATTTTAGCAACTTGTGAGTTGTTATAGTTTTTCAATTTTTATAATTTTTCTACTGTTGGGAATTTTTTCAAATTTTTGAAACTTAAAAATTGGGTTTTTTTTTTGATTTCTGAGAGGTTTTTGCTAATTTTTCGACCTTTTTTGTATTTGTTTTGGTGTTCTTATAATTTTTTCCAAATTTTGAAGTCTTTGGCTACTTGTGAGTTGTTATAGTTTTTCAATTTTTATAATTTTTCTACTGTTGGGAATTTTTTCAAATTTTTGAAACTTAAAAATAGGGTTTTTTTTTTGATTTCTGATAGGTTTTTGCTAATTTTTCGACCTTTTTTGAATTTTTTTTGGAGTTTTTATAATTTTTTCCTAATTTTGAAGTCTTTAGCTACTTGTGAGTTGTTATAGTTTTTCAATTTTTATAATTTTTATAATTTTTCTACTGTTGGGCATTTTTTCAAATTTTTGAAACTTAAAAATAGGGTTTTTTTTGATTTCTCAGAGGTTTTTGCTAATTTTTCGACCTTTTTTGTATTTGTTTTGGTGTTCTTATAATTTTTTCCAAATTTTGAAGTCTTTGGCTACTTGTGAGTTGTTATAGTTTTTCAATTTTTATAATTTTTCTACTGTTGGGAATTTTTTCAAATTTTTGAAACTTAAAAATAGGGTTTTTTTTTTGATTTCTGATAGGTTTTTGCTAATTTTTCGACCTTTTTTGAATTTTTTTTGGAGTTTTTATAATTTTTTCCTAATTTTGAAGTCTTTAGCTACTTGTGAGTTGTTAAAATTTTCCAATTTTTATAATTTTTCTACTGTTGGGAATTTTTTCAAATTTTTGAAACTTAAAATAGGGTTTTTTTTTTGATTTCTGAGAGGTTTTTGCTAATTTTTCGACCTTTTTTGAATTTTTTTTGGAGTTTTTATAATTTTTTCCTAATTTTGAAGTCTTTAGCTACTTGTGAGTTGTCATAGTTTTTCAATTTTTATAATTTTTCTACTGTTGGGAGTTTTTTCAAATTTTTGAATCTTAAAAATAGGGTTTTTTTTTTATTTCTGAGAGGTTTTTGCTAATTTTTCGACCTTTTTTGAAGTTTTTTTTGGAGTTTTTATAATTTTTTCCTAATTTTGAAGTCTTTAGCTACTTGTGAGTTGTCATAGTTTTTCAATTTTTATAATTTTTCTACTGTTGGGAGTTTTTTCAAATTTTTGAATCTTAAAAATAGGGTTTTTTTTTTATTTCTGAGAGGTTTTTGCTAATTTTTCGACCTTTTTTGAATTTTTTTTGGAGTTTTTATAATTTTTTCCTAATTTTGAAGTCTTTAGCTACTTGTGAGTTGTCATAGTTTTTCAATTTTTATAATTTTTCTACTGTTGGGAGTTTTTTCAAATTTTTGAAACTTAAAAATAGGGTGCTTTTTTTGATTTCTGAGAGGTTTTGCTAATTTTTCGACCTTTTTTGAATTTTTTTTGGAGTTTTTATAATTTTTTCCTAATTTTGAATTTTAGCTACTTGTGAGTTGTTATAGTTTTTCAATTTTTATAATTTTTCTACTATTGGGAATATTTTCAAATTTTTCAAACTTAAAAATAGGGTTTTTTTTTTGATGTCTGAGAGGTTTTTGCTAATTTTTTGACCTTTTTTGAATTTTTTTTGGAGTTTTTATAATTTTTTCCTAATTTTGAAGTCTTTAGCTACTTGTGAGTTGTCATAGTTTTTCAATTTTTATAATTTTTCTACTGTTGGGAGTTTTTTCAAATTTTTGAATCTTAAAAATAGGGTTTTTTTTTTATTTCTGAGAGGTTTTTGCTAATTTTTCGACCTTTTTTGAAGTTTTTTTTGGAGTTTTTATAATTTTTTCCTAATTTTGAAGTCTTTAGCTACTTGTGAGTTGTCATAGTTTTTCAATTTTTATAATTTTTCTACTGTTGGGAGTTTTTTCAAATTTTTGAAACTTAAAAATAGGGTGCTTTTTTTGATTTCTGAGAGGTTTTGCTAATTTTTCGACCTTTTTTGAATTTTTTTTGGAGTTTTTATAATTTTTTCCTAATTTTGAATTTTAGCTACTTGTGAGTTGTTATAGTTTTTCAATTTTTATAATTTTTCTAATGTTGGGAATTTTTTCAAATTTTTGAAACTTAAAAATAGGGTTTTTTTTTGATTTGTGAGAGGTTTTTGCTAATTTTTCGACCTTTTTTGTATTGTTTTTGGAGTTATTATAATTTTTTCCAAATTTTGAAGTCTTTAGCTACTTGTGAGTTGTTATAGTTTTTCAATTTTTATAATTTTTCTACTGTTGGGAATTTTTTCAAATTTTTGAAACTTAAAAATAGGGTTTTTTTTTGATTTCTGAGAGGTTTTTGCTAATTTTTAGACCTTTTTTGAATTTTTTTTGGAGTTTTTATAATTTTTTCCTAATTTTGAAGTCTTTAGCTACTTGTGACTTGTTATAGTTTTTCAATTTTTATAATTTTTATAATTTTTATAATTTTTCTACTGTTGGGAATTTTTTCAAATTTTTGAAACTTAAAAACTTTTTTGAATTTTTTTTTGAGTTTTTATAATTTTTTCCTAATTTTGAAGTCTTTAGCTACTTGTGAGTTGTCATAGTTTTTCAATTTTTATAATTTTTCTACTGTTGGGAGTTTTTTCAAATTTTTGAATCTTAAAAATAGGGTTTTTTTTTGATTTCTGAGAGGTTTTTGCTAATTTTTCGAGCTTTTTTGAATTTTTTTTGGAGTTTTTATAATTTTTTCCTAATTTTGAAGTCTTTAGCTACTTGCGAGTTGTCATAGTTTTTCAATTTTTATAATTTTTCTACTGTTGGGAGTTTTTTCAAATTTTTGAAACTTAAAAATAGGGTTTTTTTTTTGATTTCTGAGAGGTTTTTGCTAATTTTTCGACCTTTTTTGAATTTTTTTTGGAGTTTTTATAATTTTTTCCTAATTTTGAAGTCTTTAGCTACTTGTGAGTTGTTATAATTTTTCTATCGTTGGGAATTTTTTCAAATTTTTGAAACTTAAAAATAGGGTTTTTTTTTTGATGTCTGAGAGGTTTTTGCTAATTTTTCGACCTTTTTTGAATTTTTTTTGGAGTTTTTATAATTTTTTCCTAATTTTGAAGTCTTTAGCTACTTGTGAGTTGTTATAGTTTTTCAATTTTTATAATTTTTCTACTATTGGGAATATTTTCAAATTTTCGAAACTTAAAAATAGGGTTTTTTTTTTGATGTCTGAGAGGTTTTTGCTAATTTTTAGACATTTTTTGAATTTTTTTTGGAGTTTTTATAATTTTTTCCTAATTTTGAAGTCTTTAGCTACTTGTGAGTTGTTATAGTTTTTCAATTTTTATAATTTTTCTACTGTTGGGAATTTTTTAAAATTTTGAAACTTAAAAATAGGGTTTTTTTTTTTAATTTCTGAGAGGTTTTTGCTAATTTTTCGACCTTTTTTGAATTTTTTTTGGAGGTTTTATATGTTTTTCCTAATTTTGAAGTCTTAAGCTACTTGTGAGTTGTTATAGTTTTTCAATTTTTATAATTTTTCTACTGTTGGGAATTTTTTCAAATTTTTGAAACTTAAAAATAGGGTTTTTTTTTTGATTTCTGAGAGGTTTTTGCTAATTTTTCGACCTTTTTTGAATTTTTTTTGGAGTTTTTATAATTTTTTCCTAATTTTGAAGTCTTTAGCTACTTGTGAGTTGTTATAATTTTTCTATCGTTGGGAATTTTTTCAAATTTTTGAAACTTAAAAATGGGGTTTTTTTTTGATTTCTGAGAGGTTTTTGCTAATTTTTCGACCTTTTTTGAATTTTTTTTGGAGTTTTTATAATTTTTTCCTAATTTTGAAGTCTTTAGCTACTTGTGAGTTGTTATAGTTTTTCAATTTTTATAATTTTTCTACTATTGGGAATATTTTCAAATTTTTCAAACTTAAAAATAGGGTTTTTTTTTTGATGTCTGAGAGGTTTTTGCTAATTTTTTGACCTTTTTTGAATTTTTTTTGGAGTTTTTATAATTTTTTCCTAATTTTGAAGTCTTTAGCTACTTGTGAGTTGTCATAGTTTTTCAATTTTTATAATTTTTCTACTGTTGGGAGTTTTTTCAAATTTTTGAATCTTAAAAATAGGGTTTTTTTTTTATTTCTGAGAGGTTTTTGCTAATTTTTCGACCTTTTTTGAAGTTTTTTTTGGAGTTTTTATAATTTTTTCCTAATTTTGAAGTCTTTAGCTACTTGTGAGTTGTCATAGTTTTTCAATTTTTATAATTTTTCTACTGTTGGGAGTTTTTTCAAATTTTTGAAACTTAAAAATAGGGTGCTTTTTTTGATTTCTGAGAGGTTTTGCTAATTTTTCGACCTTTTTTGAATTTTTTTTGGAGTTTTTATAATTTTTTCCTAATTTTGAATTTTAGCTACTTGTGAGTTGTTATAGTTTTTCAATTTTTATAATTTTTCTAATGTTGGGAATTTTTTCAAATTTTTGAAACTTAAAAATAGGGTTTTTTTTTGATTTGTGAGAGGTTTTTGCTAATTTTTCGACCTTTTTTGTATTGTTTTTGGAGTTATTATAATTTTTTCCAAATTTTGAAGTCTTTAGCTACTTGTGAGTTGTTATAGTTTTTCAATTTTTATAATTTTTCTACTGTTGGGAATTTTTTCAAATTTTTGAAACTTAAAAATAGGGTTTTTTTTTGATTTCTGAGAGGTTTTTGCTAATTTTTAGACCTTTTTTGAATTTTTTTTGGAGTTTTTATAATTTTTTCCTAATTTTGAAGTCTTTAGCTACTTGTGACTTGTTATAGTTTTTCAATTTTTATAATTTTTATAATTTTTATAATTTTTCTACTGTTGGGAATTTTTTCAAATTTTTGAAACTTAAAAACTTTTTTGAATTTTTTTTTGAGTTTTTATAATTTTTTCCTAATTTTGAAGTCTTTAGCTACTTGTGAGTTGTCATAGTTTTTCAATTTTTATAATTTTTCTACTGTTGGGAGTTTTTTCAAATTTTTGAATCTTAAAAATAGGGTTTTTTTTTGATTTCTGAGAGGTTTTTGCTAATTTTTCGAGCTTTTTTGAATTTTTTTTGGAGTTTTTATAATTTTTTCCTAATTTTGAAGTCTTTAGCTACTTGCGAGTTGTCATAGTTTTTCAATTTTTATAATTTTTCTACTGTTGGGAGTTTTTTCAAATTTTTGAAACTTAAAAATAGGGTTTTTTTTTTGATTTCTGAGAGGTTTTTGCTAATTTTTCGACCTTTTTTGAATTTTTTTTGGAGTTTTTATAATTTTTTCCTAATTTTGAAGTCTTTAGCTACTTGTGAGTTGTTATAATTTTTCTATCGTTGGGAATTTTTTCAAATTTTTGAAACTTAAAAATAGGGTTTTTTTTTTGATGTCTGAGAGGTTTTTGCTAATTTTTCGACCTTTTTTGAATTTTTTTTGGAGTTTTTATAATTTTTTCCTAATTTTGAAGTCTTTAGCTACTTGTGAGTTGTTATAGTTTTTCAATTTTTATAATTTTTCTACTATTGGGAATATTTTCAAATTTTCGAAACTTAAAAATAGGGTTTTTTTTTTGATGTCTGAGAGGTTTTTGCTAATTTTTAGACATTTTTTGAATTTTTTTTGGAGTTTTTATAATTTTTTCCTAATTTTGAAGTCTTTAGCTACTTGTGAGTTGTTATAGTTTTTCAATTTTTATAATTTTTCTACTGTTGGGAATTTTTTAAAATTTTGAAACTTAAAAATAGGGTTTTTTTTTTTAATTTCTGAGAGGTTTTTGCTAATTTTTCGACCTTTTTTGAATTTTTTTTGGAGGTTTTATATGTTTTTCCTAATTTTGAAGTCTTAAGCTACTTGTGAGTTGTTATAGTTTTTCAATTTTTATAATTTTTCTACTGTTGGGAATTTTTTCAAATTTTTGAAACTTAAAAATAGGGTTTTTTTTTTGATTTCTGAGAGGTTTTTGCTAATTTTTCGACCTTTTTTGAATTTTTTTTGGAGTTTTTATAATTTTTTCCTAATTTTGAAGTCTTTAGCTACTTGTGAGTTGTTATAGTTTTACAATTTTTATAATTTTTCTACTGTTGGGAATTTTTTAAAATTTTTGAAACTTAAAAATATGGTTTTTTTTTGATTTCTGAGAGGTTTTTGCTAATTTTTCGACATTTTTTGAATTTTTTTTGGAGTTTTTATAATTTTTTCCTAATTTTGAAGTCTTTAGCTACTTGTGAGTTGTTATAGTTTTTCAATTTTTATAATTTTTCTACTGTTGGGAGTTTTTTCAAATTTTTGAATCTTAAAAATAGGGTTTTTTTTTATTTCTGAGAGGTTTTTGCTAATTTTTCGACCTTTTTTGAATTTTTTTTTTTAGTTTTTATAATTTTTTCCTAATTTTGAAGTCTTTAGCTACTTGTGAGTTGTCATAGTTTTTCAATTTTTATAATTTTTCTACTGTTGGGAGTTTTTTCAAATTTTTGAAACTTAAAAATAGGGTTCTTTTTTTGATTTCTGAGAGGTTTTTGCTAATTTTTCGACCTTTTTTGAATTTTTTTTGGAGTTTTTATAATTTTTTCCTTATTTTGAATTTTAGCTACTTGTGAGTTGTTATAGTTTTTCAATTTTTATAATTTTTCTACTGTTGGGAATTTTTTCAAATTTTTGAAACTTAAAAATAGGTTTTTTTTTTTGATTTCTGAGAGGTTTTTGCTAATTTTTCGAACTTTTTTGTATTTTTTTTGGAGTTCTTATAATTTTTTCCAAATTTTGAAGTCTTTAGCTACTTGTGAGTTGTTATAGTTTTTCAATTTTTATAATTTTTCTACTGTTGGGTATTTTTTCAAATTTTTGAAACTTAAAAATAGGGTTTTTTTTTTGATTTCTGAGAGGTTTTTGCTAATTTTTCGACCTTTTTTGAATTTTTTTTGGAGTTTTTATAATTTTTTCCTAATTTTGAAGTCTTTAGCTACTTGTGAGTTGTTATAGTTTTTCAATTTTTATAATTTTTATAATTTTTATAATTTTTCTACTGTTGGGAATTTTTTCAAATTTTTGAAACTTAAAAATAGGGTTTTTTTTTCGATTTCTGAGAGGTTTTTTGCTAAATTTTCGACCTTTTTTGAATTTTTTTTGGAGTTTTTATAATTTTTTCCTAATTTTGAAGTCTTTAGCTACTTGTGAGTTGTTATAGTTTTTCAATTTTTATAATTTTTCTACTGTTGGGAATTTTTTAAAATTTTTGAAACTTAAAAATAGGTTTTTTTTTTGATTTCTGAGAGGTTTTTGCTAATTTTTCAACCTTTTTTGAATTATTTTTGGAGTTTTTATAATTTTTTCCTAATTTTGAAGTCTTTAGCTACTTGTGAGTTGTTATAGTTTTTCAATTTTTATAATTTTTCTACTGTTGGGAATTTTTTCAAATTTTTGAAACTTAAAAATAGGGTTTTTTTTTTTGATTTCTGAGAGGTTTTTGCTAATTTTACGTCCTTTTTTGAATTTTTTTGGAGTTTTTATAATTTTTTCCTAATTTTGAAGTCTTTAGCTACTTGTGAGTTGTTATAGTTTTTCAATTTTTTTAATTTTTCTACTGTTGGGAATTTTTTCAAATCTTTGAAACTTAAAAATAGGGTTATTTTTTTTGATTTCTGAGAGGTTTTTGCTAATTTTTCGACCTTTTTTGAAGTTTTTTTTGGAGTTTTTATAATTTTTTCCTAATTTTGAATTTTAGCTACTTGTGAGTTGTTATAGTTTTTCAATTTTTATAATTTTTCTACTGTTGGGAATTTTTTCTAATTTTTGAAACTTAAAAATACGGTTTTTTTTTTGATTTCTGAGAGGTTTTTGCTAATTTTACGACCTTTTTTTGTATTTTTTTTGGAGTTCTTATAATTTTTTCCAAATTTTGAAGTCTTTAGCTACTTGTGAGTTGTTATAGTTTTTCAATTTTTATAATTTTTCTACTGTTGGGAATTTTTTCAAATTTTTGAAACTTAAAAATAGGGTTTTTTTTTTGATTTCTGAGAGGTTTTTGCTAATTTTTCGACCTTTTTTGAATTTTTTTTTTAGTTTTTATAATTTTTTCCTAATTTTGAAATCTTTAGCTACTTGTGAGTTATTATAGTTTTTCAATTTTTATAATTTTTTTACTGTTGGGAATTTTTTCAAATTTTTGAAACTTAAAACTAGGGTTTTTTTTCTTTATTTCTGAGAGGTTTTTGCTAATTTTTCGACCTTTTTGAATTTTTTTTGGAGTTTTTATAGTTTTTTCCTAATTTTGAAGTCTTTAGCTACTTGTGAGTTGTTATAGTTTTTCAATTTTTATAATTTTTCTACTGTTGGGGAATTTTTTCAAATCTTTGAAACTTAAAAATAGGTTTTTTTTTTTTGATTTCTGAGAGGTTGTTGCTAATTTTTCGACCTTTTTTGAATTTTTTTTGGAGTTTTAATAATTTTTTCCTAATTTTGAATTTTAGCTACTTGTGAGTTGTTATAGTTTTTCAATTTTTATAATTTTTCTACTGTTGGGAATTTTTTCAAATTTTTGAAACTTAAAAATAGGGTTTTTTTTTTGATTTCTGAGAGGTTTTTGCTAATTTTTCGACCTTTTTTGAATTTTTTTTAGAGTTTTTATAATTTTTTCCTAATTTTGAAATCTTTAGCTACTTGTGAGTTATTATAGTTTTTCAATTTTTATAATTTTTTTACTGTTGGGAATTTTTTCAAATTTTTGAAACTTAAAACTAGGGTTTTTTTTCTTTATTTCTGAGAGGTTTTTGCTAATTTTTCGACCTTTTTTGAATTTTTTTTGGAGTTTTTATAGTTTTTTCCTAATTTTGAAGTCTTTAGCTACTTGTGAGTTGTTATAGTTTTTAAATTTTTATAATTTTTCTACTGTTGGGAATTTTTTAAATTTTTGAAACTTAAAAATAGGGTTTTTTTTATGATTTCTGAGAGGTTTTTGCTAATTTTTCGACCTTTTTTGTATTTGTTTTGGTGTTCTTATAATTTTTTCCAAATTTTGAAGTCTTTAGCTACTTGTGAGTTGTCATAGTTTTTCAATTTTTATATTTTTTCTACTGTTGGGAATTTTTTCAAATTTTTGAAACTTAAAAATAGGGTTTTTTTTTGATTTCTGAGAGGTTTTTGCTAATTTTTCGACCTTTTTTGAATTTTTATTGGAGGTTTTATAATGTTTTCCTAATTTTGAAGTCTTTAGCTACTTGTGAGTTGTTATAGTTTTTCAATTTTTATAATTTTTCTACTGTTGGGTATTTTTCAAATTTTTGAAACTTAAAAATAGGGTTTTTTTTGATTTCTGAGAGGTTTTTGCTAATTTTTCGACCTTTCTTGAATATTTTTTGGAGTTTTTATAATTTTTTCCTAATTTTGAAGTCTTTAGCTACTTGTGAGTTGTTATAGTTTTTCAATTTTTATAATTTTTCTACTGTTGGGAATTTTTTCAAATTTTTCAAACTTAAAAATAGGGTTTTTTTTTGATTTCTGAGAGGTTTTTGCTAATTTTTCGACATTTTTTGAATTTTTTTTGGAGTTTTTATAATTTTTTCCTAATTTTGAAGTCTTTAGCTACTTGTGAGTTGTTATAGTTTTTCAATTTTTATAATTTTTCTACAGTTGGGAATTTTTTAAAATTTTTAAACTTATAAATAGGGTTTTTTTTTTATTTCTGAGAGGTTTTTGCTAATTTTTCGACCATTTTTGAATTTTTTTTGGAGTTTTTATAATTTTTTCCTAATTTTGAAGTCTTTAGCTACTTGTGAGTTGTAATAGTTTTTCAATTTTTATAATTTTTCTACTGTTGGGAATTTTTTCAAATTTTTGAAACTTAAAAATAGGGTTTTTTTTTTGATTTCTGAGAGGTTTTTGCTAAGTTTTCGACCTGTTTTGAATTTTTTTTTGGAGTTTTTGTAATTTTTTCCTAATTTTGAAGTCTTCAGCTACTTATGAGTTGTTATAGTTTTTTAATTTTTATAATTTTTCTACTGTTGGGAATTTTTTCAAATTTTTGAAACTTAAAAATAGGGTTTTTTTTTGATTTCTGTGAGGTTTTTGCTAATTTTTCGACCTTTTTTGAATTTTTTTTGGAGTTTTTATAATTTTTTCCTAATTTTGAAGTCTTTAGCTACTTGTGAGTTGTTATAGTTTTTCAATTTTTATAATTTTTCTACTATTGGGAATATTTTCAAATTTTCGAAACTTAAAAATATGGTTTTTTTTTTTATGTCTGAGAGGTTTGTGCTAATTTTTCGACCTTTTTGGTATTTTTTTTGGAGTTCTTATAATTTTTTCCAAATTTTGAAGTCTTTAGCTACGTGTGAGTTGTTATAGTTTTTCAATTTTTATAATTTTTCTACTGTTGGGAATTTTTTAAAATTTTTTAAACTTAAAAAAATGGTTTTTTTTTGATTTCTGAGAGGTTTTTGCTAATTTTTCGACCTTTTTTGAATATTTTTTGGAGTTTTTATATTTTTTTCCTAATTTTGAAGTCTTCAGCTACTTGTGAGTTGTTATAGTTTCTCAATTTTCATAATTTTTCTACTGTTGGGAATTTTTTCAAATTTTTGAAACTTAAAAATAGGGTTTTTTTTTGATTTCTGAGAGGTTTTTTCTAATTTTTCGACCTTTTTGGTATTTTTTTTGGAGTTCTTATAATTTTTTCCAAATTTTGAAGTCTTTAGCTACTTGTGAGTTGTTATAGTTTTTCAATTTTTATAATTTTTCTACTGTTGGGAATTTTTTCAAATTTTTGAAACTTAAAAATATGGTTTTTTTTTTGATTTCTGAGAGGTTTTTGCTAATTTTTCGACCTTTTTTGAATTTTTTTTGGAGTTTTTATAATTTTTTCCTAATTTTGAAGTCTTTAGCTACTTGTGAATTGTTATAGTTTTTCAATTTTTATAATTTTTCTACTGTTGGGAATTTTTTCAAATTTTAGAAACTTAAAAATAGTGTTTTTTTTTTTAATTTCTGAGAGGTTTTTGCTAATTTTTCGACCTTTTTTGAACTTTTTTTGGAGTTCTTATAATTTTTTCCTAATTTTGAATTTTAGCTACTTGTGAGTTGTTATAGTTTTTCAATTTTTATAATTTTTCTACTGTTGGGAATTTTTTCAAATTTTTGAAACTTAAAAATAGGATTTTTTTTTTGATTTCTGAGAGGTTTCTGCTAATTTTTCGACCTTTTTTGAATATTTTTTGGAGTTTTAAATTTTTTTCCTAATTTTGAAGTCTTCAGCTACTTGTAAGTTGTTATAGTTTTTCAACTTTTATAATTTTTCTACTGTTGGGAAGTTTTTCAAATTTTTGAAACTTAAAAATAGGGGTTTTTTTTTGATTTCTGAGAGGTTTTTGCTAATTTTTCGAACTTTTTTGAATTTTTTTTTGGAGTTTTTATAATTTTTTCCTAATTTTGAAGTCTTTAGCTACTTGTGAGTTGTTATAGTTTTTCAATTTTTATAATTTTTCTACTGTTGGGAATTTTTTCAAATTTTTGAAACTTAAAAATAGGGGTTTTTTTTTGATTTCTGAGAGGTTTTTGCTAATTTTTCGACCTTTTTTGAATTTTTTTTGGAGTTTTTATAATTTTTTCCTAATTTTGAAGTATTTAGCTACTTGTGTGTTGTCATAGTTTTTCACTTTTTATAATTTTTCTACTGTTGGGAATTTTTTCAAATTTTTGAAACTTAAAACTAGGGTTTTTTTTCTTTATTTCTGAGAGGTTTTTGCTAATTTTTCGACCTTTTTTGAATTTTTTTTGGAGTTTTTATAGTTTTTTCCTAATTTTGAAGTCTTTAGCTACTTGTGAGTTGTTATAGTTTTTAAATTTTTATAATTTTTCTACTGTTGGGAATTTTTAAAATTTTTGAAACTTAAAAATAGGGTTTTTTTTATGATTTCTGAGAGGTTTTTGCTAATTTTTCGACCTTTTTTGTATTTGTTTTGGTGTTCTTATAATTTTTTCCAAATTTTGAAGTCTTTAGCTACTTGTGAGTTGTCATAGTTTTTCAATTTTTATATTTTTTCTACTGTTGGGAATTTTTTCAAATTTTTGAAACTTAAAAATAGAGTTTTTTTTTGATTTCTGAGAGGTTTTTGCTAATTTTTCGACCTTTTTTGAATTTTTATTGGAGGTTTTATAATGTTTTCCTAATTTTGAAGTCTTTAGCTACTTGTGAGTTGTTATAGTTTTTCAATTTTTATAATTTTTCTACTGTTGGGTATTTTTCAAATTTTTGAAACTTAAAAATAGGGTTTTTTTTTGATTTCTGAGAGGTTTTTGCTAATTTTTCGACCTTTCTTGAATATTTTTTGGAGTTTTTATAATTTTTTCCTAATTTTGAAGTCTTTAGCTACTTGTGAGTTGTTATAGTTTTTCAATTTTTATAATTTTTCTACTGTTGGGAATTTTTTCAAATTTTTGAAACTTAAAAATAGGGTTTTTTTTTTGATTTCTGAGAGGTTTTTGCTAATTTTTCGACATTTTTTGAATTTTTTTTGGAGTTTTTATAATTTTTTCCTAATTTTGAAGTCTTTAGCTACTTGTGAGTTGTTATAGTTTTTCAATTTTTATAATTTTTCTACAGTTGGGAATTTTTTAAAATTTTTTAAACTTATAAATAGGGTTTTTTTTTTATTTCTGAGAAGTTTTTGCTAATTTTTCGACCATTTTTGAATTTTTTTTGGAGTTTTTATAATTTTTTCCTAATTTTGAAGTCTTTAGCTACTTGTGAGTTGTAATAGTTTTTCAATTTTTATAATTTTTCTACTGTTGGGAATTTTTTCAAATTTTTGAAACTTAAAAATAGGGTTTTTTTTTTGATTTCTGAGAGGTTTTTGCTAAGTTTTCGACCTGTTTTGAATTTTTTTTGGAGTTTTTGTAGTTTTTTCCTAATTTTGAAGTCTTCAGCTACTTATGAGTTGTTATAGTTTTTTAATTTTTATAATTTTTCTACTGTTGGGAATTTTTTCAAATTTTTGAAACTTAAAAATAGGGTTTTTTTTTTGATTTCTGAGAGGTTTTTGCTAATTTTTCGACCTTTTTTGAATATTTTTTGGAGTTTTTATTTTTTTTTTTCCTAATTTTGAAGTCTTTAGCTACTTGTGAGTTGTTATAGTTTTTCAATTTTTATAATTTTTCTACTATTGGGAATATTTTCAAATTTTCGAAACTTAAAAATATGGTTTTTTTTTTATGTCTGAGAGGTTTGTGCTAATTTTTCGACCTTTTTGGTATTTTTTTTGGAGTACTTATAATTTTTTCCAAATTTTGAAGTCTTTAGCTACGTGTGAGTTGTTATAGTTTTTCAATTTTTATAATTTTTCTACTGTTGGGAATTTTTTAAAATTTTTTAAACTTAAAAAAATGGTTTTTTTTTGATTTCTGAGAGGTTTTTGCTAATTTTTCGACCTTTTTTGAATATTTTTTGGAGTTTTTATATTTTTTTCCTAATTTTGAAGTCTTCAGCTACTTGTGAGTTGTTATAGTTTCTCAATTTTCATAATTTTTCTACTGTTGGGAATTTTTTCAAATTTTTGAAACTTAAAAATAGGGTTTTTTTTTGATTTCTGAGAGGTTTTTTCTAATTTTTCGACCTTTTTGGTATTTTTTTTGGAGTTCTTATAATTTTTTCCAAATTTTGAAGTCTTTAGCTACTTGTGAGTTGTTATAGTTTTTCAATTTTTATAATTTTTCTACTGTTGGGAATTTTTTCAAATTTTTGAAACTTAAAAATATGGTTTTTTTTTTTGATTTCTGAGAGGTTTTTGCTAATTTTTCGACCTTTTTTGAATTTTTTTTGGAGTTTTTATAATTTTTTCCTAATTTTGAAGTCTTTAGCTACTTGTGAATTGTTATAGTTTTTCAATTTTTATAATTTTTCTACTGTTGGGAATTTTTTCAAAATTTAGAAACTTAAAAATAGTGTTTTTTTTTTTAATTTCTGAGAGGTTTTTGCTAATTTTTCGACCTTTTTTGAACTTTTTTTGGAGTTCTTATAATTTTTTCCTAATTTTGAATTTTAGCTACTTGTGAGTTGTTATAGTTTTTCAATTTTTATAATTTTTCTACTGTTGGGAATTTTTTCAAATTTTTGAAACTTAAAAATAGGATTTCTTTTTTGATTTCTGAGAGGTTTTTGCTAATTTTTCGACCTTTTTTGAATATTTTTTGGAGTTTTAAATTTTTTTCCTAATTTTGAAGTCTTCAGCTACTTGTAAGTTGTTATAGTTTTTCAACTTTTATAATTTTTCTACTGTTGGGAAGTTTTTCAAATTTTTGAAACTTAAAAATAGGGTTTTTTTTTTTATTTCTGAGAGGTTTTTGCTAATTTTTCGAACTTTTTTGAATTTTTTTTGGAGTTTTTATAATTTTTTCCTAATTTTGAAGTCTTTAGCTACTTGTGAGTTGTTATAGTTTTTCAATTTTTATAATTTTTCTACTGTTGGGAATTTTTTCAAATTTTTGAAACTTAAAAATAGGGGTTTTTTTTGATTTCTGAGAGGTTTTTGCTAATTTTTCGACCTTTTTTGAATTTTTTTTGGAGTTTTTATAATTTTTTCCTAATTTTGAAGTATTTAGCTACTTGTGTGTTGTCATAGTTTTTCAATTTTTATAATTTTTCTACTGTTGGGAATTTTTTCAAATTTTTGAAACTTAAAAATAGGATTTCTTTTTTGATTTCTGAGAGGTTTTTGCTAATTTTTCGACCTTTTTTGAATATTTTTTGGAGTTTTAAATTTTTTTCCTAATTTTGAAGTCTTCAGCTACTTGTAAGTTGTTATAGTTTTTCAACTTTTATAATTTTTCTACTGTTGGGAAGTTTTTCAAATTTTTGAAACTTAAAAATAGGGTTTTTTTTTTTATTTCTGAGAGGTTTTTGCTAAGTTTTCGACCTGTTTTGAATTTTTTTTGGAGTTTTTGTAGTTTTTTCCTAATTTTGAAGTCTTCAGCTACTTATGAGTTGTTATAGTTTTTTAATTTTTATAATTTTTCTACTGTTGGGAATTTTTTCAAATTTTTGAAACTTAAAAATAGGGTTTTTTTTTTGATTTCTGAGAGGTTTTTGCTAATTTTTCGACCTTTTTTGAATATTTTTTGGAGTTTTTATTTTTTTTTTTCCTAATTTTGAAGTCTTTAGCTACTTGTGAGTTGTTATAGTTTTTCAATTTTTATAATTTTTCTACTATTGGGAATATTTTCAAATTTTCGAAACTTAAAAATATGGTTTTTTTTTTATGTCTGAGAGGTTTGTGCTAATTTTTCGACCTTTTTGGTATTTTTTTTGGAGTACTTATAATTTTTTCCAAATTTTGAAGTCTTTAGCTACGTGTGAGTTGTTATAGTTTTTCAATTTTTATAATTTTTCTACTGTTGGGAATTTTTTAAAATTTTTTAAACTTAAAAAAATGGTTTTTTTTTGATTTCTGAGAGGTTTTTGCTAATTTTTCGACCTTTTTTGAATATTTTTTGGAGTTTTTATATTTTTTTCCTAATTTTGAAGTCTTCAGCTACTTGTGAGTTGTTATAGTTTCTCAATTTTCATAATTTTTCTACTGTTGGGAATTTTTTCAAATTTTTGAAACTTAAAAATAGGGTTTTTTTTTGATTTCTGAGAGGTTTTTTCTAATTTTTCGACCTTTTTGGTATTTTTTTTGGAGTTCTTATAATTTTTTCCAAATTTTGAAGTCTTTAGCTACTTGTGAGTTGTTATAGTTTTTCAATTTTTATAATTTTTCTACTGTTGGGAATTTTTTCAAATTTTTGAAACTTAAAAATATGGTTTTTTTTTTTGATTTCTGAGAGGTTTTTGCTAATTTTTCGACCTTTTTTGAATTTTTTTTGGAGTTTTTATAATTTTTTCCTAATTTTGAAGTCTTTAACTACTTGTGAGTTGTTAAAATTTTTCAATTTTTATAATTTTTCTACTGTTGGGAATTTTTTAAAATTTTTGAAACTTAAAATAGGGTTTTTTTTTTTGATTTCTGAGAGGTTTTTGCTAATTTTTCGACCTTTTTTGAATTTTTTTTGGATTTTTTATAATTTTTTCCTAATTTTGAAGTCTTTAGCTACTTGTGAGTTCTTATAGTTTTTCAATTTTTATAATTATTCTACTGTTGGGAATTTTTTAAAATTTTTGAAACTTAAAAATAGGATTTCTTTTTTGATTTCTGAGAGGTTTTTGCTAATTTTTCGACCTTTTTTGAATATTTTTTGGAGTTTTAAATTTTTTTCCTAATTTTGAAGTCTTCAGCTACTTGTAAGTTGTTATAGTTTTTCAACTTTTATAATTTTTCTACTGTTGGGAAGTTTTTCAAATTTTTGAAACTTAAAAATAGGGTTTTTTTTTTTATTTCTGAGAGGTTTTTGCTAATTTTTCGAACTTTTTTGAATTTTTTTTGGAGTTTTTATAATTTTTTCCTAATTTTGAAGTCTTTAGCTACTTGTGAGTTGTTATAGTTTTTCAATTTTTATAATTTTTCTACTGTTGGGAATTTTTTCAAATTTTTGAAACTTAAAAATAGGGGTTTTTTTTGATTTCTGAGAGGTTTTTGCTAATTTTTCGACCTTTTTTGAATTTTTTTTGGAGTTTTTATAATTTTTTCCTAATTTTGAAGTATTTAGCTACTTGTGTGTTGTCATAGTTTTTCAATTTTTATAATTTTTCTACTGTTGGGTATTTTTCAAATTTTTGAAACTTAAAAATAGGGTTTTTTTTGATTTCTGAGAGGTTTTTGCTAATTTTTCGACCTTTCTTGAATTTTTTTTTGGAGTTTTTATAATTTTTTCCTAATTTTGAAGTCTTTAGCTACTTGTGAGTTGTTATAGTTTTTCAATTTTTATAATTTTTCTACTGTTGGGAATTTTTTCAAATTTTTGAAACTTAAAAATAGGATTTTTTTTTTGATTTCTGAGAGGTTTTTGCTAATTTTTCGACCTTTTTTGAATATTTTTTGGAGTTTTAAATTTTTTTCCTAATTTTGAAGTCTTCAGCTACTTGTAAGTTGTTATAGTTTTTCAATTTTTATAATTTTTCTACTGTTGGGAATTTTTTCAAATTTTTGAAACTTAAAAATAGGGTTTTTTTTTTGATTTCTGAGAGGTTTTTGCTAATTTTTCGACCTTTTTTGAATTTTTTTTGGAGTTTTTATAATTTTTTCCTAATTTTGAAGTCTTTAGCTACTTGTGAGTTGTTATAGTTTTTCAATTTTTATAATTTTTCTACTGTTGGGAATTTTTTCAAATTTTTGAAACTTAAAAATAGGGTTTTTTTTTTGATTTCTGAGAGGTTTTTGCTAATTTTTCGACCTTTTTTGAATTTTTTTTGGAGTTTTTATAATTTTTTCCTAATTTTGAAGTATTTAGCTACTTGTGTGTTGTCATAGTTTTTCACTTTTTATAATTTTTCTACTGTTGGGTATTTTTAAAATTTTTGAAACTTAAAAATAGGGTTTTTTTTTGATTTCTAAGAGGTTTTTGCTAATTAAGTGATGATTTTGCGACCTCTTTTATTATAAAATAAAACTTTTTTTTTTTTCAGCAGGCTCTAGGTCCAATTTTAATGAAAAACTATTTTTTGTTTATCATATTAAATTTTATTACCAATATTTCGACTACCATTGGTAGTCATCTTCAGGGTAATCTGTTTAAAAAATGTTACAACAATTAAAATAAAATAATATAAACAAAAACAGCACAAAAAATAACTTACGTATGTCAGGATCAAATAAATAATTACTTTAAAAATAAATAATTACTTAAAACTAACAACGCGGTGGACAAAACAAAAACATAAATATTGCACAGAAATATTGCACAAAATTTTAAGTTTTTGTAAACAAATCACAGCTGATCTTAATGGTGATCTCTCGTCCACTAATATTACTTGTTTTGTTTTGTTATTATATATCTGTAGCTTTGAGCAATTCTCTCTGTGTCCGTTTTAAAGTTTAATCGTTGTGGGTGTGGTGTATTAATTATGTGGAGCATTTCTAGAGTATAGCGTTTGATGTAATTTGTCTCTTGTTGTAATATCTCTACGTTGTCAAAGTCAGCAAAGTGTTGGTGTTTTGTACAGTGGGCCGAAAGAGCTGTTCTCTGCTCCATTGGTTTGTCTCGTGACTTATGCTCAGATTTGTGTGATGAAATTCTTGTCCGTAGTTTGTTTTTAGTTGTCCCCACATATGTTTTGTTGCATAAGTGGGACCCGTCTCCTTTGCATGTTATTTTATAAATTACGTTTGATTTGTCGTATTTGTCTATTTTGGTTTTTGTATTACTGTATAGTCGTTGAAGTGTGTTGTTTGACTTGGCCGCTACTATGTATTTTTCCCTGTCCACAATGCCTGCTCTGGAAAATCGTTCTGAGAACTCAGGAACGTAAGTCATTGATCTGTAGACCTTAGGTGATTTATCGTTTTCTTTTGTCATCTGTGAGAAGTATTTTGTAATCAATTTTTCCGTGGTCTTTTTTGGGAAGTTATTTTGATGCAATATTGTTTTAATTTTACTGATGTTCTGTTTGTGAAATACTTGATCCGAAATGTTCAAAACTCGTCGTATAAAGTTATTCGCTGTGTTCATTATTATTCTTTTCGGATGTCTAGAGTAAAAATTTATCAGTCGTCCCGATGCTGTAGGCTTCTGGTGCCAGTCAATTTTAATTATGTTTCCTTTTCTTATGATCCTTGTGTCCAAATATGCCAGAGTTTCGTTAGCTTCTTCTTCTTTTGTAAACTTTATACTTCTATGAAACGAGTTTAATTTTTCCAATGTCGATTTTATTGCACTTGTTTTAATTATGGCAAAAAGGTCGTCTACATATTTTGTCACTAGTCTGGGTTTTTCCTCAAGGTCTTCCAAGGATTTGTCAAGTAGTTCTTCCATGATGATGTCTGCAATTACTGGTGAAGCCGGCGATCCCATCGGCATGCCTTTTTGTTGTTCATATATTTTCCCTTTGTATAAAAAGTACCTATTTTCTTTTATGCAGAACCTAACAATTTCCATGAATAGTTTTCTGGTCATTTTAGTGTGATTTTTGATAATATCCCATTTACTGTCAATGACACTTATTGCATAGTCAACAGGGATACTCGGGAATAGCGAAATTACGTCAAATGATATTAGTTTTTCGTCGTCATATATGTAAGTGTCATTAATTCTCTGTTTAAAATGCATTGCGTCCTTTATATTGTACATTGAATTTATGGTTAAATGATTTAAAATTTGTATGATGTATTTGCATAAACCATATGACGGTGAGTTAATAGAAGAGCAAATTGGTCTTAGTGGCATGCCTACTTTGTGAACTTTTGGCAGTCCATAGATTCTTGGTGCTGTTGTCGCGTTTTGCACTAAATTATTTTTTTCCTTTTTTGTAATAATATTGCTGTTGAATAATGTTTCAGCAAATTTGTTGTTTTTTTGTTGTCTTGTTGTTGTTGGATCTCGTTTTAATGTTTTGTATATAGTTATATCATTAAGGATTAAATGCATTCGTCTCTCATATTCCGTTTTGTCCATAGCAACTGTCATGTTACCTTTATCCGCATTTAGTATAAGTATGTCTTTGTTTTTGTTTAGAAAAGTTTTTGTTTTTCCCACTGTGTTTAAGATGTATTTGTCTCTCTCGTTTAACTGCATTGACTTTAAATATTCTTCGATTAGTGTGGTCAGCTTCGTTCTTGCAATTTCTTGTTCTTCTTTATTGTTGTTTGTGTTGATGCAGTTTTCACCATCAGCAATGATTTTAAATAGGGGAAAATCTCTCTTTGCCGTCGGCAATGCAAATTTTGGCCCAAGCGAAAGTAACCATTGTGTCTCTTCGGGTATGTTAATGTTTGTTGTATTTTTGAACCAGTCAGTTTTGTGTTCAAAGTTTAGTCTTTTCCTTTGTTCTTCTTTTAAGTTGTTCAGTTTCTTCTTTTGTACCGTGGTGAGTTTTGTACTGTTGGGAATTTTTTCAAATTTTTGAAACTTAAAAATAGGGTTTTTTTTGATTTCTCAGAGGTTTTTGCTAATTTTTCGACCTTTTTTGTATTTGTTTTGGTGTTCTTATAATTTTTTCCAAATTTTGAAGTCTTTAGCTACTTGTGAGTTGTTAAAATTTTCCAATTTTTATAATTTTTCTACTGTTGGGAATTTTTTCAAATTTTTGAAACTTAAAATAGGGTTTTTTTTTTGATTTCTGAGAGGTTTTTGCTAATTTTTCGACCCTTATTGAATTTTTTTTGGAGTTTTTGTAATTTTTTCCTAATTTTGAAGTCTTCAGCTACTTATGAGTTGTTATAGTTTTTTAATTTTTATAATTTTTCTACTGTTGGGAATTTTTTCAAATTTTTGAAACTTAAAAATAGGGTTTCTTTTTGATTTCTGAGAGGTGTTTGCTAATTTTTCGACCTTTTTTGAATTTTTTTTGGAGTTTTTATAATTTTTTCCTAATTTTGAAGTCTTTAGCTACTTGTGAGTTGTTATAGTTTTTCAATTTTTATAATTTTTCTACTATTGGGAATATTTTCAAATTTTCGAAACTTAAAAATATGGTTTTTTTTTTATGTCTGAGAGGTTTGTGCTAATTTTTCGACCTTTTTTGAATTTTTTTTGGAGTTTTTATAATTTTTTCCTAATTTTGAAGTCTTTAGCTACTTGTGAGTTGTTATAGTTTTTCAATTTTTAAAATTTTTCTACTGTTGGGAATTTTTTCAAATTTTTGAAACTTAAAAATATTGTTTTTTTTTTAATTTCTGAGAGGTTTTTGCTAATTTTTCGACCTTTTTTGAATTTTTTTTAGAGGTTTTATATGTTTTTCCTAATTTTGAAGTCTTTAGCTACTTGTGAGTTGTTATAGTTTTTCAATTTTTATAATTTTTCTACTGTTGGGTATTTTTTCAAATTTTTGAAACTTAAAAATAGGGTTTTTTTTTTGATTTCTGAGAGGTTTTTGCTAATTTTTCGACCTTTTTTGAATTTTTTTTGGAGTTTTTATAATTTTTTCCTAATTTTGAAGTCTTTAGCTACTTGTGAGTTGTTATAGTTTTTCAATTTTTATAATTTTTATAATTTTTATAATATTTCTACTGTTGGGAATTTTTTCAAATTTTTGAAACTTAAAAATAGGGTTTTTTTTCGATTTCTGAGAGGTTTTTGCTAATTTTTCGACCTTTTTTGAATTTTTTTTGGAGTTTTTATAATTTTTTCCTAATTTTGAAGTCTTTAGCTACTTGTGAGTTGTTATAGTTTTTCAATTTTTATAATTTTTCTACTGTTGGGAATTTTTTCAAATTTTTGAAACTTAAAAATAGGGTTTTTTTTTTGATTTCTGAGAGGTTTTTGCTAATTTTTCGACCTTTTTTGAATTTTTTTTGGAGTTTTTATAATTTTTTCCTAATTTTGAAGTCTTTAGCTACTTGTGAGTTGTTATATTTTCTCAATTTTCATAATTTTTCTACTGTTGGGAATTTTTTCAAATTTTTGAAACTTAAAAATAGGGTTTTTTTTTGATTTCTGAGAGGTTTTTGCTAATTTTTCGACCTTTGTGGTATTTTTTTTGGAGTTCTTATAATTTTTTCCAAATTTTGAAGTCTTTAGCTACGTGTGAGTTGTTATAGTTTTTCAATTTTTATAATTTTTCTACTGTTGGGAATTTTTTAAAATTTTTTAAACTTAAAAAAATGTTTTTTTTTTGATTTCTGAGAGGTTTTTGCTAATTTTTCGACCTTTTTTGAATATTTTTTGGAGTTTTTATATTTTTTTCCTAATTTTGAAGTCTTCAGCTACTTGTGAGTTGTTATAGTTTCTCAATTTTCATAATTTTTCTTGTGTTGGGAATTTTTTCAAATTTTTGAAACTTAAAAATAGGGTTTTTTTTTGATTTCTGAGAGGTTTTTTCTAATTTTTCGACCTTTTTGGTATTTTTTTTGGAGTTCTTATAATTTTTTCCAAATTTTGAAGTCTTTAGCTACTTGTGAGTTGTTATAGTTTTTCAATTTTTATAATTTTTCTACTGTTGGGAATTTTTTCAAATTTTTGAAACTTAAAAATATGGTTTTTTTTTTTATTTCTGAGAGGTTTTTGCTAATTTTTCGACCTTTTTTGAATTTTTTTTGGAGTTTTTATAATTTTTTCCTAATTTTGAAGTCTTTAGCTACTTGTGAATTGTTATAGTTTTTCAATTTTTATAATTTTTCTACTGTTGGGAATTTTTTCAAATTTTTGAAACTTAAAAATAGTGTTTTTTTTTTTAATTTCTGAGAGGTTTTTGCTAATTTTTCGACCTTTTTTGAATTTGTTTTGGAGTTTTTATAATTTTTTCCTAATTTTGAAGTCTTTAGCTACTTGTGAGTTGTTATAGTTTTTCAATTTTTATAATTTTTCTACTGTTGGGAATTTTTTCAAATTTTTTAAACTTAAAAAAATGTTTTTTTTTTATTTCTGAGAGGTTTTTGCTAATTTTTCGACCTTTTTTGAATATTTTTTGGAGTTTTTATATTTTTTTCCTAATTTTGAAGTCTTCAGCTACTTGTGAGTTGTTATAGTTTCTCAATTTTCATAATTTTTCTTGTGTTGGGAATTTTTTCAAATTTTTGAAACTTAAAAATAGGGTTTTTTTTTGATTTCTGAGAGGTTTTTTCTAATTTTTCGACCTTTTTGGTATTTTTTTTGGAGTTCTTATAATTTTTTCCAAATTTTGAAGTCTTTAGCTACTTGTGAGTTGTTATAGTTTTTCAATTTTTATAATTTTTCTACTGTTGGGAATTTTTTCAAATTTTTGAAACTTAAAAATATGGTTTTTTTTTTTATTTCTGAGAGGTTTTTGCTAATTTTTCGACCTTTTTTGAATTTTTTTTGGAGTTTTTATAATTTTTTCCTAATTTTGAAGTCTTTAGCTACTTGTGAATTGTTATAGTTTTTCAATTTTTATAATTTTTCTACTGTTGGGAATTTTTTCAAATTTTTGAAACTTAAAAATAGTGTTTTTTTTTTTAATTTCTGAGAGGTTTTTGCTAATTTTTCGACCTTTTTTGAATTTGTTTTGGAGTTTTTATAATTTTTTCCTAATTTTGAAGTCTTTAGCTACTTGTGAGTTGTTATAGTTTTTCAATTTTTATAATTTTTCTACTGTTGGGAATTTTTTCAATTTTTTGAAACTTAAAAATAGGATTTTTTTTTTGATTTCTGAGAGGTTTTTGCTAATTTTTCGACCTTTTTTGAATATTTTTTGGAGTTTTAAATTTTTTTCCTAATTTTGAAGTCTTCAGCTACTTGTAAGTTGTTATAGTTTTTCAACTTTTATAATTTTTCTACTGTTGGGAAGTTTTTCAAATTTTTGAAACTTAAAAATAGGGTTTTTTTTTTTATTTCTGAGAGGTTTTTGCTAATTTTTCGAACTTTTTTGAATTTTTTTTGGAGTTTTTATAATTTTTTCCTAATTTTGAAGTCTTTAGCTACTTGTGAGTTGTTATAGTTTTTCAATTTTTATAATTTTTCTACTGTTGGGAATTTTTTCAAATTTTTGAAACTTAAAAATAGGGTTTTTTTTTTGATTTCTGAGAGGTTTTTGCTAATTTTTCGAAATTTTTTGAATTTTTTTTGGAGTTTTTATAATTTTTTCCTAATTTTGAAGTATTTAGCTACTTGTGTGTTGTCATAGTTTTTCACTTTTTATAATTTTTCTACTGTTGGGAGTTTTTTCAAATTTTTGAATCTTAAAAATAGGGTTTTTTTTTTATTTCTGAGAGGTTTTTGCTAATTTTTCGACCTTTTTTTAAAATTTTTTGGAGTTTTTATAATTTTTTCCTCATTTTGAAGTCTTTAGCTACTTGTGAGTTGTCATAGTTTTTCAATTTTTATAATTTTTCTACTGTTGGAAGTTTTTTCAAATTTTTGAAACTTAAAAATAGGGTTCTTTTTTTGATTTCTGAGAGGTTTTTGCTAATTTTTCGACCTTTTTCGAATTTTTTTGGAGTTTTTATAATTTTTTCCTAATTTTGAATTTTAGCTACTTGTGAGTTGTTATAGTTTTTCAATTTTTATAATTTTTATAATTTTTCTACTGTTGGGAATTTTTTCAAATTTAAAAATAGGGTTTTTTTTTCGATTTCTGAGAGGTTTTTGCTAATTTTTCGACCTTTTTTGAATTTTTTTTGGAGTTTTAATAATTTTTTCCTAATTTTGAAGTCTTTAGCTACTTGTGAGTTGTTATAGTTTTTCAATTTTTATAATTTTTCTACTGTTGGGAATTTTTTCAAATTTTTGAAACTTAAAAATAGGTTTTTTTTTTTGATTTCTGAGAGGTTTTTGCTAATTTTTCGACCTTTTTGGTATTTTTTTTGGAGTTCTTATAATTTTTTCCAAATTTTGAAGTCTTTAGCTACTTGTGAGTTGTTATAGTTTTTCAATTTTTATAATTTTTATAATTTTTCTACTGTTGGGAATTTTTTCAAATTTTTGAAACTTAAAAATAGGGTTTTTTTTTTATTTCTGAGAGGTTTTTGCTAATTTTTCGACTTTTTTGAATTTTTTTTGGAGTTTTTATAATTTTTTCCTAATTTTGAAGTCTTTAGCTACTTGTGAGTTGTTATAGTTTTTCTATTTTTATAATTTTTATAATTTTTCTACTGTTGGGAATTTTTTCAAATTTTTGAAACTTAAAAATAGGGTATGTTTTTGATTTCTGAGAGGTTTTTGCTAATTTTTCGACCTTTTTTGAATTTTTTTTGGAGTTTTTATAATTTTTTCCTAATTTTGAAGTCTTTAGCTACTTGTGAGTTGTTATTGTTTTTGAATTTTTATAATTTTTATAATTTTTCTACTGTTGGGAATTTTTTCTAATTTTTGAAACTTAAAAATAGGGTTTTTTTTTGATTTCTGAGAGGTTTTTGCTAATTTTTCGCCCTTTTTTGATTTTTTTTTGGACGTTTTATAATTTTTTCCTAATTGTGAAGTCTTTAGCTACTTGTGAGTTGTTATAGTTTTCAATTTTTATAATTTGTCTACTGTTGGGAATTTTTTAAAATTTTTCAAACATAAAAATAGGGTTTTTTTTTTATGTCTGAGAGGTTTTTGCTAATTTTTCGACCTTTATGGAATTTTCTTTGGAGTTTTTATAATTTTTTCCTAATTTTGAAGTCTTTAGCTACTTGTGAGTTGTCATAGTTTTTCAATTTTTATAATTTTTCTACTGTTGGGAGTTTTTTCAAATTTTTGAAACTTAAAAATAGGGTTCTTTTTTTGATTTCTGAGAGGTTTTTGCTAATTTTTCGACCTTTATTGAATTTTTTTTGGAGTTTTTATAATTTTTTCCTAATTTTGAAGTCTTTAGCTACTTGTGAATTGTCATAGTTTTTCAATTTTTATAATTTTTCTACTGTTGGGAGTTTTTTCAAATTTTTGAAACTTAAAAATAGGGTTCTTTTTTGATTTATGAGAGGTTTTTGCTAATTTTTCGACCTTTTTTGAATTTTTTTTGGAGTTTTTATAATTTTTTCCTAATTTTGAATTTTAGCTACTTGTGAGTTGTTATAGTTTTTCAATTTTTATAATTTTTCTACTGTTGGGAGTTTTTTCAAATTTTTGAAACTTAAAAATAGGGTTTTTTTTTGATTTCTGAGAGGTTTTTGCTAATTTTTCGACCTTTTTTGTATTTTTTTTGGAGTTCTTATAATTTTTTCCAAATTTTGAAGTCTTTAGCTACTTGTGAGTTGTTATAGTTTTTCAATTTTTATAATTTTTCTACTGTTGGGAATTTTTTCAAATTTTTGAAACTTAAAAATAGGGTTTTTTTTTTGATTTCTGAGAGGTTTTTGCTAATTTTTAGACCTTTTTTGAATTTTTTTTGGAGTTTTTATAATTTTTTCCTAATTTTGAAGTCTTTAGCTACTTGTGACTTGTTATAGTTTTTCAATTTTTATAATTTTTATAATTTTTATAATTTTTCTACTGTTGGGAATTTTTTCAATTTTTTGAAACTTAAAAACTTTTTTGAAATTTTTTTGGAGTTTTTATAATTTTTTCCTAATTTTTCGACCTTTTTTGAATTTTTTTTGGAGTTTTTATAATTTTTTCCTAATTTTGAAGTCTTTAGCTACTTGTGAGTTGTTATAGTTTTTCTATTTTTATAATTTTTATAATTTTTCTACTGTTGGGAATTTTTTCAAATTTTTGAAACTTAAAAATAGGGTTTGTTTTTGATTTCTGAGAGGTTTTTGCTAATTTTTCGACCTTTTTTGAATTTTTTTTGGAGTTTTTATAATTTTTTCCTAATTTTGAAGTCTTTAGCTACTTGTGAGTTGTTATTGTTTTTGAATTTTTATAATTTTTCTACTGTTGGAAATTTTTTCTAATTTTTGAAACTTAAAAATAGGGTTTTTTTTTGATTTCTGAGAGGTTTTTGCTAATTTTTCGACCTTTTTTGATTTTTTTTTGGAGGTTTTATAATTTTTTCCTAATTGTGAAGTCTTTAGCTACTTGTGAGTTGTTATAGTTTTTCAATTTTTATTATTTGTCTACTGTTGGGAATTTTTTCAAATTTTTCAAACATAAAAATAGGGTTTTTTTTTTATGTCTGAGAGGTTTTTGCTAATTTTTCGACCTTTTTTGAATTTTCTTTGGAGTTTTTATAATTTTTTCCTAATTTTGAAGTCTTTAGCTACTTGTGAGTTGTCATAGTTTTTCAATTTTTATAATTTTTCTACTGTTGGGAGTTTTTTCAAATTTTTGAAACTTAAAAATAGGGTTCTTTTTTTGATTTCTGAGAGGTTTTTGCTAATTTTTCGACCTTTTTTGTATTTTTTTTGGAGTTCTTATAATTTTTTCCAAATTTTGAAGTCTTTAGCTACTTGTGAGTTGTTATAGTTTTTCAATTTTTATAATTTTTCTACTGTTGGGAATTTTTTCAAATTTTTGAAACTTAAAAATAGGGTTTTTTTTTTGATTTCTGAGAGGTTTTTGCTAATTTTTAGACCTTTTTTGAATTTTTTTTGGAGTTTTTATAATTTTTTCCTAATTTTGAAGTCTTTAGCTACTTGTGAATTGTCATAGTTTTTCAATTTTTATAATTTTTCTACTGTTGGGAGTTATTTCAAATTTTTGAAACTTAAAAATAGGGTTCTTTTTTTGATTTATGAGAGGTTTTTGCTAATTTTTCGACCTTTTTTGAATTTTTTTTGGAGTTTTTATAATTTTTTCCTAATTTTGAATTTTAGCTACTTGTGAGTTGTTATAGTTTTTCAATTTTAATAATTTTTCTACTGTTGGGAATTTTTTCAAATTTTTGAAACTTAAAAATAGGGTTTTTTTTTGATTTCTGAGAGGTTTTTGCTAATTTTTCGACCTTTTTTGTATTTTTTTTGGAGTTCTTATAATTTTTTCCAAATTTTGAAGTCTTTAGCTACTTGTGAGTTGTTATAGTTTTTCAATTTTTATAATTTTTCTACTGTTGGGAATTTTTTCAAATTTTTGAATCTTAAAAATAGGGTTTTTTTTTTGATTTCTGAGAGGTTTTTGCTAATTTTTCGACCTTTTCTGTATTTTTTTTGGAGTTCTCATAATTTTTTCCAAATTTTGAAGTCCTTAGCTACTTGTGAGTTGTTATAGTTTTTCAATTTTTATAATTTTTCTACTGTTGGGAATTTTTTAAAATTTTTGAAACTTAAAAATAGGGTTTTTTTTTGATTTCTGAGAGGTTTTTGCTAATTTTTCGACCTTTTTTGAATTTTTTTTGGAGTTTTTATAATTTTTTCCTAATTTTGAAATCTTTAGCTACTTGTGAGTTATTATAGTTTTTCAATTTTTATAATTTTTTTACTGTTGGGAATTTTTTTAAAATTTTTGAAACTTTAAACTAGGGTTTTTTTTTTTTGATTTCTCAGAGGTTTTTGCTAATTTTTCGACCTTTTTTGAATTTTTTTTGGAGTTTTTATAATTTTTTCCTAATTTTGAAGTCTTTAGCTACTTGTGAGTTGTTATAGTTTTTAAATTTTTATAATTTTTCTACTGTAGGGAATTTTTTAAATTTTTGAAACTTAAAAATAGGGTTTTTTTTCTTTATTTCTGGGAGGTTTTTGCTAATTTTTCGACCTTTTTTGAATTTAATTTCGAGTTCTTATAATTTTTTCCTAATTTTGAATTTTAGCTACTTGTGAGTTGTTATAGTTTTTCAATTTATATAATTTTTCTACTGTTGGGAATTTTTTAAAATTTTTGAAACTTAAAAATAGGGTTTTTTTTTGATTTCTGAGAGGTTTTTGCTAATTTTTCGACCTTTTTTGAATTTTTTTTGGAGTTTTTATAATTTTTTCCTAATTTTGAAATCTTTAGCTACTTGTGAGTTATTATAGTTTTTCAATTTTTATAATTTTTTTACTGTTGGGAATTTTTTTTAAATTTTTGAAACTTTAAACTAGGGTTTTTTTTTTTTGATTTCTGAGAGGTTTTTGCTAATTTTTCGACCTTTTTTGAATTTTTTTTGGAGTTTTTATAATTTTTTCCTAATTTTGAAGTCTTTAGCTACTTGCGAGTTGTTATATTTTCTCAATTTTCATAATTTTTCTACTGTTGGGAATTTTTTCAAATTTTTGAAACTTAAAAATAGGGTTTTTTTTTGATTTCTGAGAGGTTTTTGCTAATTTTTCGACCTTTTTGGTATTTTTTTTGGAGTTCTTATAATTTTTTCCAAATTTTGAAGTCTTTAGCTACGTGTGAGTTGTTATAGTTTTTCAATTTTTATAATTTTTCTACTGTTGGGAATTTTTTAAAATTTTTTAAACTTAAAAAAATGTTTTTTTTTTTGATTTCTGAGAGGTTTTTGCTAATTTTTCGACCTTTTTTGAATATTTTTTGGAGTTTTTATATTTTTTTCCTAATTTTGAAGTCTTCAGCTACTTGTGACTTGTTATAGTTTCTCAATTTTCATAATTTTTCTTGTGTTGGGAATTTTTTCAAATTTTTGAAACTTAAAAATAGGGTTTTTTTTTTGATTTCTGAGAGGTTTTTTCTAATTTTTCGACCTTTTTGGTATTTTTTTTGGAGTTCTTATAATTTTTTCCAAATTTTGAAGTCTTTAGCTACTTGTGAGTTGTTATAGTTTTTCAATTTTTATAATTTTTCTACAGTTGGGAATTTTTTCAAATTTTTGAAACTTAAAAATATGGTTTTTTTTTTATTTCTGAGAGGTTTTTGCTAATTTTTCGACCTTTTTTGAATTTTTTTTGGAGTTTTTATAATTTTTTCCTAATTTTGAAGTCTTTAGCTACTTGTGAATTGTTATAGTTTTTCAATTTTTATAATTTTTCTACTGTTGGGAATTTTTTCAAATTTTTGAAACTTAAAAATAGTGTTTTTTTTTTTAATTTCTGAGAGGTTTTTGCTAATTTTTCGACCTTTTTTGAATTTGTTTTGGAGTTTTTATAATTTTTTCCTAATTTTGAAGTCTTTAGCTACTTGTGAGTTGTTATAGTTTTTCAATTTTTATAATTTTTCTACTGTTGGGAATTTTTTCAAATTTTTGAAACTTAAAAATAGGGTTTTTTTTTGATTTCAGAGAGGTTTTTGCTAATTTTTCGACCTTTTTTGAATATTTTTTGGAGTTTTAAATTTTTTTCCTAATTTTGAAGTCTTCAGCTACTTGTAAGTTGTAATAGTTTTTCAACTTTTATAATTTTTCTACTGTTGGGAAGTTTTTCAAATTTTTGAAACTTAAAAATAGGGTTTTTTTTTTATTTCTGAGAGGTTTTTGCTAATTTTTCGAACTTTTTTGAATTTTTTTTGGAGTTTTTATAATTTTTTCCTAATTTTGAAGTCTTTAGCTACTTGTGAGTTGTTATAGTTTTTCAATTTTTATAATTTTTCTACTGTTGGGAATTTTTTCAAATTTTTGAAACTTAAAAATAGGGTTCTTTTTTTGATTTCTGATAGGTTTTTGCTAATTTTTCGACCTTTTTCGAATTTTTTTGGAGTTTTTATAATTTTTTCCTAATTTTGAATTTTAGCTACTTGTGAGTTGTTATAGTTTTTCAATTTTTATAATTTTTATAATTTTTCTACTGTTGGGAATTTTTTCAAATTTTTGAAATTTAAAAATAGGGTTTTTTTTTCGATTTCTGAGAGGTTTTTGCTAATTTTTCGACCTTTTTTGAATTTTTTTTGGAGTTTTAATAATTTTTTCCTAATTTTGAAGTCTTTAGCTACTTGTGAGTTGTTATAGTTTTTCAATTTTTATAATTTTTCTACTGTTGGGAATTTTTTCAAATTTTTGAAACTTAAAAATAGGTTTTTTTTTTTGATTTCTGAGAGGTTTTTGCTAATTTTTCGACCTTTTTGGTATTTTTTTTGGAGTTCTTATAATTTTTTCCAAATTTTGAAGTCTTTAGCTACTTGTGAGTTGTTATAGTTTTTCAATTTTTATAATTTTTATAATTTTTCTACTGTTGGGAATTTTTTCAAATTTTTGAAACTTAAAAATAGGGTTTTTTTTTTATTTCTGAGAGGTTTTTGCTAATTTTTCGACCTTTTTTGAATTTTTTTTGGAGTTTTTATAATTTTTTCCTAATTTTGAAGTCTTTAGCTACTTGTGAGTTGTTATAGTTTTTCTATTTTTATAATTTTTATAATTTTTCTACTGTTGGGAATTTTTTCTAATTTTTGAAACTTAAAAATAGGGTTTTTTTTTGATTTCTGAGAGGTTTTTGCTAATTTTTCGACCTTTTTTGATTTTTTTTTGGACGTTTTATAATTTTTTCCTAATTGTGAAGTCTTTAGCTACTTGTGAGTTGTTATAGTTTTTCAATTTTTATAATTTGTCTACTGTTGGGAATTTTTTCAAATTTTTCAAACATAAAAATAGGGTTTTTTTTTTATGTCTGAGAGGTTTTTGCTAATTTTTCGACCTTTTTTGAATTTTCTTTGGAGTTTTTATAATTTTTTCCTAATTTTGAAGTCTTTAGCTACTTGTGAGTTGTCATAGTTTTTCAATTTTTATAATTTTTCTACTGTTGGGAGTTTTTTCAAATTTTTGAAACTTAAAAATAGGGTTCTTTTTTTGATTTCTGAGAGGTTTTTGCTAATTTTTCGACCTTTATTGAATATTTTTTGGAGTTTTTATAATTTTTTCCTAATTTTGAAGTCTTTAGCTACTTGTGAATTGTCATAGTTTTTCAATTTTTATAATTTTTCTACTGTTGGGAGTTTTTTCAAATTTTTGAAACTTAAAAATAGGGTTCTTTTTTGATTTATGAGAGGTTTTTGCTAATTTTTCGACCTTTTTTGAATTTTTTTTGGAGTTTTTATAATTTTTTCCTAATTTTGAAGTTTAGCTACTTGTGAGTTGTTATAGTTTTTCAATTTTTATAATTTTTCTACTGTTGGGAGTTTTTTCAAATTTTTGAAACTTAAAAATAGGGTTTTTTTTTGATTTCTGAGAGGTTTTTGCTAATTTTTCGACCTTTTTTGTATTTTTTTTGGAGTTCTTATAATTTTTTCCAAATTTTGAAGTCTTTAGCTACTTGTGAGTTGTTATAGTTTTTCAATTTTTATAATTTTTCTACTGTTGGGAATTTTTTCAAATTTTTGAAACTTAAAAATAGGGTTTTTTTTTTGATTTCTGAGAGGTTTTTGCTAATTTTTAGACCTTTTTTGAATTTTTTTTAGAGTTTTTATAATTTTTTCCTAATTTTGAAGTCTTTAGCTACTTGTGACTTGTTATAGTTTTTCAATTTTTATAATTTTTATAATTTTTATAATTTTTCTACTGTTGGGAATTTTTTCAATTTTTTGAAACTTAAAAACTTTTTTGAAATTTTTTTGGAGTTTTTATAATTTTTTCCTAATTTTTCGACCATTTTTGAATTTTTTTTGGAGTTTTTATAATTTTTTCCTAATTTTGAAGTCTTTAGCTACTTGTGAGTTGTTATAGTTTTTCTATTTTTATAATTTTTATAATTTTTCTACTGTTGGGAATTTTTTCAAATTTTTGAAACTTAAAAATAGGGTTTGTTTTTGATTTCTGAGAGGTTTTTGCTAATTTTTCGACCTTTTTTGAATTTTTTTTGGAGTTTTTATAATTTTTTCCTAATTTTGAAGTCTTTAGCTACTTGTGAGTTGTTATTGTTTTTGAATTTTTATAATTTTTATAATTTTTCTACTGTTGGGAATTTTTTCTAATTTTTGAAACTTAAAAATAGGGTTTTTTTTTGATTTCTGAGAGGTTTTTGCTAATTTTTCGACCTTTTTTGATTTTTTTTGGAGGTTTTATAATTTTTTCCTAATTGTGAAGTCTTTAGCTACTTGTGAGTTGTTATAGTTTTTCAATTTTTATTATTTGTCTACTGTTGGGAATTTTTTCAAATTTTTCAAACATAAAAATAGGGTTTTTTTTTTATGTCTGAGAGGTTTTTGCTAATTTTTCGACCTTTTTTGAATTTTCTTTGGAGTTTTTATAATTTTTTCCTAATTTTGAAGTCTTTAGCTACTTGTGAGTTGTCATAGTTTTTCAATTTTTATAATTTTTCTACTGTTGGGAGTTTTTTCAAATTTTTGAAACTTAAAAATAGGGTTCTTTTTTTGATTTCTGAGAGGTTTTTGCTAATTTTTCGACCTTTATTGAATTTTTTTTGGAGTTTTTATAATTTTTTCCTAATTTTGAAGTCTTTAGCTACTTGTGAATTGTCATAGTTTTTCAATTTTTATAATTTTTCTACTGTTGGGAGTTATTTCAAATTTTTGAAACTTAAAAATAGGGTTCTTTTTTTGATTTATGAGAGGTTTTTGCTAATTTTTCGACCTTTTTTGAATTTTTTTTGGAGTTTTTATAATTTTTTCCTAATTTTGAATTTTAGCTACTTGTGAGTTGTTATAGTTTTTCAATTTTAATAATTTTTCTACTGTTGGGAATTTTTTCAAATTTTTGAAACTTAAAAATAGGGTTTTTTTTTGATTTCTGAGAGGTTTTTGCTAATTTTTCGACCTTTTTTGTATTTTTTTTGGAGTTCTTATAATTTTTTCCAAATTTTGAAGTCTTTAGCTACTTGTGAGTTGTTATAGTTTTTCAATTTTTATAATTTTTCTACTGTTGGGAATTTTTTCAAATTTTTGAAACTTAAAAATAGGGTTTTTTTTTTGATTTCTGAGAGGTTTTTGCTAATTTTTAGACCTTTTTTGAATTTTTTTTGGAGTTTTTATAATTTTTTCCTAATTTTGAAGTCTTTAGCTACTTGTGACTTGTTATAGTTTTTCAATTTTTATAATTTTTATAATTTTTATAATTTTTCTACTGTTGGGAATTTTTTCAATTTTTTGAAACTTAAATCTTTTTTGAAATTTTTTTGGAGTTTTTTAATTTTTTCCTAATTTTGAAGTCTTAAGCTACTTGTGAGTTGTCATAGTTTTTCAATTTTTATAATTTTTCTACAGTTGGGAGTTTTTTCAAATTTTTGAATCTTAAAAATAGGGTTTTTTTTTTTGATTTCTGAGAGGTTTTTGCTAATTTTTCGACCTTTTCTGTATTTTTTTTGGAGTTCTCATAATTTTTTCCAAATTTTGAAGTCCTTAGCTACTTGTGAGTTGTTATAGTTTTTCAATTTTTATAATTTTTCTACTGTTGGGAATTTTTTCAAATTTTTGAAACTTAAAAATAGGGTTTTTTTTTTCGATTTCTGAGAGGTTTTTGCTAATTTTTCGACCTTTTTTGAATTTTTTTTGGAGTTTTTATAATTTTTTCCTAATTTTGAAATCTTTCGCTACTTGTGAGTTATTATAGTTTTTCAATTTTTATAATTTTTTTACTGTTGGGAATTTTTTTAAAATTTTTGAAACTTTAAACTAGGGTTTTTTTTTTTGATTTCTGAGAGGTTTTTGCTAATTTTTCGACCTTTTTTGAATTTTTTTTGGAGTTTTTATAATTTTTTCCTAATTTTGAAGTCTTTAGCTACTTGTGAGTTGTTATAGTTTTTAAATTTTTATAATTTTTCTACTGTAGGGAATTTTTTAAATTTTTGAAACTTAAAAATAGGGTTTTTTTTCTTTATTTCTGGGAGGTTTTTGCTAATTTTTCGACCTTTTTTGAATTTATTTTCGAGTTCTTATAATTTTTTCCTAATTTTGAATTTTAGCTACTTGTGAGTTGTTATAGTTTTTCAATTTTTATAATTTTTCTACTGTTGGGAATTTTTTCAAATTTTTGAATCTTAAAAATAGGGTTTTTTTTTGATTTCTGAGAGGTTTTTGCTAATTTTTCGACCTTTTTTGAATTATTTTTATAGTTTTTATAATTTTTTCCTAATTTTGAAGTCTTTAGCTACTTGTGAGTTGTTATAGTTTTTCAATTTTTATAATTTGTTCACTATTGGGAATATTTTCAAATTTTTCAAACTTAAAAATAGGGTTTTTTTCTGATGTCTGAGAGGTTTTTGCTAATTTTTGACCTTTTTTGAATTTTTTTTGGAGTTTTTATAATTTTTTCCTAATTTTGAAGTCTTTAGCTACTTGTGAGTTTTCATAGTTTTTCAATTTTTATAATTTTTCTACTGTTGGGAGTTTTTTCAAATTTTTGAAACTTAAAAATAGGGTTTTTTTTTGATTTCTGAGAGGTTTTCGCTAATTTTTCGACCTTTTTTGAATTTTTTTTGGAGTTTTTATAATTTTTTCCTAATTTTGAAGTATTTAGCTACTTGTGTGTCGTCATAGTTTTTCACTTTTTATAATTTTTCTACTGTTGGGTATTTTTCAAATTTTTGAAACTTAAAAATAGGGTTTTTTTTTGATTTCTAAGAGGTTTTTGCTAATTTTTCGACCTTTCTTGAATTTATTTTGGAGTTTTTATAATTTTTTCCTAATTTTGAAGTATTTAGCTACTTGTGAGTTGTTATAGTTTTTCAATTTTTATAATTTTTCTACTGTTGGGAATTTTTTCAAATTTTTGAATCTTAAAAATAGGGTTTTTTTTTGATTTCTGAGAGGTTTTTGCTAATTTTCCGACCTTTCTTGAATTTTTTTTGGAGTTTTTATAATTTTTTCCTAATTTTGAAGTATTTAGCTACTTGTGTGTTGTCATAGTTTTTCACTTTTTATAATTTTTCTACTGTTGGGTATTTTTCAAATTTTTGAAACTTAAAAATAGGGTTTTTTTTGATTTCTGAGAGGTTTTTGCTAATTTTTCGACCTTTCTTGAATTTTTTTTGGAGTTTTTATAATTTTTTCCTAATTTTGAAGTCTTTAGCTACTTGTGAGTTGTTATAGTTTTTCAATTTTTATAATTTTTCTACTGTTGGGAATTTTCTCAAATTTTTGAAACTTAAAAATAGGGTTTTTTTTTGATTTCTGAGAGGTTTTTGCTAATTTTTCGACCTTTTTTGAATTTTTTTTGGAGTTTTTATAATTTTTTCCTAATTTTGAAGTCTTTAGCTACTTGTGAGTTGTTATAGTTTTTCAATTTTTATATTTTTTCTACTGTTGGGAATTTTTTCAAATTTTTGAAACTTAAAAATAGGGTTTTTTTTTGATTTCTGAGAGGTTTTTGCTAATTTTTCGACCTTTTTTGAATTTTTATTGGAGGTTTTATAATGTTTTCCTAATTTTGAAGTCTTTAGCTACTTGTGAGTTATTATAGTTTTTCAATTTTTATAATTTTTCTACTGTTGGGTATTTTTCAAATTTTTGAAACTTAAAAATAGGGTTTTTTTTGATTTCTGAGAGGTTTTTGCTAATTTTTCGACCTTTCTTGAATTTTTTTTGGAGTTTTTATAATTTTTTCCTTATTTTGAAGTCTTTAGCTACTTGTGAGTTGTTATAGTTTTTCAATTTTTATAATTTTTCTACTGTTGGGAATTTTTTCCAATTTTTGAAACTTAAAAATAGGTTTTTTTTTGATTTCTGAGAGGTTTTTGCTAATTTTTCGAAATTTTTTGAATTTTTTTTGGAGTTTTTATAATTTTTTCCTAATTTTGAAGTCTTTAGCTACTTGTGAGTTGTTATAGTTTTTCAATTTTTATAATTTTTCTACTGTTGGGAATTTTTTCAAATTTTTGAAACTTAAAAATAGGGTTTTTTTTTTGATTTCTGAGAGGTTTTTGCTAATTTTTCGACATTTTTTGTATTTTTTTTGGAGTTCTTATAATTTTTTCCAAATTTTGAAGTCTTTAGCTACTTGTGAGTTGTTATAGTTTTTCAATTTTTATAATTTTTCTACTGTTGGGAATTTTTTCAAATTTTTGAAACTTAAAAATAGGGTTTTTTTTTTTGATTTCTGAGAGGTTTTTGCTAATTTTCGACCTTTTTTGAATTTTTTTTGGAGTTTTTATAATTTTTTCCTAATTTTGAAGTCTTTAGCTACTTGTAAGTTGTTATAGTTTTTCAATTTTTATAATTTTTCTACTGTTGGGAATTTTTTAAAATTTTTGAAACTTAAAAATAGGTTTTTTTTTAATTTCTGAGTGGTTTTTGCTAATTTTTCGACCTTTTTTGAATTTTTTTTGGAGTTTTTATAATTTTTTCCTAATTTTGAAGTCTTTAGCTACTTGTGAGTTGTTATAGTTTTTCAATTTTTATAAATTTTCTACTGTTGGGAATTTTTTCAAATTTTTCAAACTTAAAAATAGGGTTTTTTTTTTGATTTCTGAGAGGTTTTTGCTAATTTTTCGACCTTTTTTGAATTTTTTTTGGAGTTTTTATAATTTTTTCCTAATTTTGAAGTCTTTAGCTACTTGTGAGTTGTTATAGTTTTTCAATTTTTATAATTTTTCTACTGTTGGGAATTTTTTCAAATTTTTGAAACTTAAAAATAGGATTTTTTTTTTGATTTCTGAGAGGTTTTTGCTAATTTTTCGACCTTTTTTGAATATTTTTTGGAGTTTTTATATTTTTTTCCTAATTTTGAAGTCTTCAGCTACTTGTGAGTTGTTATAGTTTTTCAACTTTTATAATTTTTCTACTGTTGGGAAGTTTTTCAAATTTTTGAAACTTAAAAATAGGGTTTTTTTTTTTATTTCTGAGAGGTTTTTGCTAATTTTTCGAACTTTTTTGAATTTTTTTTGGAGTTTTTATAATTTTTTCCTAATTTTGAAGTCTTTAGCTACTTGTGAGTTGTTATAGTTTTTCAATTTTTATAATTTTTCTACTGTTGGGAATTTTTTCAAATTTTTGAAACTTAAAAATAGGGTTTTTTTTTGATTTCTGAGAGGTTTTTGCTAATTTTTTGACCTTTTTTGAATTTTTTTTGAGTTTTTATAATTTTTTCCTAATTTTGAAGTCTTTAGCTACTTGTGTGTTGTCATAATTTTTCACTTTTTATAATTTTTCTACTGTTGGGAGTTTTTCCAAATTTTTGAATCTTAAAAATAGGGTTTTTTTTTTATTTCGGAGAGGTTTTTGCTAATTTTTCGACCTTTTTTGAATTTTTTTTGGAGTTTTTATAATTTTTTCCTAATTTTGAAGTCTTTAGCTACTTGTGAGTGGTCATAGTTTTTCAATTTTTATAATTTTTCTACTGTTGGGAGTTTTTTCAAATTTTTGAAACTTAAAAATAGGGTTCTTTTTTTTGATTTCTGAGAGGTTTTTGCTAATTTTTCGACCTTTTTTGAATTTTTTTGGAGTTTTTATAATTTTTTCCTAATTTTGAATTTTAGCTACTTGTGAGTTGTTATAGTTTTCCAATTTTTAAAATTTTTCTACTGTTGGGAATTTTTTCAAATTTTTGAAACTTAAAAATAGGGTTTTTTTTTTGATTTCTGAGAGGTTTTTGCTAATTTTTCGACCTTTTTTGTATTTTTTTTGGAGTTCTTATAATTTTTTCCAAATTTTGAAGTCTTTAGCTACTTGTGAGTTGTTATAGTTTTTCAATTTTTATAATTTTTCTACTGTTGGGTATTTTTTCAAATTTTTGAAACTTAAAAATAGGGTTTTTTTTTTGATTTCTGAGAGGTTTTTGCTAATTTTTCGACCATTTTTGAATTTTTTTGGAGTTTTTATAATTTTTTCCTAATTTTGAAGTCTTTAGCTACTTGTGAGTTGTTATAGTTTTTCAATTTTTATAATTTTTATAATTCTTCTACTGTTGGGAATTTTTTCAAATTTTTGAAACTTAAAAATAGGGTTTTTTTTTGATTTCTGAGAGGTTTTTGCTAATTTTTCGACATTTTTTGAATTTTTTTTGGAGTTTTTATAATTTTTTCCTAATTTTGAAGTCTTTAGCTACTTGTGAGTTGTTATAGTTTTTCAATTTTTATAATTTTTCTACTGTTGGGAGTTTTTTCAAATTTTTGAAACTTAAAAATAGTGTTTTTTTTTTGATTTCTGAGAGGTTTTTGCTAATTTTTCGACCTTTTTTGAATTTTTTTTGGAGTTTTTATAATTTTTTCCTAATTTTGAAGTCTTTAGCTACTTGTGACTTGTTATAGTTTTTCAATTTTTATAATTTTTCTACTGTTGGGAATTTTTTCAAATTTTTGAATCCTAAAAATAGGGTTTTTTTTTATTTCTGAGAGGTTTTTGCTAATTTTTCGACCTTTTTTGAATTTTTTTTGGAGTTTTTATAATTTTTTCTTAATTTTGAAGTCTTTAGCTACTTGTGAGTTGTTATAGTTTTTCAATTTTTATAATTTTTCTACTGTTGGGAGTTTTTTCAAATTTTTGAAACTTAAAAATAGTGTTTTTTTTTTGATTTCTGAGAGGTTTTTGCTAATTTTTCGACCTTTTTTGAATTTTTTTTGGAGTTTTAATAATTTTTTCCTAATTTTGAATTTTAGCTACTTGTGAGTTGTTATAGTTTTTCAATTTTTATAATTTTTCTACTGTTGGGAATTTTTTCAAATTTTTGAAACTTAAAAATAGGTTTTTTTTTTGATTTCTGAGAGGTTTTTGCTAATTTTTCGACCTTTTTGGTATTTTTTTTGGAGTTCTTATAATTTTTTCCAAATTTTGAAGTCTTTAGCTGCTTGTGAGTTGTTATAGTTTTTCAATTTTTATAATTTTTCTACTGTTGGGAATTTTTTAAAATTTTTTAAACTTAAAAATAGGGTTTTTTTTGATTTCTGAGAGGTTTTTGCTAATTTTTCGACCTTTTTTGAATTTTTTTTGGAGTTTTTATAATTTTTTCCTAATTTTGAAGTCTTTAGCTACTTGTGAGTTGTTATAGTTTTTCAATTTTTATAATTTTTCTACTGTTGGGAATTTTTTCTAATTTTTGAAACTTAAAAATAGGTTTTTTTTTTTGATTTCTGAGAGGTTTTTGCTAATTTTTCGACCTTTTTTGAATTTTTTTTAGAGTTTTTATAATTTTTTCCTAATTTTGAAGTCTTTAGATACTTGTGAGTTGTTATAGTTTTTCAATTTTTATAATTTTTCTACTGTTGGGAATTTTTTCAAATTTTTGAAACTTAAAAATAGGTTTTTTTTTTTTTGATTTCTGATAGGTTTTTGCTAATTTTTCGACCTTTTTTGAATTTTTTTTTGAGTTTTTATAATTTTTTCCTAATTTTGAAGTCTTTAGCTACTTGTGAGTTGTTATAGTTTTTCAATTTTTATAATTTTTATAATTTTTCTACTGTTGGGAATTTTTTCAAATTTTTGAAACTTAAAAATAGGGTTTTTTTTTTATTTCTGAGAGGTTTTTGCTAATTTTTCGACCTTTTTTGAATTTTTTTGGAGTTTTTATAATTTTTTCCTAATTTTGAAGTCTTTAGCTACTTGTGAGTTGTTATAGTTTTTCTATTTTTATTATTTTTATAATTTTTCTACTGTTGGGAATTTTTTCAAATTTTTGAAACTTAAAAATAGGGTTTGTTTTTGATTTCTGAGAGGTTTTTGCTAATTTTTCGACCTTTTTTGAATTTTTTTTGGAGTTTTTATAATTTTTTCCTAATTTTGAAGTCTTTAGCTACTTGTGAGTTGTTATTGTTTTTGAATTTTTATAATTTTTATAATTTTTCTACTGTTGGGAATTTTTTCTAATTTTTGAAACTTAAAAATAGGGTTTTTTTTGATTTCTGAGAGGTTTTTGCTAATTTTTCGACCTTTTTTGATTTTTTTTTGGAGGTTTTATAATTTTTTCCTAATTGTGAAGTCTTTAGCTACTTGTGAGTTGTTATAGTTTTTCAATTTTTATAATTTGTCTACTGTTGGGAATTTTTTCAAATTTTTCAAAAATAAAAATAGGGTTTTTTTTTGATGTCTGAGAGGTTTTTGCTAATTTTTTGACCTTTTTTGAATTTTTTTGGAGTTTTTATAATTTTTTCCTAATTTTGAAGTCTTTAGCTACTTGTGAGTTGTCATAGTTTTTCAATTTTTATAATTTTTCTACTGTTGGGAGTTTTTTCAAATTTTTGAATCTTAAAAATAGGGTTTTTTTTTGATTTCTGAGAGGTTTTTGCTAATTTTTCGACCTTTTTCGTATTTTTTTTTGGAGTTCTTATAATTTTTTCCAAATTTTGAAGTCTTTAGCTACTTGTGAGTTGTTATAGTTTTTCAATTTTTATAATTTTTCTACTGTTGGGAATTTTTTAAAATTTTTTAAACTTAAAAATAAGGTTTTTTTTTGATTTCTGAGAGGTTTTTGCTAATTTTTCGAACTTTTTTGAATTTTTTTTGGAGTTTTTATAATTTTTGCCTAATTTTGAAGTCTTTAGCTACTTGTGAGTTGTTATAGTGTTTCAATTTTTATAATTTTTCTAATGTTGGGAATTTTTTCAAATTTTTGAATCTTAAAAATAGGGTTTTTTTTTGATTTCTGAGAAGTTTTTGCTAATTTTTCGACCTTTATTGAATTTTTTTTGGAGTTTTTATAATTTTTTCCTAATTTTGAAGTCTTTAGCTACTTGTGAGTTGTCATAGTTTTTCAATTTTTATAATTTTTCTACTGTTGGGAATTTTTTCAAATTTTTGAAACTTAAAAATAGGGTTTTTTTTTGATTTCTGAGAGGTTTTTGCTAATTTTTCGACTTTTTTTGAATTTTTTTTGGAGTTTTTATAATTTTTTCCTTATTTTGAATTTTAGCTACTTGTTAGTTGTTATAGTTTTTCAATTTTTATAATTTTTCTACTGTTGGGAATTTTTTCAAATTTTTGAAACTTAAAAATAGGGTTTTTTTTTTTGATTTCTGAGAGGTTTTTGCTAATTTTTCGAACTTTTTTGTATTTTTTTTGGAGTTCTTATAATTATTTCCAAATTTTGAAGTCGTTAGCTACTTGTGAGTTGTTATAGTTTTTCAATTTTTATAATTTTTCTACTGTTGGGTATTTTTTCAAATTTTTGAAACTTAAAAATAGGGTTTTTTTTTGATTTCTGAGAGGTTTTTGCTAATTTTTCGACCTTTTTTGAATTTTTTTTGGAGTTTTTATAATTTTTTCCTAATTTTGAAGTCTTTAGCTACTTGTGAGTTGTTATAGTTTTTCAATTTTTATAATTTTTATAATTTTTCTACTGTTGGGAATTTTTTCAAATTTTTGAAACTTAAAAATAGGGTTTTTTTTTTCGATTTCTGAGAGGTTTTTGCTAAATTTTCGACCTTTTTTGAATTTTTTTTGGAGTTTTTATAATTTTTTCCTAATTTTGAAGTCTTTAGCTACTTGTGAGTTGTTATAGTTTTTCAATTTTTATAATTTTTCTACTGTTGGGAATTTTTTCAAATTTTTGAAACTTAAAAATAGGTTTTTTTTTTGATTTCTGAGAGGTTTTTGCTAATTTTTCAACCTTTTTTGAATTTTTTTTTGGAGTTTTTATAATTTTTTCCTAATTTTGAAGTCCTTAGCTACTTGTGAGTTGTTTCAGTTTTTCAATTTTTATAATTTTTCTACAGTTGGGAATTTTTTCAAATTTTTGAAACTTAAAAATAGGGTTTTTTTTTTGATTTCTGAGAGGTTTTTGCTAATTTTACGTCCTTTTTTGAATTTTTTTTGGAGTTTTTATAATTTTTTCCTAATTTTGAAGTCTTTAGCTACTTGTGAGTTGTTATAGTTTTTCAATTTGTATAATTTTTCTACTGTTGGGAATTTTTTCAAATTTTTGAAACTTAAAAATAGGGTTTTTTTTTTTGATTTCTCAGAGGTTTTTGCTAATTTTTCGACCTTTTTTGAATTTTTTTTGGAGTTTTAATAATTTTTTCCTAATTTTGAATTTTAGCTACTTGTGAGTTGTTATAGTTTTTCAATTTTTATAATTTTTCTACTGTTGGGAATTTTTTCTAATTTTTGAAACTTAAAAATACGGTTTTTTTTTTGATTTCTGAGAGGTTTTTGCTAATTTTTCGACCTTTTTTTGTATTTTTTTTGGAGTTCTTATAATTTTTTCCAAATTTTGAAGTCTTTAGCTACTTGTGAGTTGTTATAGTTTTTCAATTTTTATAATTTTTCTACTGTTGCGAATTTTTTCAAATTTTTGAAACTTAAAAATAGGGTTTTTTTTTTGATTTCTGAGAGGTTTTTGCTAATTTTTCGACCTTTTTTGATTTTTTTTTTTAGTTTTTATAATTTTTTCCTAATTTTGAAATCTTTAGCTACTTGTAAGTTATTATAGTTTTTCAATTTTTATAATTTTTTTACTGTTGGGAATTTTTTCAAATTTTTGAAACTTAAAACTAGGGTTTTTTTTCTTTATTTCTGAGAGGTTTTTGCTAATTTTTCGACCTTTTTTGAATTTTTTTTGGAGTTCTTATAATTTTTTCCTAATTTTGAAGTCTTTAGCTACTTGTGACTTGTTATAGTTTTTCAATTTTTATATTTTTTCTACTGTTGGGAATTTTTTCAAATTTTTGAAACTTAAAAATAGGGTTTTTTTTTGATTTCTGAGAGGTTTTTGCTAATTTTTCGACCTTTTTTGAATTTTTATTGGAGGTTTTATAATGTTTTCCTAATTTTGAAGTCTTTAGCTACTTGTGAGTTGTTATAGTTTTTCAATTTTTATAATTTTTCTACTGTTGGGTATTTTTCAAATTTTTGAAACTTAAAAATAGGGTTTTTTTTTGATTTCTGAGAGGTTTTTGCTAATTTTTCGACCTTTTTTGAATTTTTTTTGGAGTTCTTATAATTTTTTCCTAATTTTGAAGTCTTTAGCTACTTGTGACTTGTTATAGTTTTTCAATTTTTATATTTTTTCTACTGTTGGGAATTTTTTCAAATTTTTGAAACTTAAAAATAGGGTTTTTTTTTGATTTCTGAGAGGTTTTTGCTAATTTTTCGACCTTTTTTGTATTTTTTTTGGAGTTCTTATAATTTTTTCCAAATTTTGAAGTCTTTAGCTACTTGTGAGTTGTAATAGTTTTTCAATTTTTATAATTTTTCTACTGTTGGGAATTTTTTCAAATTTTTGAAACTTAAAAATAGGGTTTTTTTTTTGATTTCTGAGAGGTTTTTGCTAATTTTTCGACCTTTTTTGAATTTTTTTTGGAGTTTTTATAATTTTTTCCTAATTTTGAAGTATTTAGCTACTTGTGTGTTGTCATAGTTTTTCACTTTTTATAATTTTTCTACTGTTGGGAGTTTTTTCAAATTTTTGAATCTTAAAAATAGGGTTTTTTTTTATTTCTGAGAGGTTTTTGCTAATTTTTCGACCTTTTTTTAGAATTTTTTGGAGTTTTTATAATTTTTTCCTCATTTTGAAGTCTTTAGCTACTTGTGAGTTGTCATAGTTTTTCAATTTTTATAATTTTTCTACTGTTGGAAGTTTTTTCAAATTTTTGAAACTTAAAAATAGGGTTCTTTTTTTGATTTCTGATAGGTTTTTGCTAATTTTTCGACCTTTTTCGAATTTTTTTGGAGTTTTTATAATTTTTTCCTAATTTTGAATTTTAGCTACTTGTGAGTTGTTATAGTTTTTCAATTTTTATAATTTTTATAATTTTTCTACTGTTGGGAATTTTTTCAAATTTTTGAAATTTAAAAATAGGGTTTTTTTTTCGATTTCTGAGAGGTTTTTGCTAATTTTTCGACCTTTTTTGAATTTTTTTTGGAGTTTTAATAATTTTTTCCTAATTTTGAAGTCTTTAGCTACTTGTGAGTTGTTATAGTTTTTCAATTTTTATAATTTTTCTACTGTTGGGAATTTTTTCAAATTTTTGAAACTTAAAAATAGGTTTTTTTTTTTGATTTCTGAGAGGTTTTTGCTTATTTTTCGACCTTTTTGGTATTTTTTTTGGAGTTCTTATAATTTTTTCCAAATTTTGAAGTCTTTAGCTACTTGTGAGTTGTTATAGTTTTTCAATTTTTATAATTTTTATAATTTTTCTACTGTTGGGAATTTTTTCAAATTTTTGAAACTTAAAAATAGGGTTTTTTTTTTATTTCTGAGAGGTTTTTGCTAATTTTTCGACCTTTTTTGAATTTTTTTTGGAGTTTTTATAATTTTTTCCTAATTTTGAAGTCTTTAGCTACTTGTGACTTGTTATAGTTTTTCAATTTTTATAATTTTTCTACTGTTGTGAATTTTTTCAAATTTTTGAATCCTAAAAATAGGGTTTTTTTTTTATTTCTGAGAGGTTTTTGCTAATTTTTCGACCTTTTTTGAATTTTTTTTGGAGTTTTTATAATTTTTTCTTAATTTTGAAGTCTTTAGCTACTTGTGAGTTGTTATAGTTTTTCAATTTTTATAATTTTTCTACTGTTGGGAGTTTTTTCAAATTTTTGAAACTTAAAAATAGTGTTTTTTTTTTGATTTCTGAGAGGTTTTTGCTAATTTTTCGACCTTTTTTGAATTTTTTTTGGAGTTTTAATAATTTTTTCCTAATTTTGAAGTCTTTAGCTACTTGTGAGTTGTTATAGTTTTTCAATTTTTATAATTTTTCTACTGTTGGGAATTTTTTCAAATTTTTGAAACTTAAAAATAGGTTTTTTTTTTGATTTCTGAGAGGTTTTTGCTAATTTTTCGACCTTTTTGGTATTTTTTTTGGAGTTCTTATAATTTTTTCCTAATTTTGAAGTCTTTAGCTGCTTGTGAGTTGTTATAGTTTTTCAATTTTTATAATTTTTCTACTGTTGGGAATTTTTTAAAATTTTTTAAACTTAAAAATAGGGTTTTTTTTGATTTCTGAGAGGTTTTTGCTAATTTTTCGACCTTTTTTGAATTTTTTTTGGAGTTTTTATAATTTTTTCATAATTTTGAAGTCTTTAGCTACTTGTGAGTTGTTATAGTTTTTCAATTTTTATAATTTTTCTACTGTTGGGAATTTTTTCTAATTTTTGAAACTTAAAAATAGGTTTTTTTTTTGATTTCTGAGAGGTTTTTGCTAATTTTTCGACCTTTTTTGAATTTTTTTTAGAGTTTTTATAATTTTTTCCTAATTTTGAAGTCTTTAGATACTTGTGAGTTGTTATAGTTTTTCAATTTTTATAATTTTTCTACTGTTGGGAATTTTTTCAAATTTTTGAAACTTAAAAATAGGTTTTTTTTGTTTTGATTTCTGATAGGTTTTTGCTAATTTTTCGACCTTTTTTGAATTTTTTTTTGAGTTTTTATAATTTTTTCCTAATTTTGAAGTCTTTAGCTACTTGTGAGTTGTTAAAGTTTTTCAATTTTTATAATTTTTATAATTTTTCTACTGTTGGGAATTTTTTCAAATTTTTGAAACTTAAAAATAGGGTTTTTTTTTTATTTCTGAGAGGTTTTTGCTAATTTTTCGACCTTTTTTGAATTTTTTTATAGTTTTTATAATTTTTTCCTAATTTTGAAGTCTTTAGCTACTTGTGAGTTGTTATAGTTTTTCTATTTTTATTATTTTTATAATTTTTCTACTGTTGGGAATTTTTTCAAATTTTTGAAACTTAAAAATAGGGTTTGTTTTTGATTTCTGAGAGGTTTTTGCTAATTTTTCGACCTTTTTTGAATTTTTTTTGGAGTTTTTATAATTTTTTCCTAATTTTGAAGTCTTTAGCTACTTGTGAGTTGTTATTGTTTTTGAATTTTTATAATTTTTATAATTTTTCTACTGTTGGGAATTTTTTCTAATTTTTGAAACTTAAAAATAGGGTTTTTTTTGATTTCTGAGAGGTTTTTGCTAATTTTTCGACCTTTTTTGATTTTTTTTTGGAGGTTTTATAATTTTTTCCTAATTGTGAAGTCTTTAGCTACTTGTGAGTTGTTATAGTTTTTCAATTTTTATAATTTGTCTACTGTTGGGAATTTTTTCAAATTTTTCAAAAATAAAAATAGGGTTTTTTTTTGATGTCTGAGAGGTTTTTGCTAATTTTTTGACCTTTTTTGAATTTTTTTGGAGTTTTTATAATTTTTTCCTAATTTTGAAGTCTTTAGCTACTTGTGAGTTGTCATAGTTTTTCAATTTTTATAATTTTTCTACTGTTGGGAGTTTTTTCAAATTTTTGAATCTTAAAAATAGGGTTTTTTTTTGATTTCTGAGAGGTTTTTGCTAATTTTTCGACCTTTTTCGTATTTTTTTTTGGAGTTCTTATAATTTTTTCCAAATTTTGAAGTCTTTAGCTACTTGTGAGTTATTATAGTTTTTCAATTTTTATAATTTTTCTACTGTTGGGAATTTTTTAAAATTTTTTAAACTTAAAAATAAGGTTTTTTTTTGATTTCTGAGAGGTTTTTGCTAATTTTTCGAACTTTTTTGAATTTTTTTTGGAGTTTTTATAATTTTTGCCTAATTTTGAAGTCTTTAGCTACTTGTGAGTTGTTATAGTGTTTCAATTTTTATAATTTTTCTAATGTTGGGAATTTTTTCAAATTTTTGAATCTTAAAAATAGGGTTTTTTTTTGATTTCTGAGAAGTTTTTGCTAATTTTTCGACCTTTATTGAATTTTTTTTGGAGTTTTTATAATTTTTTCCTAATTTTGAAGTCTTTAGCTATTTGTGAGTTGTTATAGTTTTTCAATTTTTATAATTTTTCTACTGTTGGGAATTTTTTCAAATTTTTGAAACTTAAAAATAGGGTTTTTTTTTGATTTCTGAGAGGTTTTTGCTAATTTTTCGACCTTTTTTGAATTTTTTTTGGAGTTTTTATAATTTTTTCCTTATTTTGAATTTTAGCTACTTGTTAGTTGTTATAGTTTTTCAATTTTTATAATTTTTCTACTGTTGGGAATTTTTTCAAATTTTTGAAACTTAAAAATAGGGTTTTTTTTTTTGATTTCTGAGAGGTTTTTGCTAATTTTTCGACCTTTTTTGAATTTTTTTTGGAGTTTTAATATTTTTTTCCTAATTTTGAATTTTAGCTACTTGTGAGTTGTTATAGTTTTTCAATTTTTATAATTTTTCTACTGTTGGGAATTTTTTCTAATTTTTGAAACTTAAAAATAGTGTTTTTTTTTTTGATTTCTGAGAGGTTTTTGCTAATTTTTCGACCTTTTTTGAATTTTTTTGGAGTTTTAATAATTTTTTCCTAATTTTGAATTTTAGCTACTTGTGAGTTGTTATAGTTTTTCAATTTGTATAATTTTTCTACTGTTGGGAATTTTTTCAAATTTTTGAAACTTAAAAATAGGGTTTTTTTTTTTGATTTCTGAGAGGTTTTTGCTAATTTTTCGACCTTTTTTGAATTTTTTTTGGAGTTTTAATAATTTTTTCCTAATTTTGAAATTTAGCTACTTGTGAGTTGTTATAGTTTTTCAATTTTTATAATTTTTCTACTGTTGGGAATTTTTTCTAATTTTTGAAACTTAAAAATACGGTTTTTTTTTTGATTTCTGAGAGGTTTTTGCTAATTTTTCGACCTTTTTTTGTATTTATTTTGGAGTTCTTATAATTTTTTCCAAATTTTGAAGTCTTTAGCTACTTGTGAGTTGTTATAGTTTTTCAATTTTTATAATTTTTCTACTGTTGCGAATTTTTTCAAATTTTTGAAACTTAAAAATAGGGTTTTTTTTTTGATTTCTGAGAGGTTTTTGCTAATTTTTCGACCTTTTTTGATTTTTTTTTTTAGTTTTTATAATTTTTTCCTAATTTTGAAATCTTTAGCTACTTGTAAGTTATTATAGTTTTTCAATTTTTATAATTTTTTTACTGTTGGGAATTTTTTCAAATTTTTGAAACTTAAAACTAGGGTTTTTTTTCTTTATTTCTGAGAGGTTTTTGCTAATTTTTCGACCTTTTTTGAATTTTTTTTGGAGTTCTTATAATTTTTTCCTAATTTTGAAGTCTTTAGCTACTTGTGACTTGTTATAGTTTTTCAATTTTTATATTTTTTCTACTGTTGGGAATTTTTTCAAATTTTTGAAACTTAAAAATAGGGTTTTTTTTTGATTTCTGAGAGGTTTTTGCTAATTTTTCGACCTTTTTTGAATTTTTATTGGAGGTTTTATAATGTTTTCCTAATTTTGAAGTCTCTAGCTACTTGTGAGTTGTTATAGTTTTTCAATTTTTATAATTTTTCTACTGTTGGGTATTTTTCAAATTTTTGAAACTTAAAAATAGGGTTTTTTTTTGATTTCTGAGAGGTTTTTGCTAATTTTTCGACCTTTTTTGAATTTTTTTTGGAGTTCTTATAATTTTTTCCTAATTTTGAAGTCTTTAGCTACTTGTGACTTGTTATAGTTTTTCAATTTTTATATTTTTTCTACTGTTGGGAATTTTTTCAAATTTTTGAAACTTAAAAATAGGGTTTTTTTTTTGATTTCTGAGAGGTTTTTGCTAATTTTTCGACCTTTTTTGTATTTTTTTTGGAGTTCTTATAATTTTTTCCAAATTTTGAAGTCTTTAGCTACTTGTGAGTTGTTATAGTTTTTCAATTTTTATAATTTTTCTACTGTTGGGAATTTTTTCAAATTTTTGAAACTTAAAAATAGGGTTTTTTTTTTGATTTCTGAGAGGTTTTTGCTAATTTTTCGACCTTTTTTGAATTTTTTTTGGAGTTTTTATAATTTTTTCCTAATTTTGAAGTATTTAGCTACTTGTGTGTTGTCATAGTTTTTCACTTTTTATAATTTTTCTACTGTTGGGAGTTTTTTCAAATTTTTGAATCTTAAAAATAGGGTTTTTTTTTATTTCTGAGAGGTTTTTGCTAATTTTTCGACCTTTTTTTAGAATTTTTTGGAGTTTTTATAATTTTTTCCTCATTTTGAAGTCTTTAGCTACTTGTGAGTTGTCATAGTTTTTCAATTTTTATAATTTTTCTACTGTTGGAAGTTTTTTCAAATTTTTGAAACTTAAAAATAGGGTTCTTTTTTTGATTTCTGATAGGTTTTTGCTAATTTTTCGACCTTTTTCGAATTTTTTTGGAGTTTTTATAATTTTTTCCTAATTTTGAATTTTAGCTACTTGTGAGTTGTTATAGTTTTTCAATTTTTATAATTTTTATAATTTTTCAACTGTTGGGAATTTTTTCAAATTTTTGAAATTTAAAAATAGGGTTTTTTTTTCGATTTCTGAGAGGTTTTTGCTAATTTTTCGACCTTTTTTGAATTTTTTTTGGAGTTTTAATAATTTTTTCCTAATTTTGAAGTCTTTAGCTACTTGTGAGTTGTTATAGTTTTTCAATTTTTATAATTTTTCTACTGTTGGGAATTTTTTCAAATTTTTGAAACTTAAAAATAGGTTTTTTTTTTTGATTTCTGAGAGGTTTTTGCTAATTTTTCGACCTTTTTGGTATTTTTTTTGGAGTTCTTATAATTTTTTCCAAATTTTGAAGTCTTTAGCTACTTGTGAGTTGTTATAGTTTTTCAATTTTTATAATTTTTATAATTTTTCTACTGTTGGGAATTTTTTCAAATTTTTGAAACTTAAAAATAGGGTTTTTTTTTTATTTCTGAGAGGTTTTTGCTAATTTTTCGACCTTTTTTGAATTTTTTTTGGAGTTTTTATAATTTTTTCCTAATTTTGAAGTCTTTAGCTACTTGTGAGTTGTTATTGTTTTTGAATTTTTATAATTTTTATAATTTTTCTACTGTTGGGAATTTTTTCTAATTTTTGAAACTTAAAAATAGGGTTTTTTTTTGATTTCTGAGAGGTTTTTGCTAATTTTTCGACCTTTTTTGATTTTTTTTTGGACGTTTTATAATTTTTTCCTAATTGTGAAGTCTTTAGCTACTTGTGAGTTGTTATAGTTTTTCAATTTTTATAATTTGTCCACTGTTGGGAATTTTTTCAAATTTTTCAAACATAAAAATAGGGTTTTTTTTTTTATGTCTGAGAGGTTTTTGCTAATTTTTCGACCTTTTTTGAATTTTCTTTGGAGTTTTTATAATTTTTTCCTAATATTGAAGTCTTTAGCTACTTGTGAGTTGTCATAGTTTTTCAATTTTTATAATTTTTCTACTGTTGGGAGTTTTTTCAAATTTTTGAAACTTAAAAATAGTGTTCTTTTTTTGATTTCTGAGAGGTTTTTGCTAATTTTTCGACCTTTATTGAATATTTTTTGGAGTTTTTATAATTTTTTCCTAATTTTGAAGTCTTTAGCTACTTGTGAATTGTCATAGTTTTTCAATTTTTATAATTTTTCTACTGTTGGGAGTTTTTTCAAATTTTTGAAACTTAAAAATAGGGTTCTTTTTTGATTAATGAGAGGTTTTTGCTAATTTTTCGACCTTTTTTGAATTTTTTTTGGAGTTTTTATAATTTTTTCCTAATTTTGAATTTTAGCTACTTGTGAGTTGTTATAGTTTTTCAATTTTTATAATTTTCTACTGTTGGGAGTTTTTTCAAATTTTTGAAACTTAAAAATAGGGTTTTTTTTTGATTTCTGAGAGGTTTTTGCTAGTTTTTCGACCTTTTTTGTATTTTTTTTGGAGTTCTTATAATTTTTTCCAAATTTTGAAGTCTTTAGCTACTTGTGAGTTGTTATAGTTTTTCAATTTTTATAATTTTTCTACTGTTGGGAATTTTTTCAAATTTTTGAAACTTAAAAATAGGGTTTTTTTTTTGATTTCTGAGAGGTTTTTGCTAATTTTTAGACCTTTTTTGAATTTTTTTTGGAGTTTTTATAATTTTTTCCTAATTTTGAAGTCTTTAGCTACTTGTGACTTGTTATAGTTTTTCAATTTTTATAATTTTTATAATTTTTATAATTTTTCTACTGTTGGGAATTTTTTCAATTTTTTGAAACTTAAAAACTTTTTTGAAATTTTTTTGGAGTTTTTATAATTTTTTCCTAATTTTTCGACCTTTTTTGAATTTTTTTTGGAGTTTTTATAATTTTTTCCTAATTTTGAAGTCTTTAGCTACTTGTGAGTTGTTATAGTTTTTCTATTTTTATAATTTTTATAATTTTTCTACTGTTGGGAATTTTTTCAAATTTTTGAAACTTAAAAATAGGGTTTGTTTTTGATTTCTGAGAGGTTTTTGCTAATTTTTCGACCTTTTTTGAATTTTTTTTGGAGTTTTTATAATTTTTTCCTAATTTTGAAGTCTTTAGCTACTTGTGAGTTGTTATTGTTTTTGAATTTTTATAATTTTTATAATTTTTCTACTGTTGGGAATTTTTTCTAATTTTTGAAACTTAAAAATAGGGTTTTTTTTTGATTTCTGAGAGGTTTTTGCTAATTTTTCGACCTTTTTTGATTTTTTTTTGGAGGTTTTATAATTTTTTCCTAATTGTGAAGTCTTTAGCTACTTGTGAGTTGTTATAGTTTTTCAATTTTTATTATTTGTCTACTGTTGGGAATTTTTTCAAATTTTTCAAACATAAAAATAGGGTTTTTTTTTTTATGTCTGAGAGGTTTTTGCTAATTTTTCGACTTTTTTTGAATTTTCTTTGGAGTTTTTATAATTTTTTCCTAATTTTGAAGTCTTTAGCTACTTGTGAGTTGTTATTGTTTTTGAATTTTTATAATTTTTATAATTTTTCTACTGTTGGGAATTTTTTCTAATTTTTGAAACTTAAAAATAGGGTTTTTTTTGATTTCTGAGAGGTTTTTGCTAATTTTTCGACCTTTTTTGATTTTTTTATGGAGGTTTTATAATTTTTTCCTAATTGTGAAGTCTTTAGCTACTTGTGAGTCGTTATAGTTTTTCAATTTTTATTATTTGTCTACTGTTGGGAATTTTTTCAAATTTTTCAAACTTAAAAATAGGGTTTTTTTTTTATTTCTGAGAGGTTTTTGCTAATTTTTCGACCTTTTTTGAATTTTTTTTGGAGTTTTTATAATTTTTTCCTAATTTTGAAGTCTTTAGCTACTTGTGAGTTGTTATTGTTTTTGAATTTTTATAATTTTTATAATTTTTCTACTGTTGGGAATTTTTTCTAATTTTTAAAACTTAAAAATAGGGTTTTTTTTTGATTTCTGAGAGGTTTTTGCTAATTTTTCGACCTTTTTTGAATTTTTTTTGGAGTTTTTATAATTTTTTCCTAATTTTGAAGTCTTTAGCTACTTGTGAGTTGTTATTGTTTTTGAATTTTTATAATTTTTATAATTTTTCTACTGTTGGGAATTTTTTCTAATTTTTGAAACTTAAAAATAAGGTTTTTTTTTGATTTCTGAGAGGTTTTTGCTAATTTTTCGACCTTTTTTGATTTTTTTTTGGAGGTTTTATAATTTTTTCCTAATTGTGAAGTCTTTAGCTACTTGTGAGTTGTTATAGTTTTTCAATTTTTATTATTTGTCTACTGTTGGGAATTTTTTCAAATTTTTCAAACTTAAAAATAGGGTTTTTTTTTTATTTCTGAGAGGTTTTTGCTAATTTTTCGACCTTTTTTGAATTTTTTTTGGAGTTTTTATAATTTTTTCCTAATTTTGAAGTCTTTAGCTACTTGTGAGTTGTTATTGTTTTTGAATTTTTATAATTTTTATAATTTTTCTACTGTTGGGAATTTTTTCTAATTTTTGAAACTTAAAAATAGGGTTTTTTTTTGATTTCTGAGAGGTTTTTGCTAATTTTTCGACCTATTTTGATTTTTTTTTGGACGTTTTATAATTTTTTCCTAATTGTGAAGTCTTTAGCTACTTGTGAGTTGTTATAGTTTTTCAATTTTTATAATTTTTTTACTGTTGGGAATTTTTTCAAATTTTTGAAACTTAAAAATAGGGTTTTTTTTTGATTTCTGAGAGGTTTTTGCTAATTTTTCGACCTTTTTTGAATTTTTATTGGAGGTTTTATAATGTTTTCCTAATTTTGAAGTCTTTAGCTACTTGTGAGTTGTTATAGTTTTTCAATTTTTATAATTTTTCTACTGTTGGGTATTTTTCAAATTTTTGAAACTTAAAAATAGGGTTTTTTTTTGATTTCTGAGAGGTTTTTGCTAATTTTTCGACCTTTTTTGAATTTTTTTTGGTGTTCTTATAATTTTTTCCTAATTTTGAAGTCTTTAGCTACTTGTGACTTGTTATAGTTTTTCAATTTTTATATTTTTTCTACTGTTGGGAATTTTTTCAAATTTTTGAAACTTAAAAATAGGGTTTTTTTTTGATTTCTGAGAGGTTTTTGCTAATTTTTCGACCTTTTTTGTATTTTTTTTGGAGTTCTTATAATTTTTTCCAAATTTTGAAGTCTTTAGCTACTTGTGAGTTGTTATAGTTTTTCAATTTTTATAATTTTTCTACTGTTGGGAATTTTTTCAAATTTTTGAAACTTAAAAATAGGGTTTTTTTTTTGATTTCTGAGAGGTTTTTGCTAATTTTTCGACCTTTTTTGAATTTTTTTTGGAGTTTTTATAATTTTTTCCTAATTTTGAAGTATTTAGCTACTTGTGTGTTGTCATAGTTTTTCACTTTTTATAATTTTTCTACTGTTGGGAGTTTTTTCAAATTTTTGAATCTTAAAAATAGGGTTTTTTTTTTATTTCTGAGAGGTTTTTGCTAATTTTTCGACCTTTTTTTAGAATTTTTTGGAGTTTTTATAATTTTTTCCTCATTTTGAAGTCTTTAGCTACTTGTGAGTTGTCATAGTTTTTCAATTTTTATAATTTTTCTACTGTTGGAAGTTTTTTCAAATTTTTGAAACTTAAAAATAGGGTTCTTTTTTTGATTTCTGATAGGTTTTTGCTAATTTTTCGACCTTTTTCGAATTTTTTTGGAGTTTTTATAATTTTTTCCTAATTTTGAATTTTAGCTACTTGTGAGTTGTTATAGTTTTTCAATTTTTATAATTTTTATAATTTTTCTACTGTTGGGAATTTTTTCAAATTTTTGAAATTTAAAAATAGGGTTTTTTTTTCGATTTCTGAGAGGTTTTTGCTAATTTTTCGACCTTTTTTGAATTTTTTTTGGAGTTTTAATAATTTTTTCCTAATTTTGAAGTCTTTAGCTACTTGTGAGTTGTTATAGTTTTTCAATTTTTATAATTTTTCTACTGTTGGGAATTTTTTCAAATTTTTGAAACTTAAAAATAGGTTTTTTTTTTTGATTTCTGAGAGGTTTTTGCTAATTTTTCGACCTTTTTGGTATTTTTTTTGGAGTTCTTATAATTTTTTCCAAATTTTGAAGTCTTTAGCTACTTGTGAGTTGTTATAGTTTTTCAATTTTTATAATTTTTATAATTTTTCTACTGTTGGGAATTTTTTCAAATTTTTGAAACTTAAAAATAGGGTTTTTTTTTTATTTCTGAGAGGTTTTTGCTAATTTTTCGACCTTTTTTGAATTTTTTTTGGAGTTTTTATAATTTTTTCCTAATTTTGAAGTCTTTAGCTACTTGTGACTTGTTATAGTTTTTCAATTTTTATAATTTTTCTACTGTTGGGAATTTTTTCAAATTTTTGAATCCTAAAAATAGGGTTTTTTTTTTATTTCTGAGAGGTTTTTGCTAATTTTTCGACCTTTTTTGAATTTTTTTTGGAGTTTTTATAATTTTTTCTTAATTTTGAAGTCTTTAGCTACTTGTGAGTTGTTATAGTTTATCAATTTTTATAATTTTTCTACTGTTGGGAGTTTTTTCAAATTTTTGAAACTTAAAAATAGTGTTTTTTTTTTGATTTCTGAGAGGTTTTTGCTAATTTTTCGACCTTTTTTGAATTTTTTTTGGAGTTTTAATAATTTTTTCCTAATTTTGAATTTTAGCTACTTGTGAGTTGTTATAGTTTTTCAATTTTTATAATTTTTCTACTGTTGGGAATTTTTTCAAATTTTTGAAACTTAAAAATAGGTTTTTTTTTTGATTTCTGAGAGGTTTTTGCTAATTTTTCGACCTTTTTGGTATTTTTTTTGGAGTTCTTATAATTTTTTCCAAATTTTGAAGTCTTTAGCTGCTTGTGAGTTGTTATAGTTTTTCAATTTTTATAATTTTTCTACTGTTGGGAATTTTTTAAAATTTTTTAAACTTAAAAATAGGGTTTTTTTTGATTTCTGAGAGGTTTTTGCTAATTTTTCGACCTTTTTTGAATTTTTTTTGGAGTTTTTATAATTTTTTCATAATTTTGAAGTCTTTAGCTACTTGTGAGTTGTTATAGTTTTTCAATTTTTATAATTTTTCTACTGTTGGGAATTTTTTCTAATTTTTGAAACTTAAAAATAGGTTTTTTTTTTGATTTCTGAGAGGTTTTTGCTAATTTTTCGACCTTTTTTGAATTTTTTTAGAGTTTTTATAATTTTTTCCTAATTTTGAAGTCTTTAGATACTTGTGAGTTGTTATAGTTTTTCAATTTTTATAATTTTTCTACTGTTGGGAATTTTTTCAAATTTTTGAAACTTAAAAATAGGTTTTTTTTTTTTTGATTTCTGATAGGTTTTTGCTAATTTTTCGACCTTTTTTGAATTTTTTTTTGAGTTTTTATAATTTTTTCCTAATTTTGAAGTCTTTAGCTACTTGTGAGTTGTTATAGTTTTTCAATTTTTATAATTTTTATAATTTTTCTACTGTTGGGAATTTTTTCAAATTTTTGAAACTTAAAAATAGGGTTTTTTTTTTATTTCTGAGAGGTTTTTGCTAATTTTTCGACCTTTTTTGAATTTTTTTGGAGTTTTTATAATTTTTTCCTAATTTTGAAGTCTTTAGCTACTTGTGAGTTGTTATAGTTTTTCTATTTTTATTATTTTTATAATTTTTCTACTGTTGGGAATTTTTTCAAATTTTTGAAACTTAAAAATAGGGTTTGTTTTTGATTTCTGAGAGGTTTTTGCTAATTTTTCGACCTTTTTTGAATTTTTTTTGGAGTTTTTATAATTTTTTCCTAATTTTGAAGTCTTTAGCTACTTGTGAGTTGTTATTGTTTTTGAATTTTTATAATTTTTATAATTTTTCTACTGTTGGGAATTTTTTCTAATTTTTGAAACTTAAAAATAGGGTTTTTTTTGATTTCTGAGAGGTTTTTGCTAATTTTTCGACCTTTTTTGATTTTTTTTTGGAGGTTTTATAATTTTTTCCTAATTGTGAAGTCTTTAGCTACTTGTGAGTTGTTATAGTTTTTCAATTTTTATAATTTGTCTACTGTTGGGAATTTTTTCAAATTTTTCAAAAATAAAAATAGGGTTTTTTTTTGATGTCTGAGAGGTTTTTGCTAATTTTTTGACCTTTTTTGAATTTTTTTGGAGTTTTTATAATTTTTTCCTAATTTTGAAGTCTTTAGCTACTTGTGAGTTGTCATAGTTTTTCAATTTTTATAATTTTTCTACTGTTGGGAGTTTTTTCAAATTTTTGAATCTTAAAAATAGGGTTTTTTTTTGATTTCTGAGAGGTTTTTGCTAATTTTTCGACCTTTTTCGTATTTTTTTTTGGAGTTCTTATAATTTTTTCCAAATTTTGAAGTCTTTAGCTACTTGTGAGTTATTATAGTTTTTCAATTTTTATAATTTTTCTACTGTTGGGAATTTTTTAAAATTTTTTAAACTTAAAAATAAGGTTTTTTTTTGATTTCTGAGAGGTTTTTGCTAATTTTTCGAACTTTTTTGAATTTTTTTTGGAGTTTTTATAATTTTTGCCTAATTTTGAAGTCTTTAGCTACTTGTGAGTTGTTATAGTGTTTCAATTTTTATAATTTTTCTAATGTTGGGAGCTTTTTCAAATTTTTGAATCTTAAAAATAGGGTTTTTTTTTGATTTATGAGAAGTTTTTGCTAATTTTTCGACCTTTATTGAATTTTTTTTGGAGTTTTTATAATTTTTTCCTAATTTTGAAGTCTTTAGCTATTTGTGAGTTGTCATAGTTTTTCAATTTTTATAATTTTTCTACTGTTGGGAATTTTTTCAAATTTTTGAAACTTAAAAATAGGGTTTTTTTTTGATTTCTGAGAGGTTTTTGCTAATTTTTCGACCTTTTTTGAATTTTTTTTGGAGTTTTTATAATTTTTTCCTTATTTTGAATTTTAGCTACTTGTTAGTTGTTATAGTTTTTCAATTTTTATAATTTTTCTACTGTTGGGAATTTTTTCAAATTTTTGAAACTTAAAAATAGGGTTTTTTTTTTGATTTCTGAGAGGTTTTTGCTAATTTTTCGACCTTTTTTGAATTTTTTTTGGAGTTTTAATATTTTTTTCCTAATTTTGAATTTTAGCTACTTGTGAGTTGTTATAGTTTTTCAATTTTTATAATTTTTCTACTGTTGGGAATTTTTTCTAATTTTTGAAACTTAAAAATAGGGTTTTTTTTTTTGATTTCTGAGAGGTTTTTGCTAATTTTTCGACCTTTTTTGAATTTTTTTTGGAGTTTTAATAATTTTTTCCTAATTTTGAATTTTAGCTACTTGTGAGTTGTTATAGTTTTTCAATTTGTATAATTTTTCTACTGTTGGGAATTTTTTCAAATTTTTGAAACTTAAAAATAGGGTTTTTTTTTTTGATTTCTGAGAGGTTTTTGCTAATTTTTCGACCTTTTTTGAATTTTTTTTGGAGTTTTAATAATTTTTTCCTAATTTTGAATTTTAGCTACTTGTGAGTTGTTATAGTTTTTCAATTTTTATAATTTTTCTACTGTTGGGAATTTTTTCTAATTTTTGAAACTTAAAAATACGGTTTTTTTTTTGATTTCTGAGAGGTTTTTGCTAATTTTTCGACCTTTTTTTGTATTTTTTTTGGAGTTCTTATAATTTTTTCCAAATTTTGAAGTCTTTAGCTACTTGTGAGTTGTTATAGTTTTTCAATTTTTATAATTTTTCTACTGTTGCGAATTTTTTCAAATTTTTGAAACTTAAAAATAGGGTTTTTTTTTTGATTTCTGAGAGGTTTTTGCTAATTTTTCGACCTTTTTTGATTTTTTTTTTTAGTTTTTATAATTTTTTCCTAATTTTGAAATCTTTAGCTACTTGTAAGTTATTATAGTTTTTCAATTTTTATAATTTTTTTACTGTTGGGAATTTTTTCAAATTTTTGAAACTTAAAACTAGGGTTTTTTTTCTTTATTTCTGAGAGGTTTTTGCTAATTTTTCGACCTTTTTTGAATTTTTTTTGGAGTTCTTATAATTTTTTCCTAATTTTGAAGTCTTTAGCTACTTGTGACTTGTTATAGTTTTTCAATTTTTATATTTTTTCTACTGTTGGGAATTTTTTCAAATTTTTGAAACTTAAAAATAGGGTTTTTTTTTTTGATTTCTGAGAGGTTTTTTGCTAATTTTTCGACCTTTTTTGAATTTTTATTGGAGGTTTTATAATGTCTTCCTAATTTTGAAGTCTCTAGCTACTTGTGAGTTGTTATAGTTTTTCAATTTTTATAATTTTTCTACTGTTGGGTATTTTTCAAATTTTTGAAACTTAAAATAGGGTTTTTTTTTGATTTCTGAGAGGTTTTTGCTAATTTTTCGACCTTTTTTGAATTTTTTTTGGAGTTCTTATAATTTTTTCCTAATTTTGAAGTCTTTAGCTACTTGTGACTTGTTATAGTTTTTCAATTTTTATATTTTTTCTACTGTTGGGAATTTTTTCAAATTTTTGAAACTTAAAAATAGGGTTTTTTTTTTTGATTTCTGAGAGGTTTTTGCTAAGTTTTCGACCTTTTTTGTATTTTTTTTGGAGTTCTTATAATTTTTTCCAAATTTTGAAGTCTTTAGCTACTTGTGAGTTGTTATAGTTTTTCAATTTTTATAATTTTTCTACTGTTGGGAATTTTTTCAAATTTTTGAAACTTAAAAATAGGGTTTTTTTTTTGATTTCTGAGAGGTTTTTGCTAATTTTTCGACCTTTTTGAATTTTTTTTTGGAGTTTTTATAATTTTTTCCTAATTTTGAAGTATTTAGCTACTTGTGTGTTGTCATAGTTTTTTCACTTTTTATAATTTTTCTACTGTTTGGGAGTTTTTTCAAATTTTGAATCTTAAAAATAGGGTTTTTTTTTTATTTCTGAGAGGTTTTTGCTAATTTTTCGACCTTTTTTTAGAATTTTTTGGAGTTTTTTATAATTTTTTCCTCATTTTGAAGTCTTTTAGCTACTTGTGAGTTGTCATAGTTTTTCAATTTTTATAATTTTTCTACTGTTGGAAGTTTTTTCAAATTTTTGAAACTTAAAAATAGGGTTCTTTTTTTGATTTCTGATAGGTTTTTGCTAATTTTCGACCTTTTTCGAATTTTTTTTGGAGTTTTTATAATTTTTTCCTAATTTTGAATTTTAGCTACTTGTGAGTTGTTATAGTTTTTCAATTTTTATAATTTTTATAATTTTTCAACTGTTGGGAATTTTTTCAAATTTTTGAAATTTAAAAAATAGGGTTTTTTTTTCGATTTCTGAGAGGTTTTTGCTAATTTTTTCGACCTTTTTTGAATTTTTTTTGGAGTTTTAATAATTTTTTTCCTAATTTTGAAATCTTTAGCTACTTGTGAGTTGTTATAGTTTTTCAATTTTTTATAATTTTTCTACAGTTGGGAATTTTTTCAAATTTTTGAAACTTAAAAATAGGTTTTTTTTTTTGATTTCTGAGAGGTTTTTGCTAATTTTTCGACCTTTTTGGTATTTTTTTTTGGAGTTCTTATAATTTTTTCCAAATTTTGAAGTCTTTAGCTACTTGTGAGTTGTCATAGTTTTTCAATTTTTATAATTTTTCTACTGTTGGGAGTTTTTTCAAATTTTTGAAACTTAAAAATAGGGTTTCTTTTTTTGATTTCTGAGAGGTTTTTGCTAATTTTTCGACATTTATTGAATATTTTTTGGAGTTTTTATAATTTTTCCTAATTTTGAAGTCTTTAGCTACTTGTGAATTGTCATAGTTTTTCAATTTTTTATAATTTTTCTACTGTTGGGAGTTTTTTCAAATTTTTGAAACTTAAAAATAGGGTTCTTTTTTGATTTATGAGAGGTTTTTTGCTAATTTTTCGACCTTTTTTGAATTTTTTTTGGAGTTTTTATAATTTTTTCCTAATTTTGAATTTTAGCTACTTGTGAGTTGTTATAGTTTTTCAATTTTTTATAATTTTTCTACTGTTGGGAGTTTTTTCAAATTTTTGAAACTTAAAAATAGGGTTTTTTTTTTTGATTTCTGAGAGGTTTTTGCTAATTTTTCGACCTTTTTTGTATTTTTTTTGGAGTTCTTATAATTTTTTCCAAATTTTGAAGTCTTTAGCTACTTGTGAGTTGTTATAGTTTTTCAATTTTTATAATTTTTTCTACTGTTGGGAATTTTTTTCAAATTTTTGAAACTTAAAAATAGGGTTTTTTTTTTGATTTCTGAGAGGTTTTTGCTAATTTTTAGACCTTTTTTGAATTTTTTTTTGGAGTTTTTATAATTTTTTTCCTAATTTTGAAGTCTTTAGCTACTTGTGACTTGTTATAGTTTTTCAATTTTTATAATTTTTATAATTTTTATAATTTTTCTACTGTTGGGAATTTTTTCAATTTTTTGAAACTTAAAAACTTTTTTTGAAATTTTTTTGGAGTTTTTATAATTTTTTCCTAATTTTTCGACCTTTTTTGAATTTTTTTTGGAGTTTTTATAATTTTTTTCCTAATTTTGAAGTCTTTAGCTACTTGTGAGTTTGTTATAGTTTTTCTATTTTTATAATTTTTATAATTTTTTCTACTGTTGGAATTTTTTCAAATTTTTGAAACTTAAAAATAGGGTTTGTTTTTTGATTTCTGAGAGGTTTTTTGCTAATTTTTCGACCTTTTTTGAATTTTTTTTTGGAGTTTTTATAATTTTTTCCTAATTTTGAAGTCTTTAGCTACTTGTGAGTTGTTATTGTTTTTGAATTTTTATAATTTTTATAATTTTTCTACTGTTGGGAATTTTTTCTAATTTTTGAAACTTAAAAAATAGGGTTTTTTTTTGATTTCTGAGAGGTTTTTGCTTGGAGGTTTTATAATTTTTTCCTAATTGTGAAGTCTTTAGCTACTTGTGAGTTGTTATAGTTTTTCAATTTTTATTATTTGTCTACTGTTGGGAATTTTTTCAAATTTTTCAAACATAAAAATAGGGTTTTTTTTTTTATGTCTGAGAGGTTTTTGCTAATTTTTCGACTTTTTTTGAATTTTCTTTGGAGTTTTTATAATTTTTTCCTAATTTTGAAGTCTTTAGCTACTTGTGAGTTGTCATAGTTTTTCAATTTTTATAATTTTTCTACTGTTGGGAGTTTTTTCAAATTTTTGAAACTTAAAAATAGGGTTCTTTTTTTGATTTCTGAGAGGTTTTTGCTAATTTTTCGACCTTTATTGAATTTTTTTTGGAGTTTTTATAATTTTTTCCTAATTTTGAAGTCCTAAGCTACTTGTGAATTGTCATAGTTTTTCAATTTTTATAATTTTTCTACTGTTGGGAGTTATTTCAATTTTTTGAAACTTAAAATAGGGTTCTTTTTTGATTTATGAGAGGTTTTTGCTAATTTTTTCGACCTTTTTGAATTTTTTTGGAGTTTTTATAATTTTTTCCTAATTTTGAAGTCTTTAGCTACTTGTGAGTTGTTATAGTTTTTCAATTTTAATAATTTTTCTACTGTTGGGAATTTTTTCAAATTTTTGAAACTTAAAAATAGGGTTTTTTTTTGATTTCTGAGAGGTTTTTTTGCTAATTTTTCGACCTTTTTTGTATTTTTTTTGGAGTTCTTATAATTTTTTCCAAATTTTGAAGTCTTTAGCTACTTGTGAGTTGTTATAGTTTTTCAATTTTTATAATTTTTCTACTGTTGGGAATTTTTTCAAATTTTTGAAACTTAAAAATAGGGTTTTTTTTTTGATTTCTGAGAGGTTTTTGCTAATTTTTAGACCTTTTTTGAATTTTTTTAGGAGTTTTTATAATTTTTTCCTAATTTTGAAGTCTTTAGCTACTTGTGACTTGTTATAGTTTTTCAATTTTTATAATTTTTATAATTTTTATAATTTTTCTACTGTTGGGAATTTTTTCAATTTTTTGAAACTTAAAAACTTTTTTGAAATTTTTTTGGAGTTTTTATAATTTTTTCCTAATTTTGAAGTCTTAAGCTACTTGTGAGTTGTCATAGTTTTTCAATTTTTATAATTTTTCTACAGTTGGGAGTTTTTTCAAATTTTTGAATCTTAAAAATAGGGTTTTTTTTTTTGATTTCTGAGAGGTTTTTGCTAATTTTTCGACCTTTTCTGTATTTTTTTTGGAGTTCTCATAATTTTTTCCAAATTTTGAAGTCCTTAGCTACTTGTGAGTTGTTATAGTTTTTCAATTTTTATAATTTTTCTACTGTTGGGAATTTTTTAAAATTTTTGAAACTTAAAAATAGGGTTTTTTTTTGATTTATGAGAGGTTTTTGCTAATTTTTCGACCTTTTTTGAATTTTTTTGGAGTTTTTATAATTTTTTCCTAATTTTGAAATCTTTAGCTACTTGTGAGTTATTATAGTTTTTCAATTTTTATAATTTTTTTACTGTTGGGAATTTTTTTAAAATTTTTGAAACTTTAAACTAGGGTTTTTTTTTTTGATTTCTGAGAGGTTTTTGCTAATTTTTCGACCTTTTTTGAATTTTTTTTGGAGTTTTTATAATTTTTTCCTAATTTTGAAGTCTTTAGCTACTTGTGAGTTGTTATAGTTTTTAAATTTTTATAATTTTTCTACTGTAGGGAATTTTTTAAATTTTTGAAACTTAAAAATATGGTTTTTTTTCTTTATTTCTGGGAGGTTTTTGCTAATTTTTCGACCTTTTTTGAATTTATTTTCGAGTTCTTATAATTTTTTCCTAATTTTGAATTTTAGCTACTTGTGAGTTGTTATAGTTTTTCAATTTTTATAATTTTTCTACTGTTGGGAATTTTTTCAAATTTTTGAAACTTAAAAATAGGGTTTTTTTTTTGATTTCTGAGAGGTTTTTGCTAATTTTTCGACCTTTTTTGAATTTTTTTTGGAGTTTTTATAATTTTTTCCTAATTTTGAAGTCTTTAGCTACTTGTGAGTTGTTATAGTTTTTCAATTTTTATAATTTGTTCACTATTGGGAATATTTTCAAATTTTTCAAACTTAAAAATAGGGTTTTTTTTTGATGTCTGAGAGGTTTTTGCTAATTTTTGACCTTTTTTGAATTTTTTTTGGAGTTTTTATAATTTTTTCCTAATTTTGAAGTCTTTAGCTACTTGTGAGTTGTCATAGTTTTTCAATTTTTATAATTTTTCTACTGTTGGGAGTTTTTTTCAAATTTTTTGAATCTTAAAAAAAAGGTTTTTTTTTATTTCTGAGAGGTTTTCGCTAATTTTTCGACCTTTTTTGAATTTTTTTTGGAGTTTTTATAATTTTTTCCTAATTTTGAATTTTAGCTACTTGTGAGTTGTTATAGTTTTTCAATTTTTATAATTTTTCTACTGTTGGGAATTTTTTCAAATTTTTGAAACTTAAAAATAGGGTTTTTTTTTTGATTTCTGAGAGGTTTTTGCTAATTTTTCGACATTTTTTGTATTTTTTTTTGGAGTTCTTATAATTTTTTCCAAATTTTGAAGTCTTTAGCTACTTGTGAGTTGTTATAGTTTTTCAATTTTTATAAATTTTCTACTGTTGGGAATTTTTTCAAATTTTTGAAATTTAAAAATAGGGTTTTTTTTTTTGATTTCTGAGAGGTTTTTGCTAATTTTCGACCTTTTTTGAATTTTTTTTGGAGTTTTTATAATTTTTTCCTAATTTTGAAGTCTTTAGCTACTTGTAAGTTGTTATAGTTTTTCAATTTTTATAATTTTTCTACTGTTGGGAATTTTTTAAAATTTTGAAACTTAAAAATAGGTTTTTTTTTGATTTCTGAGAGGTTTTTGCTAATTTTTCGACCTTTTTTTGAATTTTTTTTGGAGTTTTTATAATTTTTTCCTAATTTTGAAGTCTTTAGCTACTTGTGAGTTGTTATAGTTTTTCAATTTTTATAAATTTTCTACTGTTGGGAATTTTTTCAAATTTTTCAAACTTAAAAATAGGGTTTTTTTTTTGATTTCTGAGAGGTTTTTGCTAATTTTTCGACCTTTTTTGAATTTTTTTTGGAGTTTTTATAATTTTTTCCTAATTTTGAAGTCTTTAGCTACTTGTGAGTTGTTATAGTTTTTCAATTTTTATAATTTTTCTACTGTTGGGAATTTTTTCAAATTTTTGAAACTTAAAAATAGGATTTTTTTTTTGATTTCTGAGAGGTTTTTGCTAATTTTTCGACCTTTTTTGAATATTTTTTGGAGTTTTTATATTTTTTTCCTAATTTTGAAGTCTTCAGCTACTTGTGAGTTGTTATAGTTTTTCAACTTTTATAATTTTTCTACTGTTGGGAAGTTTTTCAAATTTTTGAAACTTAAAAATAGGGTTTTTTTTTTTATTTCTGAGAGGTTTTTGCTAATTTTTCGAACTTTTTTGAATTTTTTTTGGAGTTTTTATAATTTTTTCCTAATTTTGAAGTCTTTAGCTACTTGTGAGTTGTTATAGTTTTTCAATTTTTATAATTTTTCTACTGTTGGGAATTTTTTCAAATTTTTGAAACTTAAAAATAGGGTTTTTTTTTTTGATTTCTGAGAGGTTTTTGCTAATTTTTCGACCTTTTTTGAATTTTTTTTGGAGTTTTTATAATTTTTTCCTAATTTTGAAGTCTTTAGCTACTTGTGTGATGTCATAATTTTTCACTTTTTATAATTTTTCTACTGTTGGGAGTTTTTTCAAATTTTTGAATCTTAAAAATAGGGTTTTTTTTTATTTCTGAGAGGTTTTTGCTAATTTTTCGACCTTTTTTGAATTTTTTTTGGAGTTTTTATAATTTTTTCCTAATTTTGAAGTCTTTAGCTACTTGTGAGTGGTCATAGTTTTTCAATTTTTATAATTTTTCTACTGTTGGGAGTTTTTTCAATTTTTGAAACTTAAAAATAGGGTTCTTTTTTTTGATTTCTTAGAGGTTTTTGCTAATTTTTCGACCTTTTTTGAATTTTTATTGGAGTTTTTATAATTTTTTCCTAATTTTGAATTTTAGCTACTTGTGAGTTGTTATAGTTTTCCAATTTTTATAATTTTTCTACTGTTGGGAATTTTTTCAAATTTTTGAAACTTAAAAATAGGGTTTTTTTTTTGATTTCTGAGAGGTTTTTGCTAATTTTTCGACCTTTTTTGTATTTTTTTTGGAGTTCTTATAATTTTTTCCAAATTTTGAAGTCTTTAGCTACTTGTGAGTTGTTATAGTTTTTCAATTTTTATAATTTTTCTACTGTTGGGTATTTTTTCAAATTTTTGAAACTTAAAAATAGGGTTTTTTTTTTGATTTCTGAGAGGTTTTTGCTAATTTTTCGACCTTTTTTGAATTTTTTTTGGAGTTTTTATAATTTTTTCCTAATTTTGAAGTCTTTAGCTACTTGTGAGTTGTTATAGTTTTTCAATTTTTATAATTTTTATAATTCTTCTACTGTTGGGAATTTTTTCAAAGTTTTGAAACTTAAAAATAGGGTTTTTTTTTGATTTCTGAGAGGTTTTTGCTAATTTTTCGACATTTTTTGAATTTTTTTTGGAGTTTTTATAATTTTTTTCCTAATTTTGAAGTCTTTAGCTACTTGTGAGTTGTTATAGTTTTTCAATTTTTATAATTTTTCTACTGTTGGGAGTTTTTTCAAATTTTTGAAACTTAAAAATAGTGTTTTTTTTTTGATTTCTGAGAGGTTTTTGCTAATTTTTCGACCTTTTTTGAATTTTTTTTGGAGTTTTTATAATTTTTTCCTAATTTTGAGGTCTTTAGCTACTTGTGACTTGTTATAGTTTTTCAATTTTTATAATTTTTCTACTGTTGGGAATTTTTTCAAATTTTTGAATCCTAAAAATAGGGTTTTTTTTTATTTCTGAGAGGTTTTTGCTAATTTTTCGACCTTTTTTGAATTTTTTTTGGAGTTTTTATAATTTTTTCTTAATTTTGAAGTCTTTAGCTACTTGTGAGTTGTTATAGTTTTTCAATTTTTCTACTGTTGGGAGTTTTTTCAAATTTTTGAAACTTAAAAATAGTGTTTTTTTTTGATTTCTGAGAGGTTTTTGCTAATTTTTCGACCTTTTTTGAATTTTTTTTGGAGTTTTAATATTTTTTTCCTAATTTTGAATTTTAGCTACTTGTGAGTTATAGTTTTTCAATTTTTATTATTTTTCTACTGTTGGGAATTTTTTCAAATTTTTGAAACTTAAAAATAGGTTTTTTTTTTGATTTCTGAGAGGTTTTTTGCTAATTTTTCGACCTTTTTGGTATTTTTTTTGGAGTTCTTATAATTTTTTCCAAATTTTGAAGTCTTTAGCTGCTTGTGAGTTGTTATAGTTTTTCAATTTTTATAATTTTTCTACTGTTGGGAATTTTTTAAAATTTTTTAAACTTAAAAATAGGGTTTTTTTTTGATTTCTGAGAGGTTTTTGCTAATTTTTCGACCTTTTTTGAATTTTTTTTGGAGTTTTTATAATTTTTTCCTAATTTTGAAGTCTTTAGCTACTTGTGAGTTGTTATAGTTTTTCAATTTTTATAATTTTTCTACTGTTGGGAATTTTTTCTAATTTTTGAAACTTAAAAATAGGTTTTTTTTTTTGATTTCTGAGAGGTTTTTGCTAATTTTTCGACCTTTTTTGAATTTTTTTTAGAGTTTTTATAATTTTTTCCTAATTTTGAAGTCTTTAGATACTTGTGAGTTGTTATAGTTTTTCAATTTTTATAATTTTTCTACTGTTGGGAATTTTTTCAAATTTTTGAAACTTAAAAATAGGTTTTTTTTTTTTTGATTTCTGATAGGTTTTTGCTAATTTTTCGACCTTTTTTGAATTTTTTTTTGAGTTTTTATAATTTTTTCCTAATTTTGAAGTCTTTAGCTACTTGTGAGTTGTTATAGTTTTTCAATTTTTATAATTTTTATAATTTTTCTACTGTTGGGAATTTTTTCAAATTTTTGAAACTTAAAAATAGGGTTTTTTTTTTATTTCTGAGAGGTTTTTGCTAATTTTTCGACCTTTTTTGAATTTTTTTGGAGTTTTTATAATTTTTTCCTAATTTTGAAGTCTTTAGCTACTTGTGAGTTGTTATAGTTTTTCTATTTTTATTATTTTTTATAATTTTTCTACTGTTGGGAATTTTTTCAAATTTTTGAAACTTAAAAATAGGGTTTGTTTTTGATTTCTGAGAGGTTTTTGCTAATTTTTCGACCTTTTTTGAATTTTTTTTGGAGTTTTTATAATTTTTTCCTAATTTTGAAGTCTTTAGCTACTTGTGAGTTGTCATAGTTTTTCAATTTTTATAATTTTTCTACTGTTTGGGAGTTTTTTCAAGTTTTTGAATCTTAAAAATAGGGATTTCTGAGAGGTTTTTGCTAATTTTTCGACCTTTTTCGTATTTTTTTTTGGAGTTCTTATAATTTTTTCCAAATTTTGAAGTCTTTAGCTACTTGTGAGTTGTTATAGTTTTTCAATTTTTATAATTTTTCTACTGTTGGGAATTTTTTAAAATTTTTTAAACTTAAAAATAAGGTTTTTTTTTGATTTCTGAGAGGTTTTTGCTAATTTTTCGACCTTTTTTGAATTTTTTTTGGAGTTTTTATAATTTTTTCCTAATTTTGAAGTCTTTAGCTACTTGTGACTTGTTATAGTTTTTCAATTTTTATAATTTTTCTACTGTTGGGAATTTTTTCAAATTTTTGAATCCTAAAAATAGGGTTTTTTTTTTATTTCTGAGAGGTTTTTGCTAATTTTTCGACCTTTTTTGAATTTTTTTTGGAGTTTTTATAATTTTTTCTTAATTTTGAAGTCTTTAGCTACTTGTGAGTTGTTATAGTTTTTCAATTTTTATAATTTTTCTACTGTTGGGAGTTTTTTCAAATTTTTGAAACTTAAAAATAGTGTTTTTTTTTGATTTCTGAGAGGTTTTTGCTAATTTTTCGACCTTTTTTGAATTTTTTTTGGAGTTTTAATAATTTTTTCCTAATTTTGAATTTTAGCTACTTGTGAGTTGTTATAGTTTTTCAATTTTTATAATTTTTCTACTGTTGGGAATTTTTTCAAATTTTTGAAACTTAAAAATAGGTTTTTTTTTTGATTTCTGAGAGGTTTTTGCTAATTTTTCGACCTTTTTGGTATTTTTTTGGAGTTCTTATAATTTTTTCCAAATTATGAAGTCTTTAGCTGCTTGTGAGTTGTTATAGTTTTTCAATTTTTATAATTTTTCTACTGTTGGGAATTTTTTAAAATTTTTTAAACTTAAAAATAGGGTTTTTTTTGATTTCTGAGAGGTTTTTGCTAATTTTTCGACCTTTTTTGAATTTTTTTTGGAGTTTTTATAATTTTTTCCTAATTTTGAAGTCTTTAGCTACTTGTGAGTTGTTATAGTTTTTCAATTTTTATAATTTTTCTACTGTTGGGAATTTTTTCAAATTTTTGAATCCTAAAAATAGGGTTTTTTTTTTATTTCTGAGAGGTTTTTGCTAATTTTTCGACCTTTTTTGAATTTTTTTTGGAGTTTTTATAATTTTTTCTTAATTTTGAAGTCTTTAGCTACTTGTGAGTTGTTATAGTTTTTCAATTTTTATAATTTTTCTACTGTTGGGAGTTTTTTCAAATTTTTGAAACTTAAAAATAGTGTTTTTTTTTGATTTCTGAGAGGTTTTTGCTAATTTATCGACCTTTTTTGAATTTTTTTTGGAGTTTTAATAATTTTTTCCTAATTTTGAATTTTAGCTACTTGTGAGTTGTTATAGTTTTTCAATTTTTATAATTTTTCTACTGTTGGGAATTTTTTCAAATTTTTGAAACTTAAAAATAGGTTTTTTTTTTGATTTCTGAGAGGTTTTTGCTAATTTTTCGACCTTTTTGGTATTTTTTTTGGAGTTCTTATAATTTTTTCCAAATTATGAAGTCTTTAGCTGCTTGTGAGTTGTTATAGTTTTTCAATTTTTATAATTTTTCTACTGTTGGGAATTTTTTAAAATTTTTTAAACTTAAAAATAGGGTTTTTTTTGATTTCTGAGAGGTTTTTGCTAATTTTTCGACCTTTTTTGAATTTTTTTTGGAGTTTTTATAATTTTTTCCTAATTTTGAAGTCTTTAGCTACTTGTGAGTTGTTATAGTTTTTCAATTTTTATAATTTTTCTACTGTTGGGAATTTTTTCTAATTTTTGAAACTTAAAAATAGGTTTTTTTTTTGATTTCTGAGAGGTTTTTGCTAATTTTTCGACCTTTTTTGAATTTTTTTTAGAGTTTTTATAATTTTTTCCTAATTTTGAAGTCTTTAGATACTTGTGAGTTGTTATAGTTTTTCAATTTTTATAATTTTTCTACTGTTGGGAATTTTGTTCAAATTTTTGAAACTTAAAAATAGGTTTTTTTTTTTTTTGATTTCTGATAGGTTTTTGCTAATTTTTCGACCTTTTTTGAATTTTTTTTTGAGTTTTTATAATTTTTTCCTAATTTTGAAGTCTTTAGCTACTTGTGAGTTGTTATAGTTTTTCAATTTTTATAATTTTTCTACTGTTGGGAGTTTTTTCAAATTTTTGAAACTTAAAAATAGTGTTTTTTTTTGATTTCTGAGAGGTTTTTGCTAATTTTTCGACCTTTTTTGAATTTTTTTTGGAGTTTTAATAATTTTTTCCTAATTTTGAATTTTAGCTACTTGTGAGTTGTTATAGTTTTTCAATTTTTATAATTTTTCTACTGTTGGGAATTTTTTCAAATTTTTGAAATTTAAAAATTGGGTTTTTTTTTTCGATTTCTGAGAGGTTTTTGCTAATTTTTCGACCTTTTTTGAATTTTTTTTGGAGTTTTAATAATTTTTTCCTAATTTTGAAGTCTTTAGCTACTTGTGAGTTGTTATAGTTTTTCAATTTTTATAATTTTTCTACTGTTGGGAATTTTTTCAAATTTTTGAAACTTAAAAATAGGTTTTTTTTTTTGATTTCTGAGAGGTTTTTGCTAATTTTTCGACCTTTTTGGTATTTTTTTTGGAGTTCTTATAATTTTTTCCAAATTTTGAAGTCTTTAGCTACTTGTGAGTTGTTATAGTTTTTCAATTTTTATAAGTTTTATAATTTTTCTACTGTTGGGAATTTTTTCAAATTTTTGAAACTTAAAAATAGGGTTTTTTTTTTATTTCTGAGAGGTTTTTGCTAATTTTACGACCTTTTTTGAATTTTTTTTGGAGTTTTTATAATTTTTTCCTAATTTTGAAGTCTTTAGCTACTTGTGAGTTGTTATAGTTTTTCTATTTTTATAATTTTTATAATTTTTCTACTATTGGGAATTTTTTCAAATTTTTGAAACTTAAAAATAGGGTTTTTTTTTTTGATTTCTGAGAGGTTTTTGCTAATTTTTCGACCTTTTTTGAATTTTTTTTTGGAGTTTTTATAATTTTTTCCTAATTTTGAAGTCTTTAGCTACTTGTGAGTTGTTATTGTTTTTGAATTTTTATAATTTTTATAATTTTTCTACTGTTGGGAATTTTTTCTAATTTTTGAAACTTAAAAATAGGGTTTTTTTTTTGATTTCTGAGAGGTTTTTGTTAATTTTTCGACCTTTTTTGATTTTTTTTTGGAGGTTTTATAATTTTTTCCTAATTGTGAAGTCCTTAGCTACTTGTAAGTTGTTATAGTTTTTCAATTTTTATAATTTGTCTACTGTTGGGAATTTTTTCAAATTTTTGAAACTTAAAAATAGGGTTTTTTTTTTATGTCTGAGAGGTTTTTGCTAATTTTTCGACCTTTTTTGAATTTTCTTTGGAGTTTTTATAATTTTTTCCTAATTTTGAAGTCTTTAGCTACTTGTGAGTTGTCATAGTTTTTCAATTTTTATAATTTTTCTACTGTTGGGAGTTTTTTCAAATTTTTGAAACTTAAAAATAGGGTTCTTTTTTTGATTTCTGAGAGGTTTTTGCTAATTTTTCGACCTTTTTTGAATTTTTTTTGGAGTTTTTATAATTTTTTCCTAATTTTGAAGTCTTTAGCTACTTGTGAGTTGTTATTGTTTTTGAATTTTTATAATTTTTATAATTTTTCTACTGTTGGGAATTTTTTCTAATTTTTGAAACTTAAAAATAGGGTTTTTTTTTGATTTCTGAGAGGTTTTTGCTAATTTTTCGACCTTTTTTGTATTTTTTTTTTGGAGTTCTTATAATTTTTTCCAAATTTTGAAGTCCTTAGCTACTTGTGAGTTGTTATAGTTTTTCAATTTTTATAATTTTTCTACTGTTGGGAATTTTTTAAAATTTTTTAAACTTAAAAAAATGTTTTTTTTTGATTTCTGAGAGGTTTTTGCTAATTTTTCGACCTTTTTTGAATATTTTTTGGAGTTTTTATATTTTTTTCCTAATTTTGAAGTCTTCAGCTACTTGTGAGTTGTTATAGTTTCTCAATTTTTATAATTTTTCTACTGTTGGGAATTTTTTCAAATTTTTGAAACTTAAAAATAAAGTTTTTTTTTTGATTTCTGAGATGTTTTTGCTAAATTTTCGACCTTTTTTGAATTTTTTTTGGAGTTTTTATAATTTTTTCCTAATTTTGAAGTCTTTAGCTACTTGTGAATTGTTATAGTTTTTCAATTTTTATAATTTTTCTACTGTTGGGAATTTTTTCAAATATTTGAAACTTAAAAATAGTGTTTTTTTTTTTAATTTCTGAGAGGTTTTTGCTAATTTTTCGACCTTTTTTGAATTTTTTTTGGAGTTTTTATAATTTTTTCCTAATTTTGAAGTCTTTAGCTACTTGTGAGTTGTTATAGTTTTTCAATTTTTATAAGTTTTCTACTGTTGGGAATTTTTTCAAATTTTTGAAACTTAAAAATAGGGTTCTTTTTTTGATTTCTGAGAGGTTTTTGCTAATTTTTCGACCTTTTTCGAATTTTTTTGGAGTTTTTATAATTTTTTCCTAATTTTGAATTTTAGCTACTTGTGAGTTGTTATAGTTTTTCAATTTTTATAATTTTTATAATTTTTCTACTGTTGGGAATTTTTTCAAATTTTTGAAATTTAAAAATTGGGTTTTTTTTTCGATTTCTGAGAGGTTTTTGCTAATTTTTCGACCTTTTTTGAATTTTTTTTGGAGTTTTAATAATTTTTTCCTAATTTTGAAGTCTTTAGCTACTTGTGAGTTGTTATAGTTTTTCAATTTTTATAATTTTTCTACTGTTGGGAATTTTTTCAAATTTTTGAAACTTAAAAATAGGTTTTTTTTTTTTGATTTCTGAGAGGTTTTTGCTAATTTTTCGACCTTTTTGGTATTTTTTTTTGGAGTTCTTATAATTTTTTCCAAATTTTGAAATCTTTAGCTACTTGTGAGTTGTTATAGTTTTTCAATTTTTATAATTTTATAATTTTTCTACTGTTGGGAATTTTTTCAAATTTTTAAAACTTAAAAATAGGGTTTTTTTTTATTTCTGAGAGGTTTTTGCTAATTTTTCGACCTTTTTTGAATTTTTTTTGGAGTTTTTATAATTTTTTCCTAATTTTGAAGTCTTTAGCTACTTGTGAGTTGTTATTGTTTTTGAATTTTTATAATTTTTATAATTTTTCTACTGTTGGGAATTTTTTCTAATTTTTGAAACTTAAAAATAGGGTTTTTTTTGATTTCTGAGAGGTTTTTGCTAATTTTTCGACCTTTTTTGATTTTTTTTTGGAGGTTTTATAATTTTTTCCTAATTGTGAAGTCTTTAGCTACTTGTGAGTTGTTATAGTTTTTCAATTTTTATAATTTGTCTACTGTTGGGAATTTTTTCAAATTTTTCAAACATAAAAATAGGGTTTTTTTTTGATGTCTGAGAGGTTTTTGCTAATTTTTCGACATTTTTTGAATTTTCTTTGGAGTTTTTATAATTTTTTCCTAATTTTGAAGTCTTTAGCTACTTGTGAGTTGTCATAGTTTTTCAATTTTTATAATTTTTCTACTGTTGGGAGTTTTTTCAAATTTTTGAAACTTAAAAATAGGGTTCTTTTTTTGATTTCTGAGAGGTTTTTGCTAATTTTTCGACCTTTTTTGAATTTTTTTTGGAGTTTTTATAATTTTTTCCTAATTTTGAAGTCTTTAGCTACTTGTGAGTTGTTATTGTTTTTGAATTTTTATAATTTTTATAATTTTTCTACTGTTGGGAATTTTTTCTAATTTTTGAAACTTAAAAATAGGGTTTTTTTTTGATTTCTGAGAGGTTTTTGCTAATTTTTCGACCTTTTTTGATTTTTTTTTTGGAGGTTTTATAATTTTTTTCCTAATTGTGAAGTCTTTAGCTACTTGTGAGTTGTTATAGTTTTTCAATTTTTATAATTTGTCTACTGTTGGGAATTTTTTCAAATTTTTGAAACTTAAAAATAGGGTTTTTTTTTGATTTCTGAGAGGTTTTGCTAATTTTTCGACCTTTTTTGAATTTTTTTTGGAGTTTTTATAATTTTTTCCTAATTTTGAATTTTAGCTACTTATGAGTTGTTATAGTTTTTCAATTTTTATAATTTTTCTACTGTTGGGAATTTTTTCAAATTTTTGAAACTTAAAAATAGGGTTTTTTTTTGATTTCTGAGAGGTTTTTGCTAATTTTTCGACCTTTTTTGTATTTTTTTTTGGAGTTCTTATAATTTTTTCCAAATTTTGAAGTCCTTAGCTACTTGTGAGTTGTTATAGTTTTTCAATTTTTATAATTTTTCTACTGTTGGGAATTTTTTCAAATTTTTGAAACTTAAAAATAGGGTTTTTTTTTTTGATTTCTGAGAGGTTTTTGCTAATTTTTCGACCTTTTTTGAATTTTTTTTGGAGTTTTTATAATTTTTTCCTAATTTTGAAGTCTTTAGCTACTTGTAAGTTGTTATAGTTTTTCAATTTTTATAATTTTTCTACTGTTGGGAATTTTTTAAAATTTTTGAAACTTAAAAATAGGTTTTTTTTTTTGATTTCTGAGAGGTTTTTGCTAATTTTTCGACCTTTTTTGAATTTTTTTTGGAGTTTTTATAATTTTTTCCTAATTTGGAAGTCTTTAGCTACTTGTGAGTTGTTATAGTTTTTCAATTTTTATAAATTTTCTACTTTTGGGAATTTTTTCAAATTTTTGAAACTTAAAAATAGGGTTTTTTTTTTGATTTCTGAGAGGTTTTTGCTAATTTTTCGACCTTTTTTGAATTTTTTTTGTTATAGTTTTGGAGTTTCTATAATATTTTCCTAATTTTGAAGTCTTTAGCTACTTGTGAGTTGTTATAGTTTTTCAATTTTTATAATTTTTCTACTGTTGGGAATTTTTTCAAATTTTTGAAACTTAAAAATAGGGTTTTTTTTTTGATTTCTGAGAGGTTTTTGCTAATTTTTCGACCTTTTTTGAATTACTTTTGGAGTTTTTATAATTTTTTCCTAATTTTGAAGTCTTTAGCTACTTGTAAGTTGTTATAGTTTTTCAATTTTTATAATTTTTCTACTGTTGGGAATTTTTTAAAATTTTTGAAACTTAAAAATAGGTTTTTTTTTTGATTTCTGAGAGGTTTTTGCTAATTTTTCGACCTTTTTTGAATTTTTTTTGGAGTTTTTATAATTTTTTCCTAATTTTGAAGTCTTTAGCTACTTGTGAGTTGTTATAGTTTTTCAATTTTTATAAATTTTCTACTTTTGGGAATTTTTTCAAATTTTTGAAACTTAAAAATACGGTTTTTTTTTGATTTCTGAGAGATTTTTGCTAATTTTTCGACCTTTTTTGAATTTTTTTTGGAGTTTTTATAATTTTTTCCTAATTTTGAAGTCTTTAGCTACTTGTGAGTTGTTATAGTTTTTCAATTTTTATAATTTTTCTACTGTTGGGAATTTTTTCAAATTTTTGGAACTTAAAAATAGGATTTTTTTTTTGATTTCTGAGAGGTTTTTGCTAATTTTTCGACCTTTTTTGAATATATTTTGGAGTTTTTATATTTTTTTCCTAATTTTGAAGTCTTCAGCTACTTGTGAGTTGTTATAGTTTTTCAACTTTTATAATTTTTCTACTGTTGGGAAGTTTTTCAAATTTTTGAAACTTAAAAATAGGGTTTTTTTTTTTTATTTCTGAGATGTTTTTGCTAATTTTTCGAACTTTTTTGAATTTTTTTTGGAGTTTTTATAATTTTTTCCAAATTTTGAAGTCTTTAGCTACTTGTGAGTTGTTATAGTTTTTCAATTTTTATAATTTTTCTACTGTTGGGAATTTTTTCAAATTTTTGAAACTTAAAAATAGGGTTTTTTTTTGATTTCTGAGAGGTTTTTGCTAATTTTTCGACCTTTTTTGAATTTTTTTTGGAGTTTTTATAATTTTTTCCTAATTTTGAAGTCTTTAGCTACTTGTGAGTTGTCATAGTTTTTCAATTTTTATAATTTTTCTACTGTTGGGAGTTTTTTCAAATTTTTGAAACTTAAAAACAGGGTTCTTTTTTTGATTTCTGAGAGGTTTTTGCTAATTTTTCGACCTTTTTTGAATTTTTTTTTGGAGTTTTTATAATTTTTTCCTTATTTTGAATTTTAGCTACTTGTGAGTTGTTATAGTTTTTCAATTTTTATAATTTTTCTACTGTTGGGAATTTTTTCAAATTTTTGAAACTTAAAAATAGGGTTTTTTTTTTGATTTCAGAGAGGTTTTGCTAATTTTTCGAACTTTTTTGTATTTTTTTTGGAGTTCTTATAATTTTTTCTTAATTTTGAAGTCTTTAGCTACTTGTGAGTTGTTATAGTTTTTCAATTTTTATAATTTTTCTACTGTTGGGAATTTTTTCAAATTTTTGAAACTTAAAAATAGGTTTTTTTTTTGATTTCTGAGAGGTTTTTGCTAATTTTTCGACCTTTTTTGAATTTTTTTTGGAGTTTTTATAATTTTTTCCTAATTTTGAAGTCTTTAGCTACTTGTGAGTTGTTATAATTTTTCAATTTTTATAATTTTTCTACTGTTGGGAATTTTTTCAAATTTTTGAAACTTAAAAATAGGGTTTTTTTTTTTATTTCTGAGAGGTTTTTGCTAATTTTTCGACCTTTTTTGAATTTTTTCGGGAGTTTTTATAATTTTTTCCTAATTTTGAAGTCTTTAGCTACTTGTGAGTTGTTATAGTTTCTCAATTTTCATACTTTTTCTACTGTTGGGATTTTTTTCAAATTTTTGAAACTTAAAAATAGGGTTTTTTTTTTGATTTCTGAGAGGTTTTTGCTAATTTTTCGACCTTTTTGGTATTTTTTTTGGAGTTCTTATAATTTTTTCCAAATTTTGAAGTCTTTAGCTACTTGTGAGTTGTTATAGTTTTTCAATTTTTATAATTTTTGGAGTTTTTATATTTTTTTCCTAATTTTGAAGTCTTCAGCTACTTGTGAGTTGTTATAGTTTCTCAATTTTCATAATTTTTCTACTGTTGGGAATTTTTTCAAATTTTTGAAACTTAAAAATAGGGTTTTTTTTTGATTTCTGAGAGGTTTTTTCTAATTTTTCGACCTTTTTGGTATTTTTTTTGGAGTTCTTATAATTTTTTCCAAATTTTGAAGTCTTTAGCTACTTGTGAGTTGTTATAGTTTTTCAATTTTTATAATTTTTCTACTGTTGGGAATTTTTTCAAATTTTTGAAACTTAAAAATATGGTTTTTTTTTTGATTTCTGAGAGGTTTTTGCTAATTTTTCGACCTTTTTTGAATTTTTTTTGGAGTTTTTATAATTTTTTCCTAATTTTGAAGTCCTTAGCTACTTGTGAATTGTTATAGTTTTTCAATTTTTATAATTTTTCTACTGTTGGGAATTTTTTCCAATTTTTGAAACTTAAAAATAGTGTTTTTTTTTTTTAATTTCTGAGAGGTTTTTGCTAATTTTTCGACCTTTTTTGAATTTTTTTTGGAGTTTTTATAATTTTTTCCTAATTTTGAAGTCTTTAGCTACTTGTGAGTTGTTTTAGTTTTTCAATTTTTATAATTTTTTTACTGGGAATTTTTTCAAATTTTTGAAACTTAAAAATAGGATTTTTTTTTTTGATTTCTGAGAGGTTTTTGCTAATTTTTCGACCTTTTTTGAATATTTTTTGGAGTTTTAAATTTTTTTCCTAATTTTGAAGTCTTCAGCTACTTGTAAGTTGTTATAGTTTTTCAACTTTTACAATTTTTCTACTGTTGGGAAGTTTTTCAAATTTTTGAAACTTAAAAATATGGTTTTTTTTTTTATTTCTGAGAGGTTTTTGCTAATTTTTCGACCTTTTTTGAATTTTTTTTGGAGTTTTTATAATTTTTTCCTAATTTTGAAGTCTTTAGCTACTTGTGAGTTGTTATAGTTTTTCAATTTTTATAATTTTTGGAGTTTTGATATTTTTTTCCTAATTTTGAAGTCTTCAGCTACTTGTGAGTTGTTATAGTTTCTCAATTTTCATAATTTTTCTACTGTTGGGATTTTTTTCAAATTTTTGAAACTTAGAAATAGGGTTTTTTTTTGATTTCTGAGAGGTTTTTTCTAATTTTTCGACCTTTTTGGTATTTTTTTTGGAGTTCTTATAATTTTTTCCAAATTTTGAAGTCTTTAGCTACTTGTGAGTTGTTATAGTTTTTCAATTTTTATAATTTTTCTACTGTTGGGAATTTTTTCAAATTTTTGAAACTTAAAAATATGGTTTTTTTTTTGATTTCTGAGAGGTTTTTGCTAATTTTTCGACCTTTTTTGAATTTTTTTTGGAGTTTTTATAATTTTTTCCTAATTTTGAAGTCCTTAGCTACTTGTGAATTGTTATAGTTTTTCAATTTTTATAGTTTTTCTACTGTTGGGAATTTTTTCCAATTTTTGAAACTTAAAAATAGTGTTTTTTTTTTTAATTTCTGAGAGGTTTTTGCTAATTTTTCGACCTTTTTTGAATTTTTTTTGGAGTTTTTATAATTTTTTCCTAATTTTGAAGTCTTTAGCTACTTGTGAGTTGTTATAGTTTTTCAATTTTTATAATTTTTCTACTGTTGGGAGTTTTTTAAAATTTTTGAAACTTAAAAATAGTGTTTTTTTTTTTATTTCTGAGAGGTTTTTGCTAATTTTTCGAACTTTTTTGAATTTTTTTTGGAGTTTTTATAATTTTTTCCAAATTTTGAAGTCTTTAGCTACTTGTGAGTTGTTATAGTTTTTCAATTTTTATAATTTTTCTACTGTTGGGAAGTTTTTCAAATTTTTGAAACTTAAAAATAGGGTTTTTTTTTTTATTTCTGAGAGGTTTTTGCTAATTTTTCGAACTTTTTTGAATTTTTTTTGGAGTTTTTATAATTTTTTCCAAATTTTGAAGTCTTTAGCTACTTGTGAGTTGTTATAGTTTTTCAATTTTTATAATTTTTCTACTGTTGGGAATTTTTTCAAATTTTTGAAACTTAAAAATAGGATTTTTTTTTTGATTTCTGAGAGGTTTTTGCTAATTTTTCGACCTTTTTTGAATATTTTTTGGAGTTTTAAATTTTTTTCCTAATTTTGAAGTCTTCAGCTACTTGTAAGTTGTTATAGTTTTTCAACTTTTATAATTTTTCTACTGTTGGGAAGTTTTTCAAATTTTTCAAACTTAAAAATAGGGTTTTTTTTTTTATTTCTGAGAGGTTTTTGCTAATTTTTCGACCTTTTTTGAATTTTTTTTGGAGTTTTTATAATTTTTTCCAAATTTTGAAGTCTTTAGCTACTTGTGAGTTGTTATAGTTTTTCAATTTTTATAATTTTTATAATTTTTCTACTGTTGGGAATTTTTTCAAATTTTTGAAACTTAAAAATAGGGTTTTTTTTTGATTTCTGAGAGGTTTTTTCTAATTTTTCGACCTTTTTGGTATTTTTTTTGGAGTTCTTATAATTTTTTCCAAATTTTGAAGTCTTTAGCTACTTGTGAGTTGTTATAGTTTTTCAATTTTTATAATTTTTCTACTGTTGGGAATTTTTTCAAATTTTTGAAACTTAAAAATATGGTTTTTTTTTTGATTTCTGAGAGGTTTTTGCTAATTTTTCGACCTTTTTTGAATTTTTTTTGGAGTTTTTATAATTTTTTCCTAATTTTGAAGTCCTTAGCTACTTGTGAATTGTTATAGTTTTTCAATTTTTATAATTTTTCTACTGTTGGGAATTTTTTCCAATTTTTGAAACTTAAAAATAATGTTTTTTTTTTTAATTTCTGAGAGGTTTTTGCTAATTTTTCGACCTTTTTTGAATTTTTTTTGGAGTTTTTATAATTTTTTCCTAATTTTGAAGTCTTTAGCTACTTGTGAGTTGTTATAGTTTTTCAATTTTTATAATTTTTCTACTGTTGGGAGTTTTTTCAAATTTTTGAAACTTAAAAATAGTGTTTTTTTTTTTATTTCTGAGAGGTTTTTGCTAATTTTTCGAACTTTTTTGAATTTTTTTTGGAGTTTTTATAATTTTTTCCAAATTTTGAAGTCTTTAGCTACTTGTGAGTTGTTATAGTTTTTCAATTTTTATAATTTTTCTACTGTTGGGAAGTTTTTCAAATTTTTGAAACTTAAAAATAGGGTTTTTTTTTTTATTTCTGAGAGGTTTTTGCTAATTTTTCGAACTTTTTTGAATTTTTTTTGGAGTTTTTATAATTTTTTCCAAATTTTGAAGTCTTTAGCTACTTGTGAGTTGTTATAGTTTTTCAATTTTTATAATTTTTCTACTGTTGGGAATTTTTTCAAATTTTTGAAACTTAAAAATAGGATTTTTTTTTTGATTTCTGAGAGGTTTTTGCTAATTTTTCGACCTTTTTTGAATATTTTTTGGAGTTTTAAATTTTTTTCCTAATTTTGAAGTCTTCAGCTACTTGTAAGTTGTTATAGTTTTTCAACTTTTATAATTTTTCTACTGTTGGGAAGTTTTTCAAATTTTTCAAACTTAAAAATAGGGTTTTTTTTTTTATTTCTGAGAGGTTTTTGCTAATTTTTCGACCTTTTTTGAATTTTTTTTAGAGTTTTTATAATTTTTTCCAAATTTTGAAGTCTTTAGCTACTTGTGAGTTGTTATAGTTTTTCAATTTTTATAATTTTTATAATTTTTCTACTGTTGGGAATTTTTTCAAATTTTTGAAACTTAAAAATAGGGTTTTTTTTTTTATTTCTGAGAGGTTTTTGCTAATTTTTCGACCTTTTTTGAATTTTTTTTGGAGTTTTTATAATTTTTTCCTAATTTTGAAGTCTTTAGCTACTTGTGAGTTGTTATAGTTTTTCTATTTTTATAATTTTTATAATTTTTCTACTGTTGGGAATTTTTTCAAATTTTTGAAACTTAAAAATAGGGTTTGTTTTTGATTTCTGAGAGGTTTTTGCTAATTTTTCGACCTTTTTTGAATTTTTTTTGGAGTTTTTATAATTTTTTCCTAATTTTGAAGTCTTTAGCTACTTGTGAGTTGTTATTGTTTTTGAATTTTTATAATTTTTATAATTTTTCTACTGTTGGGAATTTTTTCTAATTTTTGAAACTTAAAAATAGGGTTTTTTTTTGATTTCTGAGAGGTTTTTGCTAATTTTTCGACCTTTTTGGATTTTTTTTTGGAGGTTTTATAATTTTTTCCTAATTGTGAAGTCTTTAGCTACTTGTGAGTTGTTATAGTTTATCAATTTTTATAATTTGTCTACTGTTGGGAATTTTTTCAAATTTTTCAAACATAAAAATAGGGTTTTTTTTTGATGTCTGAGAGGTTTTTGCTAATTTTTCGACCTTTTTTGAATTTTTTTTGGAGTTTTTATAATTTTTTCCTAATTTTGAAGTCTTTAGCTACTTGTGAGTTGTTATTGTTTTTGAATTTTTATAATTTTTATAATTTTTCTACTGTTGGGAATTTTTTCAAATTTTTGAAACTTAAAAATAGGTTTTTTTTTTGATTTCTGAGAGGTTTTTGCTAATTTTTCGACCTTTTTTGAATTTTTTTTGGAGTTTTTATAATTTTTTCCTAATTTTGAAGTCTTTAGCTACTTGTGAGTTGTTATAATTTTTCAATTTTTATAATTTTTCTACTGTTGGGAATTTTTTCAAATTTTTTAAACTTAAAAATAGGGTTTTTTTTTTTATTTCTGAGAGGTTTTTGCTAATTTTTCGACCTTTTTTTGAATTTTTTTTGGAGTTTTTATAATTTTTTCCTAATTTTGAAGTCTTTAGCTACTTGTGAGTTGTTATAGTTTCTCAATTTTCATACTTTTTCTACTGTTGGGATTTTTTTCAAATTTTTGAAACTTAAAAATAGGGTTTTTTTTTGATTTCTGAGAGGTTTTTGCTAATTTTTCGACCTTTTTGGTATTTTTTTTGGAGTTCTTATAGTTTTTTCCAAATTTTGAAGTCTTTAGCTACTTGTGAGTTGTTATAGTTTTTCAATTTTTATAATTTTTGGAGTTTTTATATTTTTTTCCTAATTTTGAAGTCTTCAGCTACTTGTGAGTTGTTATAGTTTCTCAATTTTCATAATTTTTCTACTGTTGGGAATTTTTTCAAATATTTGAAACTTAAAAATAGGGTTTTTTTTTGATTTCTGAGAGGTTTTTTCTAATTTTTCGACCTTTTTGGTATTTTTTTTGGAGTTCTTATAATTTTTTCCAAATTTTGAAGTCTTTAGCTACTTGTGAGTTGTTATAGTTTTTCAATTTTTATAATTTTTCTACTGTTGGGAATTTTTTCAAATTTTTGAAACTTAAAAATATGGTTTTTTTTTTGATTTCTGAGAGGTTTTTGCTAATTTTTCGACCTTTTTTGAATTTTTTTTGGAGTTTTTATAATTTTTTCCTAATTTTGAAGTCCTTAGCTACTTGTGAATTGTTATAGTTTTTCAATTTTTATAATTTTTCTACTGTTGGGAATTTTTTCCAATTTTTGAAACTTAAAAATAGTGTTTTTTTTTTTAATTTCTGAGAGGTTTTTGCTAATTTTTCGACCTTTTTTGAATTTTTTTTGGAGTTTTTATAATTTTTTCCTAATTTTGAAGTCTTTAGCTACTTGTGAGTTGTTATAGTTTTTCAATTTTTATAATTTTTCTACTGTTGGGAGTTTTTTCAAATTTTTGAAACTTAAAAATAGTGTTTTTTTTTTTATTTCTGAGAGGTTTTTGCTAATTTTTCGAACTTTTTTGAATTTTTTTTGGAGTTTTTATAATTTTTTCCAAATTTTGAAGTCTTTAGCTACTTGTGAGTTGTTATAGTTTTTCAATTTTTATTATTTTTCTACTGTTGGGAAGTTTTTCAAATTTTTGAAACTTAAAAATATGGTTTTTTTTTTATTTCTGAGAGGTTTTTGCTAATTTTTCGAACTTTTTTGAATTTTTTTTGGAGTTTTTATAATTTTTTCCAAATTTTGAAGTCTTTAGCTACTTGTGAGTTGTTATAGTTTTTCAATTTTTATAATTTTTCTACTGTTGGGAATTTTTTCAAATTTTTGAAACTTAAAAATAGGATTTTTTTTTTGATTTCTGAGAGGTTTTTGCTAATTTTTCGACCTTTTTTGAATATTTTTTGGAGTTTTAAATTTTTTTCCTAATTTTGAAGTCTTCAGCTACTTGTAAGTTGTTATAGTTTTTCAACTTTTATAATTTTTCTACTGTTGGGAAGTTTTTCAAATTTTTGTAACTTAAAAATAGGGTTTTTTTTTTTATTTCTGAGAGGTTTTTGCTAATTTTTCGAACTTTTTTGAATTTTTTTTGGAGTTTTTATAATTTTTTCCTAATTTTGAAGTCTTTAGCTACTTGTGAGTTGTTATAGTTTTTCAATTTTTATAATTTTTCTACTGTTGGGAATTTCTTCAAATTTTTGAAACTTAAAAATAGGGTTTTTTTTTTGATTTCTGAGAGGTTTTTGCTAATTTTTCGACCTTTTTTGAATTTTTTTTGGAGTTTTTATAATTTTTTCCTAATTTTGAAGTATTTAGCTACTTGTGTGTTGTCATAGTTTTTCACTTTTTATAATTTTTCTACTGTTGGGAGTTTTTTCAAATTTTTGAATCTTAAAAATAGGGTTTTTTTTTTATTTCTGAGAGGTTTTTGCTAATTTTTCGACCTTTTTTTAGAATTTTTTGGAGTTTTTATAATTTTTTCCTAATTTTGAAGTCTTTAGCTACTTGTGAGTTGTTATAGTTTTTCAATTTTTATAATTTTTCTACTGTTGGGAATTTTTTCAAATTTTTGAAACTTAAAAATAGGTTTTTTTTTTATTTCTGAGAGGTTTTTGCTAATTTTTCGACCTTTTTTGAATTTTTTTTGGAGTTTTTATAATTTTTTCCTAATTTTGAAGTCTTTAGCTACTTGTGAGTTGTTATAGTTTTTCAATTTTTATAATTTTTCTACTGTTGGGAATTTTTTCAAATTTTTGAAACTTAAAAATAGGGTTTTTTTTTTGATTTCTGAGAGGTTTTTGCTAATTTTTCGACCTTTTTTGAATTTTTTTTGGAGTTTTTATAATTTTTTCCTAATTTTGAAGTCTTTAGCTACTTGTGAGTTGTTATAGTTTCTCAATTTTCATAATTTTTCTACTGTTGGGAATTTTTTCAAATTTTTCAAACTTAAAAATAGTGTTTTTTTTTTATTTCTGAGAGGTTTTTGCTAATTTTTCGACCTTTTTGGTATTTTTTTTGGAGTTGTTATAATTTTTTCCAAATTTTGAAGTCTTTAGCTACTTGTGAGTTGTTATAGTTTCTCAATTTTTATAATTTTTCTACTGTTGGGAATTTTTTCAAATTTTTGTAACTTAAAAATAGGGTTTTTTTTTTGATTTCTGAGATGTTTTTGCTAATTTTTCGACCTTTTTTGAATTTTTTTTGGAGTTTTTATAATTTTTTCCAAATTTTGAAGTCTTTAGCTACTTGTGAATTGTTATAGTTTTTCAATTTTTATAATTTTTCTACTGTTGGGAATTTTTTCAAATATTTGAAACTTAAAAATAGTGTTTTTTTTTTTAATTTCTGAGAGGTTTTTGCTAATTTTTCGACCTTTTTTGAATTTTTTTTGGAGTTTTTATAATTTTTTCCTAATTTTGAAGTCTTTAGCTACTTGTGAGTTGTTATAGTTTTTCAATTTTTTTAATTTTTCTACTGTTGGGAATTTTTTCAAATTTTTGAAACTTAAAAATAGGGTTCTTTTTTTGATTTCTGAGAGGTTTTTGCTAATTTTTCGAATTTTTTTGGAGTTTTTATAATTTTTTCCTAATTTTGAATTTTAGCTACTTGTGAGTTGTTATAGTTTTTCAATTTTTATAATTTTTATAATTTTTCTACTGTTGGGAATTTTTTCAAATTTTTGAAATTTAAAAATTGGGTTTTTTTTTCGATTTCTGAGAGGTTTTTGCTAATTTTTCGACCTTTTTTGAATTTTTTTTGGAGTTTTAATAATTTTTTCCTAATTTTGAAGTCTTTAGCTACTTGTGAGTTGTTATAGTTTTTCAATTTTTATAATTTTTCTACTGTTGGGAATTTTTTCAAATTTTTGAAACTTAAAAATAGGTTTTTTTTTTTGATTTCTGAGAGGTTTTTGCTAATTTTTCGACCTTTTTGGTATTTTTTTTGGAGTTCTTATCATTTTTTCCAAATTTTGAAGTCTTTAGCTACTTGTGAGTTGTTATAGTTTTTCAATTTTTATAATTTTTATAATTTTTCTACTGTTGGGAATTTTTTCAAATTTTTGAAACTTAAAAATAGGGTTTTTTTTTTTATTTCTGAGAGGTTTTTGCTAATTTTTCGACCTTTTTTGAATTTTTTTTGGAGTTTTTATAATTTTTTCCTAATTTTGAAGTCTTTAGCTACTTGTGAGTTGTTATAGTTTTTCTATTTTTATAATTTTTATAATTTTTCTACTGTTGGGAATTTTTTCAAATTTTTGAAACTTAAAAATAGGGTTTGTTTTTGATTTCTGAGAGGTTTTTGCTAATTTTTCGACCTTTTTTGATTTTTTTTTGGAGGTTTTATAATTTTTTCCTAATTGTGAAGTCTTTAGCTACTTGTGAGTTGTTATAGTTTTTCAATTTTTATAATTTGTCTACTGTTGGGAATTTTTTCAAATTTTTCAAGCATAAAAATAGGGTTTTTTTTTGATGTCTGAGAGGTTTTTGCTAATTTTTCGACCTTTTTTGAATTTTTTTTGGAGTTTTTATAATTTTTTCCTAATTTTGAAGTCTTTAGCTACTTGTGAGTTGTTATTGTTTTTGAATTTTTATAATTTTTATAATTTTTCTACTGTTGGGAATTTTTTCTAATTTTTGAAACTTAAAAATAGGGTTTTTTTTTTGATTTCTGAGAGGTTTTTGCTAATTTTTCGACCTTTTTTGATTTTTTTTTGGAGGTTTTATAATTTTTTCCTAATTGTGAAGTCTTTAGCTACTTGTGAGTTGTTATAGTTTTTCAATTTTTATAATTTGTCTACTGTTGGGAATTTTTTCAAATTTTTGAAACTTAAAAATAGGGTTTTTTTTTGATTTCTGAGAGATTTTTGCTAATTTTTCGACCTTTTCTGTATTTTTTTTTGGAGTTCTTATAATTTTTTCCAAATTTTGAAGTCCTTAGCTACTTGTGAGTTGTTATAGTTTTTCAATTTTTATAATTTTTCTACTGTTGGGAATTTTTTCAAATTTTTGAAACTTAAAAATAGGGTTTTTTTTTGATTTCTGAGAGGTTTTTGCTAATTTTTCGACCTTTTTGGACTTTTTTTTTTGGAGTTTCTATAATTTTTTCCTAATTTTGAAGTCTTTAGCTACTTGTGAGTTGTTATAGTTTTTCAATTTTTATAATTTTTCTACTGTTGGGAATTTTTTCAAATTTTTGAAACTTAAAAATAGGGTTTTTTTTTTGATTTCTGAGAGGTTTTTGCTAATTTTTCGACCTTTTTTGAATTTTTTTTGGAGTTTTTATAATTTTTTCCTAATTTTGAAGTCTTTAGCTACTTGTAAGTTGTTATAGTTTTTCAATTTTTATAATTTTTCTACTGTTGGGAATTTTTTAAAATTTTTGAAACTTAAAAATAGGTTTTTTTTTTGATTTCTGAGAGGTTTTTGCTAATTTTTCGACCTTTTTTGAATTTTTTTTGGAGTTTTTATAATTTTTTCCTAATTTTGAAGTCTTTAGCTACTTGTGAGTTGTTATAGTTTTTCAATTTTTATAAATTTTCTACTGTTGGGAATTTTTTAAAATTTTTGAAACTTAAAAATAGGTTTTTTTTTTGATTTCTGAGAGGTTTTTGCTAATTTTTCGACCTTTTTTGAATTTTTTTTGGAGTTTTTATAATTTTTTCCTAATTTTGAAGTCTTTAGCTACTTGTGAATTGTTATAGTTTTTCAATTTTTATAATTTTTCTACTGTTGGGAATTTTTTCAAATATTTGAAACTTAAAAATAGTGTTTTTTTTTTTAATTTCTGAGAGGTTTTTGCTAATTTTTCGACCTTTTTTGAATTTTTTTTGGAGTTTTTATAATTTTTTCCTAATTTTGAAGTCTTTAGCTACTTGTAAGTTGTTATAGTTTTTCAATTTTTATAATTTTTCTACTGTTGGGAATTTTTTAAAATTTTTGAAACTTAAAAATAGGTTTTTTTTTTGATTTCTGAGAGGTTTTTGCTAATTTTTCGACCTTTTTTGAATTTTTTTTGGAGTTTTTATAATTTTTTCCTAATTTTGAAGTCTTTAGCTACTTGTGAATTGTTATAGTTTTTCAATTTTTATAATTTTTCTACTGTTGGGAATTTTTTCAAATATTTGAAACTTAAAAATAGTGTTTTTTGTTTTAATTTCTGAGAGGTTTTTGCTAATTTTTCGACCTTTTTTGAATTTTTTTTGGAGTTTTTATAATTTTTTCCTAATTTTGAAGTCTTTAGCTACTTGTGAGTTGTTATAGTTTTTCAATTTTTATAATTTTTCTACTGTTGGGAATTTTTTCAAATTTTTGAAACTTAAAAATAGGGTTCTTTTTTTGATTTCTGAGAGGTTTTTGCTAATTTTTCGACCTTTTTCGAATTTTTTTGGAGTTTTTATAATTTTTTCCTAATTTTGAATTTTAGCTACTTGTGAGTTGTTATAGTTTTTCAATTTTTATAATTTGTCTACTGTTGGGAATTTTTTCAAATTTTTCAAACATAAAAACAGGGTTTTTTTTTGATTTCTGAGAGGTTTTTGCTAATTTTTCGACCTTTTTTGAATTTTTTTTGGAGTTTTAATAATTTTTTCCTAATTTTGAAGTCTTTAGCTACTTGTGAGTTGTTATAGTTTTTCAATTTTTATAATTTTTCTACTGTTGGGAATTTTTTCAAATTTTTGAAACTTAAAAATAGGTTTTTTTTTTTGATTTCTGAGAGGTTTTTGCTAATTTTTCGACCTTTTTGGTATTTCTTTTGGAGTTCTTATCATTTTTTCCAAATTTTGAAGTCTTTAGCTACTTGTGAGTTGTTATAGTTTTTCAATTTTTATAATTTTTCTACTGTTGGGAATTTTTTCAAATTTTTGAAACTTAAAAATAGGTTTTTTTTTTTGATTTTTGAGAGGTTTTTGCTAATTTTTCGACCTTTTTTGAATTTTTTTTGGAGTTTTTATAATTTTTTCCTAATTTTGAAGTCTTTAGCTACTTGTGAGTTGTTATTGTTTTTGAATTTTTATAATTTTTATAATTTTTCTACTGTTGGGAATTTTTTCTAATTTTTTAAACTTAAAAATAGGGTTTTTTTTTGATTTCTGAGAGGTTTTTGCTAATTTTTCGACCTTTTTTGATTTTTTTTTGGAGGTTTTATAATTTTTTCCTAATTGTGAAGTCTTTAGCTACTTGTGAGTTGTTATAGTTTTTCAATTTTTATAATTTGTCTACTGTTGGGAATTTTTTCAAATTTTTCAAACATAAAAATAGGGTTTTTTTTTGATGTCTGAGAGGTTTTTGCTAATTTTTCGACCTTTTTTGAATTTTCTTTGGAGTTTTTATAATTTTTTCCTAATTTTGAAGTCTTTAGCTACTTGTGAGTTGTCATAGTTTTTCAATTTTTATAATTTTTCTACTGTTGGGAGTTTTTTCAAATTTTTGAAACTTAAAAATAGGGTTCTTTTTTTGATTTCTGAGAGGTTTTTGCTAATTTTTCGACCTTTTTTGAATTTTTTTTGGAGTTTTTATAATTTTTTCCTAATTTTGAAGTCTTTAGCTACTTGTGAGTTGTTATTGTTTTTGAATTTTTATAATTTTTATAATTTTTCTACTGTTGGGAATTTTTTCTAATTTTTGAAACTTAAAAATAGGGTTTTTTTTTGATTTCTGAGAGGTTTTTGCTAATTTTTCGACCTTTTTTGATTTTTTTTTGGAGGTTTTATAATTTTTTCCTAATTGTGAAGTCTTTAGCTACTTGTGAGTTGTTATAGTTTTTCAATTTTTATAATTTGTCTACTGTTGGGAATTTTTTCAAATTTTTGAAACTTAAAAATAGGGTTTTTTTTTGATTTATTAGAGGTTTTTGCTAATTTTTCGACCTTTTCTGTATTTTTTTTTGGAGTTCTTATAATTTTTTCCAAATTTTGAAGTCCTTAGCTACTTGTGAGTTGTTATAGTTTTTCAATTTTTATAATTTTTCTACTGTTGGGAATTTTTTCAAATTTTTGAAACTTAAAAATAGGGTTTTTTTTTGATTTCTGAGAGGTTTTTGCTAATTTTTCGACCTTTTTGGACTTTTTTTTTTGGAGTTTCTATAATTTTTTCCTAATTTTGAAGTCTTTAGCTACTTGTGAGTTGTTATAGTTTTTCAATTTTTATAATTTTTCTACTGTTGGGAATTTTTTCAAATTTTTGAAACTTAAAAATAGGGTTTTTTTTTTTGATTTCTGAGAGGTTTTTGCTAATTTTTCGACCTTTTTTGAATTTTTTTTGGAGTTTTTATAATTTTTTCCTAATTTTGAAGTCTTTAGCTACTTGTAAGTTGTTATAGTTTTTCAATTTTTATAATTTTTCTACTGTTGGGAATTTTTTAAAATTTTTGAAACTTAAAAATAGGTTTTTTTTTTGATTTCTGAGAGGTTTTTGCTAATTTTTCGACCTTTTTTGAATTTTTTTTGGAGTTTTTATAATTTTTTCCTAATTTTGAAGTCTTTAGCTACTTGTGAGTTGTTATAGTTTTTCAATTTTTATAAATTTTCTACTGTTGGGAATTTTTTAAAATTTTTGAAACTTAAAAATAGGTTTTTTTTTTGATTTCTGAGAGGTTTTTGCTAATTTTTCGACCTTTTTTGAATTTTTTTTGGAGTTTTTATAATTTTTTCCTAATTTTGAAGTCTTTAGCTACTTGTGAATTGTTATAGTTTTTCAATTTTTATAATTTTTCTACTGTTGGGAATTTTTTCAAATATTTGAAACTTAAAAATAGTGTTTTTTTTTTTAATTTCTGAGAGGTTTTTGCTAATTTTTCGACCTTTTTTGAATTTTTTTTGGAGTTTTTATAATTTTTTCCTAATTTTGAAGTCTTTAGCTACTTGTAAGTTGTTATAGTTTTTCAATTTTTATAATTTTTCTACTGTTGGGAATTTTTTAAAATTTTTGAAACTTAAAAATAGGTTTTTTTTTTGATTTCTGAGAGGTTTTTGCTAATTTTTCGACCTTTTTTGAATTTTTTTTGGAGTTTTTATAATTTTTTCCTAATTTTGAAGTCTTTAGCTACTTGTGAGTTGTTATAGTTTTTCAATTTTTATAATTTTTCTACTGTTGGGAATTTTTTCAAATTTTTGAAACTTAAAAATAGGGTTCTTTTTTTGATTTCTGAGAGGTTTTTGCTAATTTTTCGACCTTTTTCGAATTTTTTTGGAGTTTTTATAATTTTTTCCTAATTTTGAATTTTAGCTACTTGTGAGTTGTTATAGTTTTTCAATTTTTATAATTTTTATAATTTTTCTACTGTTGGGAATTTTTTCAAATTTTTGAAATTTAAAAATTGGGTTTTTTTTTCGATTTCTGAGAGGTTTTTGCTAATTTTTCGACCTTTTTTGAATTTTTTTTGGAGTTTTAATAATTTTTTCCTAATTTTGAAGTCTTTAGCTACTTGTGAGTTGTTATAGTTTTTCAATTTTTATAATTTTTCTACTGTTGGGAATTTTTTCAAATTTTTGAAACTTAAAAATAGGTTTTTTTTTTTGATTTCTGAGAGGTTTTTGCTAATTTTTCGACCTTTTTGGTATTTCTTTTGGAGTTCTTATCATTTTTTCCAAATTTTGAAGTCTTTAGCTACTTGTGAGTTGTTATAGTTTTTCAATTTTTATAATTTTTCTACTGTTGGGAATTTTTTCAAATTTTTGAAACTTAAAAATAGGTTTTTTTTTTTGATTTCTGAGAGGTTTTTGCTAATTTTTCGACCTTTTTTGAATTTTTTTTGGAGTTTTTATAATTTTTTCCTAATTTTGAAGTCTTTAGCTACTTGTGAGTTGTTATTGTTTTTGAATTTTTATAATTTTTATAATTTTTCTACTGTTGGGAATTTTTTCTAATTTTTGAAACTTAAAAATAGGGTTTTTTTTTGATTTCTGAGAGGTTTTTGCTAATTTTTCGACCTTTTTTGATTTTTTTTTGGAGGTTTTATAATTTTTTCCTAATTGTGAAGTCTTTAGCTACTTGTGAGTTGTTATAGTTTTTCAATTTTTATAATTTGTCTACTGTTGGGAATTTTTTCAAATTTTTCAAACATAAAAATAGGGTTTTTTTTTGATGTCTGAGAGGTTTTTGCTAATTTTTCGACCTTTTTTGAATTTTCTTTGGAGTTTTTATAATTTTTTCCTAATTTTGAAGTCTTTAGCTACTTGTGAGTTGTCATAGTTTTTCAATTTTTATAATTTTTCTACTGTTGGGAGTTTTTTCAAATTTTTGAAACTTAAAAATAGGGTTCTTTTTTTGATTTCTGAGAGGTTTTTGCTAATTTTTCGACCTTTTTTGAATTTTTTTTGGAGTTTTATAATTTTTTCCTAATTTTGAAGTCTTTAGCTACTTGTGAGTTGTTATTGTTTTTGAATTTTTATAATTTTTATAATTTTTCTACTGTTGGGAATTTTTTCTAATTTTTGAAACTTAAAAATAGGGTTTTTTTTTGATTTCTGAGAGGTTTTTGCTAATTTTTCGACCTTTTTTGATTTTTTTTTGGAGGTTTTATAATTTTTTCCTAATTGTGAAGTCTTTAGCTACTTGTGAGTTGTTATAGTTTTTCAATTTTTATAATTTGTCTACTGTTGGGAATTTTTTCAAATTTTTCAAACATAAAAATAGGGTTTTTTTTTGATGTCTGAGAGGTTTTTGCTAATTTTTCGACCTTTTTTGAATTTTCTTTGGAGTTTTTATAATTTTTTCCTAATTTTGAAGTCTTTAGCTACTTGTGAGTTGTCATAGTTTTTCAATTTTTATAATTTTTCTACTGTTGGGAGTTTTTTCAAATTTTTGAAACTTAAAAATAGGGTTCTTTTTTTGATTTCTGAGAGGTTTTTGCTAATTTTTCGACCTTTTTTGAATTTTTTTTGGAGTTTTTATAATTTTTTCCTAATTTTGAAGTCTTTAGCTACTTGTGAGTTGTTATTGTTTTTGAATTTTTATAATTTTTATAATTTTTCTACTGTTGGGAATTTTTTCTAATTTTTGACACTTAAAAATAGGGTTTTTTTTTGATTTCTGAGAGGTTTTTGCTAATTTTTCGACCTTTTCTGTATTTTTTTTTGGAGTTCTTATAATTTTTTCCAAATTTTGAAGTCCTTAGCTACTTGTGAGTTGTTATAGTTTTTCAATTTTTATAATTTTTCTACTGTTGGGAATTTTTTCAAATTTTTGAAACTTAAAAATAGGGTTTTTTTTTGATTTCTGAGAGGTTTTTGCTAATTTTTCGACCTTTTTGGACTTTTTTTTTTGGAGTTTCTATAATTTTTTCCTAATTTTGAAGTCTTTAGCTACTTGTGAGTTGTTATAGTTTTTCAATTTTTATAATTTTTCTACTGTTGGGAATTTTTTCAAATTTTTGAAACTTAAAAATAGGGTTTTTTTTTTTGATTTCTGAGAGGTTTTTGCTAATTTTTCGACCTTTTTTGAATTTTGTTTGGAGTTTTTATAATTTTTTCCTAATTTTGAAGTCTTTAGCTACTTGTGAGTTGTTATAGTTTTTCAATTTTTATAATTTTTCTACTGTTGGGAATTTTTTAAAATTTTTGAAACTTAAAAATAGGTTTTTTTTTTGATTTCTGAGAGGTTTTTGCTAATTTTTCGACCTTTTTTGAATTTTTTTTGGAGTTTTTATAATTTTTTCCTAATTTTGAAGTCTTTAGCTACTTGTGAGTTGTTATAGTTTTTCAATTTTTATAAATTTTCTACTGTTGGGAATTTTTTAAAATTTTTGAAACTTAAAAATAGGTTTTTTTTTTGATTTCTGAGAGGTTTTTGCTAATTTTTCGACCTTTTTTGAATTTTTTTTGGAGTTTTTATAATTTTTTCCTAATTTTGAAGTCTTTAGCTACTTGTGAATTGTTATAGTTTTTCAATTTTTATAATTTTTCTACTGTTGGGAATTTTTTAAAATTTTTGAAACTTAAAAATAGGTTTTTTTTTTGATTTCTGAGAGGTTTTTGCTAATTTTTCGACCTTTTTTGAATTTTTTTTGGAGTTTTTATAATTTTTTCCTAATTTTGAAGTCTTTAGCTACTTGTGAATTGTTATAGTTTTTCAATTTTTATAATTTTTCTACTGTTGGGAATTTTTTCAAATATTTGAAACTTAAAAATAGTGTTTTTTTTTTTAATTTATGAGAGGTTTTTGCTAATTTTTCGACCTTATTTGAATTTTTTTTGGAGTTTTTATAATTTTTTCCTAATTTTGAAGTCTTTAGCTACTTGTGAGTTGTTATAGTTTTTCAATTTTTATAATTTTTCTACTGTTGGGAATTTTTTCAAATTTTTGAAACTTAAAAATAGGGTTCTTTTTTTGATTTCTGAGAGGTTTTTGCTAATTTTTCGACCTTTTTCGAATTTTTTTGGAGTTTTTATAATTTTTTCCTAATTTTGAATTTTAGCTACTTGTGAGTTGTTATAGTTTTTCAATTTTTATAATTTTTATAATTTTTCTACTGTTGGGAATTTTTTCAAATTTTTGAAATTTAAAAATTGGGTTTTTTTTTCGATTTCTGAGAGGTTTTTGCTAATTTTTCGACCTTTTTTGAATTTTTTTTGGAGTTTTAATAATTTTTTCCTAATTTTGAAGTCTTTAGCTACTTGTGAGTTGTTATAGTTTTTCAATTTTTATAATTTTTCTACTGTTGGGAATTTTTTCAAATTTTTGAAACTTAAAAATAGGTTTTTTTTTTTGATTTCTGAGAGGTTTTTGCTAATTTTTCGACCTTTTTGGTATTTTTTTTGGAGTTCTTATAATTTTTTCCAAATTTTGAAGTCTTTAGCTACTTGTGAGTAGTTATTGTTTTTGAATTTTTATAATTTTTATAATTTTGCTACTGTTGGGAATTTTTTCTAATTTTTGAAACTTAAAAATAGGGTTTTTTTTTGATTTCCGAGAGGTTTTTGCTAATTTTTCGACCTTTTTTGATTTTTTTTTGGAGGTTTTATAATTTTTTCCTAATTGTGAAGTCTTTAGCTACTTGTGAGTTGTTATAGTTTTTCAATTTTTATAATTTTTCTACTGTTGGGAATTTTTTCAAATTTTTGAAACTTAAAAATAGGGTTTTTTTTTTATTTCTGAGAGGTTTTTGCTAATTTTTCGACCTTTTTTGAATTTTTTTTGGAGTTTTTATAATTTTTTCCTAATTTTGAAGTCTTTAGCTACTTGTGAGTTGTTATTGTTTTTGAATTTTTATAATTTTTATAATTTTGCTACTGTTGGGAATTTTTTCTAATTTTTGAAACTTAAAAATAGTGTTTTTTTTTGATTTCCGAGAGGTTTTTGCTAATTTTTCGACCTTTTTTGATTTTTTTTTGGAGGTTTTATAATTTTTTCCTAATTGTGAAGTCTTTAGCTACTTGTGAGTTGTTATAGTTTTTCAATTTTTATAATTTGTCTACTGTTGGGAATTTTTTCAAATTTTTCAAACATAAAAATAGGGTTTTTTTTTGATGTCTGAGAGGTTTTTGCTAATTTTTCGACCTTTTTTGAATTTTCTTTGGAGTTTTTATAATTTTTTCCTAATTTTGAAGTCTTTAGCTACTTGTGAGTTGTCATAGTTTTTCAATTTTTATAATTTTTCTACTGTTGGGAGTTTTTTCAAATATTTGAAACTTAAAAATAGGGTTCTTTTTTTGATTTCTGAGAGGTTTTTGCTAATTTTTCGACCTTTTTTGAATTTTTTTTGGAGTTTTTATAATTTTTTCCTAATTTTGAAGTCTTTAGCTACTTGTGAGTTGTTATTGTTTTTGAATTTTTATAATTTTTATAATTTTTCTACTGTTGGTAATTTTTTCAAATTTTTGAAACTTAAAAATAGGGTTTTTTTTTGATTTCTGAGAGGTTTTTGCTAATTTTTCGACCTTTTTTGATTTTTTTTTGGAGGTTTTATAATTTTTTCCTAATTGTGAAGTCTTTAGCTACTTGTGAGTTGTTATAGTTTTTCAATTTTTATAATTTGTCTACTGTTGGGAATTTTTTCAAATTTTTGAAACTTAAAAATAGGGTTTTTTTTTGATTTCTGAGAGGTTTTTGCTAATTTTTCGACCTTTTTTGAATTTTTTTTGGAGTTTTTATAATTTTTTCCTAATTTTGAATTTTAGCTACTTGTGAGTTATTATAGTTTTTCAATTTTTATAATTTTTCTACTGTTGGGAATTTTTTCAAATTTTTGAGACTTAAAAATAGGGTTTTTTTTTGATTTCTGAGAGGTTTTTGCTAATTTTTCGACCTTTTTTGTATTTTTTTTTTGGAGTTCTTATAATTTTTTCCAAATTTTGAAGTCCTTAGCTACTTGTGAGTTGTTATAGTTTTTCAATTTTTATAATTTTTCTACTGTTGGGAATTTTTTCAAATTTTTGAAACTTAAAAATAGGGTTTTTTTTTTTGATTTCTGAGAGGTTTTTGCTAATTTTTCGACCTTTTTTGAATTTTTTTTGGAGTTTCTATAATTTTTTCCTAATTTTGAAGTCTTTAGCTACTTGTGAGTTGTTATAGTTTTTCAATTTTTATAATTTTTCTACTGTTGGGAATTTTTTCAAATTTTTGAAACTTAAAAATAGGGTTTTTTTTTTTGATTTCTGAGAGGTTTTTGCTAATTTTTCGACCTTTTTTGAATTTTTTTTGGAGTTTTTATAATTTTTTCCTAATTTTGAAGTCTTTAGCTACTTGTGAGTTGTTATAGTTTTTCAATTTTTATAATTTTTCTACTGTTGGGAATTTTTTCAAATTTTTGAAACTTAAAAATAAGTTTTTTTTTTGATTTCTGAGAGGTTTTTGCTAATTTTTCGACCTTTTTTGAATTTTTTTTGGAGTTTTTATAATTTTTTCCTAATTTTGAAGTCTTTAGCTACTTGTGAGTTGTTATAGTTTTTCAATTTTTATAAATTTTCTACTGTTGGGAATTTTTTCAAATTTTTGAAACTTAAAAATAGGGTTTTTTTTTTGATTTCTGAGAGGTTTTTGCTAATTTTTCGACCTTTTTTGAATTTTTTTTGTTATAGTTTTGGAGTTTCTATAATATTTTCCTAATTTTGAAGTCTTTAGCTACTTGTGAGTTGTTATAGTTTTTCAATTTTTATAATTTTTCTACTGTTGGGAATTTTTTCAAATTTTTGAAACTTAAAAATAGGGTTTTTTTTTTTGATTTCTGAGAGGTTTTTGCTAATTTTTCGACCTTTTTTGAATTACTTTTGGAGTTTTTATAATTTTTTCCTAATTTTGAAGTCTTTAGCTACTTGTAAGTTGTTATAGTTTTTCAATTTTTATAATTTTTCTACTGTTGGGAATTTTTTAAAATTTTTGAAACTTAAAAATAGGTTTTTTTTTTGATTTCTGAGAGGTTTTTGCTAATTTTTCGACCTTTTTTGAATTTTTTTTGGAGTATTTATAATTTTTTCCTAATTTTGAAGTCTTTAGCTACTTGTAAGTTGTTATAGTTTTTCAATTTTTATAATTTTTCTACTGTTGGGAATTTTTTCAAATTTTTGAAACTTAAAAATAGGGTTTTTTTTTTTGATTTCTGAGAGATTTTTGCTAATTTTTCGACCTTTTTTGAATTTTTTTTGGAGTTTTTATAATTTTTTCCTAATTTTGAAGTCTTTAGCTACTTGTGAGTTGTTATAGTTTTTCAATTTTTATAATTTTTCTACTGTTGGGAATTTTTTCAAATTTTTGAAACTTAAAAATAGGATTTTTTTTTGATTTCTGAGAGGTTTTTGCTAATTTTTCGACCTTTTTTGAATTGTTTTTGGAGTTTTTATAATTTTTTCCTAATTTTGAAGTCTTTAGCTACTTGTGAGTTGTTATAGTTTTTCAATTTTTATAATTTTTCTACTGTTGGGAATTTTTTCAAATTTTTGAAACTTAAAAATAGGATTTTTTTTTTGATTTCTGAGAGGTTTTTGCTAATTTTTCGACCTATTTTGAATATATTTTGGAGTTTTTATATTTTTTTCCTAATTTTGAAGTCTTCAGCTACTTGCGAGTTGTTATAGTTTTTCAACTTTTATAATTTTTCTACTGTTGGGAAGTTTTTCAAATTTTTGAAACTTAAAAATAGGGTTTTTTTTTTTATTTCTGAGAGGTTTTTGCTAATTTTTCGAACTTTTTTGAATTTTTTTTGGAGTTTTTATAATTTTTTCCAAATTTTGAAGTCTTTAGCTACTTGTGAGTTGTTATAGTTTTTCAATTTTTATAATTTTTCTACTGTTGGGAATTTTTTCAAATTTTTGAAACTTAAAAATAGGGTTTTTTTTTGATTTCTGAGAGGTTTTTGCTAATTTTTCGACCTTTTTTGAATTTTTTTTGGAGTTTTTATTATTTTTTCCTTATTTTGAAGTCTTTAGCTACTTGTGAGTTGTTATAGTTTTTCACTTTTTATAATTTTTCTACTGTTGGGAGTTTTTTCAAATTTTTGAATCTTAAAAATAGGGTTTTTTTTTATTTCTGAGAGGTTTATGCTAATTTTTCGACCTTTTTTGAATTTTTTTTGGAGTTTTTATAATTTTTTCCTAATTTTGAAGTCTTTAGCTACTTGTGAGTGGTCATAGTTTTTCAATTTTTATAATTTTTCTACTGTTGGGAGTTTTTTCAAATTTTTGAAACTTAAAAATAGGGTTCTTTTTTTGATTTCTGAGAGGTTTTTGCTAATTTTTCGACCTTTTTTGAATTTTTTTGGAGTTTTTATAATTTTTTCCTAATTTTGAATTTTAGCTACTTGTGAGTTGTTATAGTTTTCCAATTTTTATACTTTTTCTACTGTTGGGAATTTTTTCAAATTTTTGAAATTTAAAAATAGGGTTTTTTTTTGATTTCTGAGAGGTTTTTGCTAATTTTTCGACCTTTTTTTGTATTTTTTTTGGAGTTCTTATAATTTTTTCCAAATTTTGAAGTCTTTAGCTACTTGTGAGTTGTTATAGTTTTTCAATTTTTATAATTTTTCTACTGTTGGGAGTTTTTTCAAATTTTTGAAACTTAAAAATAGGGTTTTTTTTTTTATTTCTGAGAGGTTTTTGCTAATTTTTCGACCTTTTTTGAATTTTTTTGGAGTTTTTATAATTTTTTCCTAATTTTGAAGTCTTTAGCTACTTGTGAGTTGTTATAGTTTTTCAATTTTTATAATTTTTATAATTCTTCTACTGTTGGGAATTTTTTCGAATTTTTGAAACTTAAAAATAGGGTTTTTTTTTGATTTCTGAGAGGTTTTTGCTAATTTTTCGACCTTTTTTGAATTTTTTTTGGAGTTTTTATAATTTTTTCCTAATTTTGAAGTCTTTAGCTACTTGTGACTTGTTATAGTTTTTCAATTTTTATAATTTTTCTACTGTTGGGAGTTTTTTCAAATTTTTGAAACTTAAAAATAGTGTATTTTTTTTGATTTCTGAGAGGTTTTTGCTAATTTTTCGACCTTTTTTGAATTTTTTTGGAGTTTTTATAATTTTTTCCTAATTTTGAATTTTAGCTACTTGTGAGTTGTTATAGTTTTCCAATTTTTATACTTTTTCTACTGTTGGGAATTTTTTCAAATTTTTGAAACTTAAAAATAGGGTTTTTTTTTGATTTCTGAGAGGCTTTTGCTAATTTTTCGACCTTTTTTTGTATTTTTTTTGGAGTTCTTATAATTTTTTCGAAATTTTGAAGTCTTTAGCTACTTGTGAGTTGTTATAGTTTTTCAATTTTTATAATTTTTCCACTATTGGGAATATTTTCAAATTTTTCAAACTTAAAAATAGGGTTTTTTTTTTGATGTCTGAGAGGTTTTTGCTAATTTTTTGACCTTTTTTGAATTTTTTTTGGAGTTTTTATAATTTTTTCCTAATTTTGAAGTCTTTAGCTACTTGTAAGTTGTCATAGTTTTTCAATTTTTATAATTTTTCTACTGTTGGGAGTTTTTTCAAATTTTTGAATCTAAAAAAAAGGTTTTTTTTTATTTCTGAGAGGTTTTTGCTAATTTTTCGACCTTTTTTGAATTTTTTTTGGAGTTTTTATAATTTTTTCCTAATTTTAAATTTTAGCTACTTGTGAGTTGTTATAGTTTTTCAATTTTTATAATTTTTCTACTGTTGGGAATTTTTTCAAATTTTTGAAACTTAAAAATAGGGTTTTTTTTTTTGATTTCTGAGAGGTTTTTTCTAATTTTTCGACCTTTTTTGTATTTTTTTTGGAGTTCTTATAATTTTTTCCAAATTGTGAAGTCTTTAGCTACTTGTGAGTTGTTATAGTTTTTCAATTTTTATAATTTTTCTACTGTTGGGAATTTTTTCAAATTTTTGAAACTTAAAAATAGGGTTTTTTTTTGATTTCTGAGAGGTTTTTGCTAATTTTTCGACCTTTTTTAATTTTTTTTGGAGTTTTTATAATTTTTTCCTAATTTTGAAGTCTTTAGCTACTTGTGAGTTGTTATAGTTTTTCAATTTTTATAATTTTTCTACTGTTGGGAATTTTTTCAAATTTTTGAAACTTAAAAATAGGGTTTTTTTTTCGATTTCTGAGTGGTTTTCGCTAATTTTTCGACCTTTTCTGAATTTTTTTTGGAGCTTTTATAATTTTTTCCTAATTTTGAAGTCTTTAGCTACTTGTGACTGGTTATAGTTTTTCAATTTTTATAATTTTTCTACTGTTGGGAATTTTTTCAAATTTTTGAATCTTAAAAATAGGGTTTTTTTTTTATTTCTGAGAGGTTTTTGCTAATTTTTCGACCTTTTTTGAATTTTTTTTGGAGTTTTTATAATTTTTTCCTAATTTTGAAGTCTTTAGCTACTTGTGAGTTGTTATAGTTTTTCAATTTTTATAATTTTTCTACTGTTGGGAATTTTTTCAAATTTTTGAAACTTAAAAATAGGTTTTTTTTTTGATTTCTGAGAGGTTTTTGCTAATTTTTCGACCTTTTTGGTATGTTTTTTGGAGTTCTTATAATTTTTTCCAAATTTTGAAGTCTTTAGCTACTTGTGAGTTGTTATAGTTTTTCAATTTTTATGATTTTTCTACTGTTGGGAATTTTTTCAAATTTTTGAAACTTAAAAATAGGATTTTTTTTTGATTTCTGAGAGGTTTTTGCTAATTTTTCGACCTTTTTTGAATTTTTTTGGAGTTTTTATAATTTTTTCCTAATTTTGAAGTCTTTAGCTACTTGTGAGTTGTTATAGTTTTTCAATTTTTATAATTTTTCTACTGTTGGGAATTTTTTCAAATTTTTGAAACTTAAAATAGGGTTTTTTTTTTGATTTCTGAGAGGTTTTTGCTAATTTTTCGACCTTTTCTGTATTTTTTTTGGAGTTTTTATAATTTTTTCCTAATTTTGAAGTCTTTAGCTACTTGTGAGTTGTTGTAGTTTTTCAATTTTTATAATTTTTCTACTGTTGGGAGTTTTTTAAAATTTTTGAAACTTAAAAATAGGGTTTTTTTTTGATTTCTGAGAGGTTTTTGCTAATTTTTCGAACTTTTTTGAATTTTTTTTGGAGTTCTTATAATTTTTTCCTAATTTTGAAGTCTTTAGCTACTTGTGAGTTGTTATAGTTTTTCAATTTTTATAATTTGTCTACTGTTGGGAGTTTTTTCAAATTTTTCAAACATAAAAATAGGGTTTTTTTTTGATGTCTGAGAGGTTTTTGCTAATTTTTTGACCTTTTTTGAATTTTTTTGAGTTTTTATAATTTTTTCCTAATTTTGAAGTCTTTTGCTACATGTGAGTTGTCATAGTTTTTCAATTTTTATAATTTTTCTACTGTTGGGAATTTTTTCAAATTTTTGAAACTTAAAAATAGGTTTTTTTTTTGATTTCTGAGAGGTTTTTGCTAATTTTTCGACCTTTTTGTTATTTTTTTTGGAGTTCTTATAATTTTTTCCAAATTTTGAAGTCTTTAGCTACTTGTGAGTGTTTATAGTTTTTCAATTTTTATAATTTTTCTACTGTTGGGAATTTTTTAAAATTTTTTAAACTTAAAAATTGGGTTTTTTTTTGATTTCTGAGAGGTTTTTGCTAATTTTTCGACCTTTTTTGAATTTTTTTTGGAGTTTTTATAATTTTTTCCTAATTTTGAAGTCTTTAGCTACTTGTGACTTGTTATAGTTTTTCAATTTTTATAATTTTTCTACTGTTGGGAATTTTTTCAAATTTTTGAAACTTAAAAATAGGTTTTTTTTTGATTTCTGAGAGGTTTTTGCTAATTTTTCGACCTTTTTTGAATTTTTTTTAGAGTTTTTATAATTTTTTCCTAATTTTGAAGTCTTTAGCTACTTGTGAGTTGTTATAGTTTTTCAATTTTTATAATTTTTCTACTGTTGGGAATTTTTTCAAATTTTTGAAACTTAAAAAAAGGTTTTTTTTTTTTGATTTCTGATAGGTTTTTGCTAATTTTTCGACCTTTTTTGAATTTTTTTTTGAGTTTTTATAATTTTTTCCTAATTTTGAAGTCTTTAGCTACTTGTGAGTTGTTATAGTTTTTCAATTTTTATAATTTTTATAATTTTTCTACTGTTGGGAATTTTTTCAAAATTTTTGAAGCTTAAAAATAGGGTTTTTTTTTTATTTCTGAGAGGTTTTTGCTAATTTTTCGACCTTTTTTGAATTTTTTTTGGAGTTTTTATAATTTTTTCCTAATTTTGAAGTCTTTAGCTACTTGTGAGTTGTTATTGTTTTTGAATTTTTATAATTTTTATAATTTTTCTACTGTTGGGAATTTTTTCTAATTTTTGAAACTTAAAAATAGGGTTTTTTTTTGATTTCTGAGAGGTTTTTGCTAATTTTTCGACCTTTTTTGATTTTTTTTTGGAGGTTTTATAATTTTTTCCTAATTGTGAAGTCTTTAGCTACTTGTGAGTTGTTATAGTTTTTCAATTTTTATAATTTGTCTACTGTTGGGAATTTTTTCAAATTTTTCAAACATAAAAATAGGGTTTTTTTTTGATGTCTGAGAGGTTTTTGCTAATTTTTTGACCTTTTTTGAATTTTTTTTTTAGTTTTTATAATTTTTTCCTAATTTTGAAGTCTTTAGCTACTTGTGAGTTGTCATAGTTTTTCAATTTTTATAATTTTTCTACTGTTGGGAGTTTTTTCAAATTTTTGAATCTTAAAAATAGGGTTTTTTTTTTGATTTCTGAGAGGTTTTTGCTAATTTTTCGACCTTTTTCGTATTTTTTTTTGGAGTTCTTATAATTTTTTCCAAATTTTGAAGTCTTCAGCTACTTATGAATTGTTATAGTTTTTCAATTTTTATAATTTTTCTACTGTTGGGAATTTTTTAAAATTTTTGAAACTTAAAAATAGGGTTTTTTTTTGATTTCTGAGAGGTTTTTGCTAATTTTTCGACCTTTTTTGAATTTTTTTTGGAGTTTTTATAATTTTTGCCTAATTTTGAAGTCTTTAGCTACTTGTGAGTTGTTATAGTTTTTCAATTTTTATAATTTTTCTAATGTTGGGAATTTTTTCAAATTTTTGAATCTTAAAAATAGGGTTTTTTTTTGATTTCTGAGAAGTTTTTGCTAATTTTTCGACCTTTATTGAATTTTTTTTGGATTTTTTATAATTTTTTCCTAATTTTGAAGTCCTTAGCTACTTGTGAGTTGTCATAGTTTTTCAATTTTTATAATTTTTCTACTGTTGGGAGTTTTTTCAAATTTTTGAAACTTAAAAATAGGGTTTTTTTTTTTGATTTCTGAGAGGTTTTTGCTAATTTTTCGACCTTTTTTGAATTTTTTTTGGAGTTTTTATAATTTTTTCCTAATTTTGAATTTTAGCTACTTGTGAGTTGTTATAGTTTTTCAATTTTTATAATTTTTATAATTCTTCTACTGTTGGGAATTTTTTCAAATTTTTGAAACTTAAAAATAGGGTTTTTTTTTGATTTCTGAGTGGTTTTTGCTAATTTTTCGACCTTTTTTGAATTTTTTTTGGAGTTTTTATAATTTTTTCCTAATTTTGAAGTCTTTAGCTACTTGTGACTTGTTATAGTTTTTCAATTTTTATAATTTTTCTACTGTTGGGAATTTTTTCAAATTTTTGAATCTTAAAAATAGGGTTTTTTTTTTATTTCTGAGAGGTTTTTGCTAATTTTTCGACCTTTTTTGAATTTTTTTTGGAGTTTTTATAATTTTTTCCTAATTTTGAAGTCTTTAGCTACTTGTGAGTTGTTATAGTTTTTCAATTTTTATAATTTTTCTACTGTTGGGAGTTTTTTCAAATTTTTGAAACTTAAAAATAGTATTTTTTTTTTGATTTCTGAGAGGTTTTTGCTAATTTTTCGACCTTTTTTGAATTTTTTTTGGAGTTCTTATAATTTTTTCCTAATTTTGAAGTCTTTAGCTACTTGTGAGTTGTTATAGTTTTTCAATTTTTATAATTTGTCTACTGTTGGGAGTTTTTTCAAATTTTTCAAACATAAAAATAGGGTTTTTTTTTGATGTCTGAGAGGTTTTTGCTAATTTTTTGACCTTTTTTGAATTTTTTTGAGTTTTTATAATTTTTTCCTAATTTTGAAGTCTTTTGCTACATGTGAGTTGTCATAGTTTTTCAATTTTTATAATTTTTCTACTGTTGGGAATTTTTTCAAATTTTTGAAACTTAAAAATAGGTTTTTTTTTTGATTTCTGAGAGGTTTTTGCTAATTTTTCGACCTTTTTGTTATTTTTTTTGGAGTTCTTATAATTTTTTCCAAATTTTGAAGTCTTTAGCTACTTGTGAGTGTTTATAGTTTTTCAATTTTTATAATTTTTCTACTGTTGGGAATTTTTTAAAATTTTTTAAACTTAAAAATTGGGTTTTTTTTTGATTTCTGAGAGGTTTTTGCTAATTTTTCGACCTTTTATGAATTTTTTTTGGAGTTTTTATAATTTTTTCCTAATTTTGAAGTCTTTAGCTACTTGTGACTTGTTATAGTTTTTCAATTTTTATAATTTTTCTACTGTTGGGAATTTTTTCAAATTTTTGAAACTTAAAAATAGGTTTTTTTTTGATTTCTGAGAGGTTTTTGCTAATTTTTCGACCTTTTTTGAATTTTTTTTAGAGTTTTTATAATTTTTTCCTAATTTTGAAGTCTTTAGCTACTTGTGAGTTGTTATAGTTTTTCAATTTTTATAATTTTTCTACTGTTGGGAATTTTTTCAAATTTTTGAAACTTAAAAAAAGGTTTTTTTTTTTGATTTCTGATAGGTTTTTGCTAATTTTTCGACCTTTTTTGAATTTTTTTTTGAGTTTTTATAATTTTTTCCTAATTTTGAAGTCTTTAGCTACTTGTGAGTTGTTATAGTTTTTCAATTTTTATAATTTTTATAATTTTTCTACTGTTGGGAATTTTTTCAAAATTTTTGAAGCTTAAAAATAGGGTTTTTTTTTTATTTCTGAGAGGTTTTTGCTAATTTTTCGACCTTTTTTGAATTTTTTTTGGAGTTTTTATAATTTTTTCCTAATTTTGAAGTCTTTAGCTACTTGTGAGTTGATATTGTTTTTGAATTTTTATAATTTTTATAATTTTTCTACTGTTGGGAATTTTTTCTAATTTTTGAAACTTAAAAATAGGGTTTTTTTTTGATTTCTGAGAGGTTTTTGCTAATTTTTCGACCTTTTTTGATTTTTTTTTGGAGGTTTTATAATTTTTTCCTAATTGTGAAGTCTTTAGCTACTTGTGAGTTGTTATAGTTTTTCAATTTTTATAATTTGTCTACTGTTGGGAATTTTTTCAAATTTTTCAAACATAAAAATAGGGTTTTTTTTTGATGTCTGAGAGGTTTTTGCTAATTTTTTGACCTTTTTTGAATTTTTTTTTTAGTTTTTATAATTTTTTCCTAATTTTGAAGTCTTTAGCTACTTGTGAGTTGTCATAGTTTTTCAATTTTTATAATTTTTCTACTGTTGGGAGTTTTTTCAAATTTTTGAATCTTAAAAATAGGGTTTTTTTTTTGATTTCTGAGAGGTTTTTGCTAATTTTTCGACCTTTTTCGTATTTTTTTTTGGAGTTCTTATAATTTTTTCCAAATTTTGAAGTCTTCAGCTACTTATGAATTGTTATAGTTTTTCAATTTTTATAATTTTTCTACTGTTGGGAATTTTTTAAAATTTTTGAAACTTAAAAATAGGGTTTTTTTTTGATTTCTGAGAGGTTTTTGCTAATTTTTCGACCTTTTTTGAATTTTTTTTGGAGTTTTTATAATTTTTGCCTAATTTTGAAGTCTTTAGCTACTTGTGAGTTGTTATAGTTTTTCAATTTTTATAATTTTTCTAATGTTGGGAATTTTTTCAAATTTTTGAATCTTAAAAATAGGGTTTTTTTTTGATTTCTGAGAAGTTTTTGCTAATTTTTCGACCTTTATTGAATTTTTTTTGGATCTTTTATAATTTTTTCCTAATTTTGAAGTCCTTAGCTACTTGTGAGTTGTCATAGTTTTTCAATTTTTATAATTTTTCTACTGTTGGGAGTTTTTTCAAATTTTTGAAACTTAAAAATAGGGTTTTTTTTTTGATTTCTGAGAGGTTTTTGCTAATTTTTCGACCTTTTTTGAATTTTTTTTGGAGTTTTTATAATTTTTTCCTAATTTTGAATTTTAGCTACTTGTGAGTTGTTATAGTTTTTCAATTTTTATAATTTTTATAATTCTTCTACTGTTGGGAATTTTTTCAAATTTTTGAAACTTAAAAATAGGGTTTTTTTTTGATTTCTGAGTGGTTTTTGCTAATTTTTCGACCTTTTTTGAATTTTTTTTGGAGTTTTTATAATTTTTTCCTAATTTTGAAGTCTTTAGCTACTTGTGACTTGTTATAGTTTTTCAATTTTTATAATTTTTCTACTGTTGGGAATTTTTTCAAATTTTTGAATCTTAAAAATAGGGTTTTTTTTTTATTTCTGAGAGGTTTTTGCTAATTTTTCGACCTTTTTTGAATTTTTTTTGGAGTTTTTATAATTTTTTCCTAATTTTGAAGTCTTTAGCTACTTGTGAGTTGTTATAGTTTTTCAATTTTTATAATTTTTCTACTGTTGGGAGTTTTTTCAAATTTTTGAAACTTAAAAATAGTATTTTTTTTTTGATTTCTGAGAGGTTTTTGCTAATTTTTCGACCTTTTTTGAATTTTTTTTGGAGTTTTAATAATTTTTTCCTAATTTTGAATTTTAGCTACTTGTGAGTTGTTATAGTTTTTCAATTTTTATAATTTTTCTACTGTTGGGAATTTTTTCAAATTTTTGAAACTTAAAAATAGGTTTTTTTTTTGATTTCTGAGAGGTTTTTGCTAATTTTTCGACCTTTTTGTTATTTTTTTTGGAGTTCTTATAATTTTTTCCAAATTTTGAAGTCTTTAGCTACTTGTGAGTTGTTATAGTTTTTCAATTTTTATAATTTTTCTACTGTTGGGAGTTTTTTAAAATTTTTTAAACTTAAAAATAGGGTTTTTTTTTGATTTCTGAGAGGTTTTTGCTAATTTTTCGACCTTTTTTGAATTTTTTTTGGAGTTTTTATAATTTTTTCCTAATTTTGAAGTCTTTAGCTACTTGTGAGTTGTTATAGTTTTTCAATTTTTATAATTTTTCTACTGTTGGGAATTTTTTAAAATTTTTTAAACTTAAAAATAGGGTTTTTTTTTGATTTCTGAGAGGTTTTTGCTAATTTTTCGACCTTTTTTGAATTTTTTTTGGAGTTTTTATAATTTTTGCCTAATTTTGAAGTCTTTAGCTACTTGTGAGTTGTTATAGTTTTTCAATTTTTATAATTTTTCTAATGTTGGGAATTTTTTCAAATTTTTGAATCTTAAAAATAGGGTTTTTTTTTGATTTCTGAGAAGTTTTTGCTAATTTTTCGACCTTTATTGAATTTTTTTTGGATTTTTTATAATTTTTTCCTAATTTTGAAGTCCTTAGCTACTTGTGAGTTGTCATAGTTTTTCAATTTTTATAATTTTTCTACTGTTGGGAGTTTTTTCAAATTTTTGAAACTTAAAAATAGGGTTCTTTTTTTGATTTCTGAGAGGTTTTTGCTAATTTTTCGACCTTTTTTGAATTTTTTTTGGAGTTTTTATAATTTTTTCCTAATTTTGAATTTTAGCTACTTGTGAGTTGTTATAGTTTTTCAATTTTTATAATTTTTATAATTCTTCTACTGTTGGGAATTTTTTCAAATTTTTGAAACTTAAAAATAGGGTTTTTTTTTGATTTCTGAGTGGTTTTTGCTAATTTTTCGACCTTTTTTGAATTTTTTTTGGAGTTTTTATAATTTTTTCCTAATTTTGAAGTCTTTAGCTACTTGTGACTTGTTATAGTTTTTCAATTTTTATAATTTTTCTACTGTTGGGAATTTTTTCAAATTTTTGAATCTTAAAAATAGGGTTTTTTTTTTATTTCTGAGAGGTTTTTGCTAATTTTTCGACCTTTTTTGAATTTTTTTTGGAGTTTTTATAATTTTTTCCTAATTTTGAAGTCTTTAGCTACTTGTGAGTTGTTATAGTTTTTCAATTTTTATAATTTTTCTACTGTTGGGAGTTTTTTCAAATTTTTGAAACTTAAAAATAGTATTTTTTTATTGATTTCTGAGAGGTTTTTGCTAATTTTTCGACCTTTTTTGAATTTTTTTTGGAGTTTTAATAATTTTTTCCTAATTTTGAATTTTAGCTACTTGTGAGTTGTTATAGTTTTTCAATTTTTATAATTTTTCTACTGTTGGGAATTTTTTCAAATTTTTGAAACTTAAAAATAGGTTTTTTTATTGATTTCTGAGAGGTTTTTGCTAATTTTTCGACCTTTTTGTTATTTTTTTTGGAGTTCTTATAATTTTTTCCAAATTTTGAAGTCTTTAGCTACTTGTGAGTTGTTATAGTTTTTCAATTTTTATAATTTTTCTACTGTTGGGAATTTTTTAAAATTTTTTAAACTTAAAAATAGGGTTTTTTTTTGATTTCTGAGAGGTTTTTGCTAATTTTTCGACCCTTTTTGAATTTATTTTGGAGTTTTTATAATTTTTTCCTAATTTTGAAGTCTTTAGCTACTTGTGAGTTGTTATAGTTTTTCAATTTTTATAATTTTTCTACTGTTGGGAATTTTTTCAAATTTTTGAAACTTAAAAATAGGTTTTTTTTTTTGATTTCTGAGAGGTTTTTGCTAATTTTTCGACCTTTTTTGAATTTTTTTTAGAGTTTTTATAATTTTTTCCTAATTTTGAAGTCTTTAGCTACTTGTCAGTTGTTATAGTTTTTCAATTTTTATAATTTTTCTACTGTTGGGAATTTTTTCAAATTTTTGAAACTTAAAAAAAGGTTTTTTTTTTTTTGATTTCTGAAAGGTTTTTGCTAATTTTTCGACCTTTTTTGAATTTTTTTTGGAGTTTTTATAATTTTTTCCTAATTTTGAAGTCTTTAGCTACTTGTGAGTTGTCATAGTTTTTCAATTTTTATAATTTTTATAATTTTTCTACTGTTGGGAATTTTTTCAAAATTTTTGAAACTTAAAAATAGGGTTTTTTTTTTATTTCTGAGAGGTTTTTGCTAATTTTTCGACCTTTTTTGAATTTTTTTGGAGTTTTTATAATTTTTTCCTAATTTTGAAGTCTTGAGCTACTTGTGAGTTGTTATAGTTTTTCTATTTTTATAATTTTTATAATTTTTCTACTGTTGGGAATTTTTTCAAATTTTTGAAACTTAAAAATAGGGTTTGTTTTTGATTTCTGAGAGGCTTTTGCTAATTTTTCGACCTTTTTTGAATTTTTTTTGGAGTTTTTATAATTTTTTCCTAATTTTGAAGTCTTTAGCTACTTGTGAGTTGTTATTGTTTTTGAATTTTTATAATTTTTATAATTTTTCTACTGTTGGGAATTTTTTCTAATTTTTGAAACTTAAAAATAGGGTTTTTTTTTGATTTCAGAGAGGTTTTTGCTAATTTTTCGACCTTTTTTTATTTTTTTTTGAAGGTTTTATAATGTTTTCCTAATTGTGAAGTCTTTAGCTACTTGTGAGTTGTTATAGTTTTTCAATTTTTATAATTTGTCTACTGTTGGGAATTTTTTCAAATTTTTCAAACATAAAAACAGGGTTTTTTTTTGATTTCTGAGAGGTTTTTGCTAATTTTTTGACCTTTTTTGAATTTTTTTGGAGTTTTTATAATTTTTTCCTAATTTTGAAGTCTTTAGCTACTTGTGAGTTGTTATAGTTTTTCAATTTTTATAATTTTTCTACTGTTGGGAATTTTTTCAAATGTTTGAAACTTAAAAATAGGTTTTTTTTTTGATTTCTGAGAGGTTTTTGCTAATTTTTCGACCTTTTTTGAATTTTTTTTGGAGTTTTTATAATTTTTTCCTAATTGTGAAGTCTTTAGCTACTTGTGAGTTGTTATAGTTTTTCAATTTTTAAAATTTGTCTACTGTTGGGAATTTTTTCAAATTTTTCAAACATAAAAATAGGGTTTTTTTTTTTGATGTCTGAGAGGTTTTTGCTAATTTTTTGACCTTTTTTGAATTTTTTTGGAGTTTTTATAATTTTTTCCTAATTTTGAAGTCTTTAGCTACTTGTGAGTTGTCATAGTTTTTCAATTTTTATAATTTTTCTACTGTTGGGAGTTTTTTCAAATTTTTGAATCTTAAAAATAGGGTTTTTTTTTGATTTCTGAGAGGTTTTTGCTAATTTTTCGACCTTTTTCGTATTTTTTTTTGGAGTTCTTATAATTTTTTCCAAATTTTGAAGTCTTTAGCTACTTGTGACTTGTTATAGTTTTTCAATTTTTATAATTTTTCTACTGTTGGGAATTTTTTAAAATTTTTTAAACTTAAAAATTGGGTTTTTTTTTCGATTTCTGAGAGGTTTTTGCTAATTTTTCGACCTTTTTTGAATTTTTTTTGGAGTTTTTATAATTTTTGCCTAATTTTGAAGTCTTTAGCTACTTGTGAGTTGTTATAGTTTTTCAATTTTTATAATTTTTCTACTGTTGGGAATTTTTTCAAATTTTTGAATCTTAGAAATAGGGTTTTTTTTGATTTCTGAGAAGTTTTTGCTAATTTTTCGACCTTTATTGAATTTTTTTTGGAGTTTTTATAATTTTTTTGAAGTCTTTAGCTACTTGTGAGTTGTCATAGTTTTTCAATTTTTATAATTTTTCTACTGTTGGGAGTTTTTTCAAATTTTTGAAACTTAAAAATAGGGTTCTTTTTTTGATTTCTGAGAGGTTTTTGCTAATTTTTCGACCTTTTTTGAATTTTTTTTGGAGTTTTTATAATTTTTTCCTGATTTTGAATTTTAGCTACTTGTGAGTTGTTATAGTTTTTCAATTTTTATAATTTGTCTACTGTTGGGAATTTTTTCAAATTTTTCAAACATAAAAATAGGGTTTTTTTTGATGTCTGAGAGGTTTTTGCTAATTTTTTGACCTTTTTTGAATTTTTTTGAGTTTTTATAATTTTTTCCTAATTTTGAAGTCTTTAGCTACATGTGAGTTGTCATAGTTTTTCAATTTTTATAATTTTTCTACTGTTGGGAATTTTTTCAAATTTTTGAAACTTAAAAATAGGGTTTTTTTTTGATTTCTGAGAGGTTTTTGCTAATTTTTCGACCTTTTTTGAATTTTTTTTGGAGTTCTTATAATTTTTTCCAAATTTTGAAGTCTTTAGCTACTTGTGAGTTGTTATAGTTTTTCAATTTTTATAATTTTTCTACTGTTGGGTATTTTTTCAAATTTTTGAAACTTAAAAATAGGGTTTTTTTTTTGATTTCTGAGAGGTTTTTGCTAATTTTTCGACCTTTTTTGAATTTTTTTGGAGTTTTTATAATTTTTTCCTAATTTTGAAGTCTTTAGCTACTTGTGAGTTGTTATAGTTTTTCAATTTTTATAATTTTTATAATTCTTCTACTGTTGGGAATTTTTTCAAATTTTTGAAACTTAAAAATAGGGTTTTTTTTTTTGATTTCTGAGTGGTTTTTGCTAATTTTTCGACCTTTTTTGAATTTTTTTTGGTGTTTTTATAATTTTTTCCTAATTTTGAAGTCTTTAGCTACTTGTGACTTGTTATAGTTTTTCAATTTTTATAATTTTTCTACTGTTGGGAATTTTTTCAAATTTTTGAATCTTAAAAATAGGGTTTTTTTTTTTATTTCTGAGAGGTTTTTGCTAATTTTTCGACCTTTTTTGAATTTTTTTTGGAGTTTTTATAATTTTTTCCTAATTTTGAAGTCTTTAGCTACTTGTGAGTTGTTATAGTTTTTCAATTTTTATAATTTTTCTACTGTTGGGAGTTTTTTCAAATTTTTGAAACTTAAAAATAGTGTTTTTTTTTTTATTTCTGAGAGGTTTTTGCTAATTTTTCGACCTTTTTTGAATTTTTTTTGGAGTTTTTATAATTTTTTCCTAATTTTGAAGTCTTTAGCTACTTGTGAGTTGTTATAGTTTTTCAATTTTTATAATTTTTCTACTGTTGGGAATTTTTTCAAATTTTTGAATCTTAGAAATAGGGTTTTTTTTGATTTCTGAGAAGTTTTTGCTAATTTTTCGACCTTTATTGAATTTTTTTTGGAGTTTTTATAATTTTTTTGAAGTCTTTAGCTACTTGTGAGTTGTCATAGTTTTTCAATTTTTATAATTTTTCTACTGTTGGGAGTTTTTTCAAATTTTTGAAACTTAAAAATAGGGTTCTTTTTTTGATTTCTGAGAGGTTTTTGCTAATTTTTCGACCTTTTTTGAATTTTTTTTGGAGTTTTTATAATTTTTTCCTGATTTTGAATTTTAGCTACTTGTGAGTTGTTATAGTTTTTCAATTTTTATAATTTGTCTACTGTTGGGAATTTTTTCAAATTTTTCAAACATAAAAATAGGGTTTTTTTTGATGTCTGAGAGGTTTTTGCTAATTTTTTGACCTTTTTTGAATTTTTTTGAGTTTTTATAATTTTTTCCTAATTTTGAAGTCTTTAGCTACATGTGAGTTGTCATAGTTTTTCAATTTTTATAATTTTTCTACTGTTGGGAATTTTTTCAAATTTTTGAAACTTAAAAATAGGGTTTTTTTTTGATTTCTGAGAGGTTTTTGCTAATTTTTCGACCTTTTTTGAATTTTTTTTGGAGTTCTTATAATTTTTTCCAAATTTTGAAGTCTTTAGCTACTTGTGAGTTGTTATAGTTTTTCAATTTTTATAATTTTTCTACTGTTGGGTATTTTTTCAAATTTTTGAAACTTAAAAATAGGGTTTTTTTTTTGATTTCTGAGAGGTTTTTGCTAATTTTTCGACCTTTTTTGAATTTTTTTGGAGTTTTTATAATTTTTTCCTAATTTTGAAGTCTTTAGCTACTTGTGAGTTGTTATAGTTTTTCAATTTTTATAATTTTTATAATTCTTCTACTGTTGGGAATTTTTTCAAATTTTTGAAACTTAAAAATAGGGTTTTTTTTTTGATTTCTGAGTGGTTTTTGCTAATTTTTCGACCTTTTTTGAATTTTTTTTGGTGTTTTTATAATTTTTTCCTAATTTTGAAGTCTTTAGCTACTTGTGACTTGTTATAGTTTTTCAATTTTTATAATTTTTCTACTGTTGGGAATTTTTTCAAATTTTTGAATCTTAAAAATAGGGTTTTTTTTTTATTTCTGAGAGGTTTTTGCTAATTTTTCGACCTTTTTTGAATTTTTTTTGGAGTTTTTATAATTTTTTCCTAATTTTGAAGTCTTTAGCTACTTGTGAGTTGTTATAGTTTTTCAATTTTTATAATTTTTCTACTGTTGGGAGTTTTTTCAAATTTTTGAAACTTAAAAATAGTGTTTTTTTTTTTATTTCTGAGAGGTTTTTGCTAATTTTTCGACCTTTTTTGAATTTTTTTTGGAGTTTTAATAATTTTTTCCTAATTTTGAATTTTAGCTACTTGTGAGTTGTTATAGTTTTTCAATTTTTATAATTTTTCTACTGTTGGGAATTTTTTCAAATTTTTGAAACTTAAAAATAGGTTTTTTTTTTGATTTCTGAGAGGTTTTTGCTAATTTTTCGACCTTTTTGTTATTTTTTTTGGAGTTCTTATAATTTTTTCCAAATTTTGAAGTCTTTAGCTACTTGTGAGTTGTTATAGTTTTTCAATTTTTATAATTTTTCTACTGTTGGGAATTTTTTAAAATTTTTTAAACTTAAAAATAGGGTTTTTTTTTGATTTCTGAGAGGTTTTTGCTAATTTTTCGACCTTTTTTGAATTTTTTTTGGAGTTTTTATAATTTTTTCCTAATTTTGAAGTCTTTAGCTACTTGTGAGTTGTTATTGTTTTTGAATTTTTATAATTTTTATAATTTTTCTACTGTTGGGAATTTTTTCTAATTTTTGAAACTTAAAAATAGGGTTTTTTTTTGATTTCTGAGAGGTTTTTGCTAATTTTTCGACCTGTTTTGATTTTTTTTTGGAGGTTTTATAATTTTTTCCTAATTGTGAAGTCTTTAGCTACTTGTGAGTTGTTATAGTTTTTCAATTTTTAAAATTTGTCTACTGTTGGGAATTTTTTAAAATTTTTCAAACATAAAAATAGGGTTTTTTTTTTTGATGTCTGAGAGGTTTTTGCTAATTTCTTGACCTTTTTTGAATTTTTTTGGAGTTTTTATAATTTTTTCCTAATTTTGAAGTCTTTAGCTACTTGTGAGTTGCTATAGTTTTTCAATTTTTATAATTTTTCTACTGTTGGGAGTTTTTTCAAATTTTTGAATCTTAAAAATAGGGTTTTTTTTTTGATTTCTGAGAGGTTTTTGCTAATTTTTCGACCTTTTTCGTATTTTTTTTTGGAGTTCTTATAATTTTTTCCAAATTTTGAAGTCTTTAGCTACTTGTGAGTTGTTATAGTTTTTCAATTTTTATAATTTTTCTACTGTTGGGAATTTTTTAAAATTTTTTAAACTTAAAAATAGGGTTTTTTTTTCGATTTCTGAGAGGTTTTTGCTAATTTTTCGACCTTTTTTGAATTTTTTTTGGGGTTTTTATAATTTTTGCCTAATTTTGAAGTCTTTAGCTACTTGTGAGTTGTTATAGTTTTTCAATTTTTATAATTTTTCTACTGTTGGGAATTTTTTCAAATTTTTGAATCTTAGAAATAAGGTTTTTTTTTGATTTCTGAGAAGTTTTTGCTAATTTTTCGACCTTTATTGAATTTTTTTTGGAGTTTTTATAATTTTTTCCTAATTTTGAAGTCTTTAGCTACTTGTGAGTTGTCATAGTTTTTCAATTTTTATAATTTTTCTACTGTTGGGAGTTTTTTCAAATTTTTGAAACTTAAAAATAGGGTTTTTTTTTGATTTCTGAGAGGTTTTTGCTAATTTTTCGACCTTTTTTGAATTTTTTTTGGAGTTTTTATAATTTTTTCCTAATTTTGAATTTTAGCTACTTGTGAGTTGTTATAGTTTTTCAATTTTTATAATTTGCCTACTGTTGGGAATTTTTTCAAATTTTTCAAACATAAAAATAGGGTTTTTTTTTGATGTCTGAGAGGTTTTTGCTAATTTTTTGACCTTTTTTGAATTTTTTTGAGTTTTTATAATTTTTTCCTAATTTTGAAGTCTTTAGCTACATGTGAGTTGTCATAGTTTTTCAATTTTTATAATTTTTCTACTGTTGGGAATTTTTTCAAATTTTTGAAACTTAAAAATAGGGTTTTTTTTTTTTGATTTCTGAGAGGTTTTTGCTAATTTTTCGACCTTTTTTGAATTTTTTTTGGAGTTCTTATAATTTTTTCCAAATTTTGAAGTCTTTAGCTACTTGTGAGTTGTTATAGTTTTTCAATTTTTATAATTTTTCTACTGTTGGGTATTTTTTCAAATTTTTGAAACTTAAAAATAGGGTTTTTTTTTTGATTTCTGAGAGGTTTTTGCTAATTTTTCGACCTTTTTTGAATTTTTTTGGAGTTTTTATAATTTTTTCCTAATTTTGAAGTCTTTAGCTACTTGTGAGTTGTTATAGTTTTTCAATTTTTAAAATTTGTCTACTGTTGGGAATTTTTCCAAATTTTAGAAACTTAAAAATAGGGTTTTTCTTTGATTTTTGAGAGGTTTTTGCTAATTTTTCGACCTTTTTTGAATTTTTTTTGGTGTTTTTATAATTTTTTCCTAATTTTGAAGTCTTTAGCTACTTGTGACTTGTTATAGTTTTTCAATTTTTATAATTTTTCTACTGTTGGGAATTTTTTCAAATTTTTGAATCTTAAAAATAGGGTTTTTTTTTTATTTCTGAGAGGTTTTTGCTAATTTTTCGACCTTTTTTGAATTTTTTTTGGAGTTTTTATAATTTTTTCCTAATTTTGAAGTCTTTAGCTACTTGTGAGTTGTTATAGTTTTTCAATTTTTATAATTTTTCTACTGTTGGGAGTTTTTTCAAATTTTTGAAACTTAAAAATAGTGTTTGTTTTTTTATTTCTGAGAGGTTTTTGCTAATTTTTCGACCTTTTTTGAATTTTTTTTGGAGTTTTAATAATTTTTTCCTAATTTTGAATTTTAGCTACTTGTGAGTTGTTATAGTTTTTCAATTTTTATAATTTTTCTACTGTTGGGAATTTTTTAAAATTTTTTAAACTTAAAAATAGGGTTTTTTTTTTGATTTCTGAGAGGTTTTTGCTAATTTTTCGACCTTTTTGTTATTTTTTTTGGAGTTCTTATAATTTTTTCCAAATTTTGAAGTCTTTAGCTACTTGTGAGTTGTTATAGTTTTTCAATTTTTATAATTTTTCTACTGTTGGGAATTTTTTAAAATTTTTTAAACTTAAAAATAGGGTTTTTTTTTTGATTTCTGAGAGGTTTTTGCTAATTTTTCGACCTTTTTTGAATTTTTTTTGGAGTTTTTATAATTTTTTCCTAATTTTGAAGTCTTTAGCTACTTGTGAGTTGTTATTGTTTTTGAATTTTTATAATTTTTATAATTTTTCTACTGTTGGGAATTTTTTCTAATTTTTGAAACTTAAAAATAGGGTTTTTTTTTGATTTCTGAGAGGTTTTTGCTAATTTTTCGACCTGTTTTGATTTTTTTTTGGAGGTTTTATAATTTTTTCCTAATTGTGAAGTCTTTAGCTACTTGTGAGTTGTTATAGTTTTTCAATTTTTAAAATTTGTCTACTGTTGGGAATTTTTTAAAATTTTTCAAACATAAAAATAGGGTTTTTTTTTTGATGTCTGAGAGGTTTTTGCTAATTTTTTGACCTTTTTTGAATTTTTTTGGAGTTTTTATAATTTTTTCCTAATATTGAAGTCTTTAGCTATTTGTGAGTTGTTATAGTTTTTCAATTTTTATAATTTTTCTACTGTTGGGAGTTTTTTCAAATTTTTGAATCTTAAAAATAGGGTTTTTTTTTTGATTTCTGAGAGGTTTTTGCTAATTTTTCGACCTTTTTCGTATTTTTTTTTGGAGTTCTTATAATTTTTTCCAAATTTTGAAGTCTTTAGCTACTTGTGAGTTGTTATAGTTTTTCAATTTTTATAATTTTTCTACTGTTGGGAATTTTTTAAAATTTTTTAAACTTAAAAATAGGGTTTTTTTTTTGATTTCTGAGAGGTTTTTGCTAATTTTTCGACCTTTTTTGAATTTTTTTTGGAGTTTTTATAATTTTTTCCTAATTTTGAATTTTAGCTACTTGTGAGTTGTTATAGTTTTTTAATTTTTATAATTTTTCTACTGTTGGGAATTTTTTCAAATTTTTGAAACTTAAAAATAGGGTTTTTTTTTTTGATTTCTGAGAGGTTTTTGCTAATTTTTCGACCTTTTTTGAATTTTTTTTGGAGTTCTTATAATTTTTTCCAAATTTTGAAGTCTTTAGCTACTTGTGAGTTGTTATAGTTTTTCAATTTTTATAATTTTTCTACTGTTGGGTATTTTTTCAAATTTTTGAAACTTAAAAATATGGTTTTTTTTTTGATTTCTGAGAGGTTTTTGCTAATTTTTCGACCTTTTTTGAATTTTTTTGGAGTTTTTATAATTTTTTCCTAATTTTGAAGTCTTTAGCTACTTGTGATTTGTTATAGTTTTTCAATTTTTATAATTTTTATAATTCTTCTACTGTTGGGAATTTTTTCAAATTTTTGAAACTTAAAAATAGGGTTTTTTTTTGATTTCTGAGTGGTTTTCGCTAATTTTTCGACCTTTTTTGAATTTTTTTTGGAGTTTTTATAATTTTTTCCTAATTTTGAAGTCTTTAGCTACTTGTGACTTGTTATAGTTTTTAAATTTTTATAATTTTTCTACTGTTGGGAATTTTTTCAAATTTTTGAATCTTAAAAATAGGGTTTTTTTTTTATTTCTGAGAGGTTTTTGCTAATTTTTCAACCTTTTTTGAATTTTTTTTGGAGTTTTTATAATTTTTTCCTAATTTTGAAGTCTTTAGCTACTTGTGAGTTGTTATAGTTTTTCAATTTTTATAATTTTTCTACTGTTGGGAGTTTTTTCAAATTTTTGAAACTTAAAAATAGTGTTTTTTTTTTGATTTCTGAAAGGTTTTTGCTAATTTTTCGACCTTTTTTGAATTTTTTTTGGAGTTTTAATAATTTTTTCCTAATTTTGAATTTTAGCTACTTGTGAGTTGTTATAGTTTTTTAATTTTTATAATTTTTCTACTGTTGGGAATTTTTTCAAATTTTTGAAACTTAAAAATAGGTTTTTTTTTTGATTTCTGAGAGGTTTTTGCTAATTTTTCGACCTTTTTGTTATTTTTTTTGGAGTTCTTATAATTTTTTCCAAATTTTGAAGTCTTTAGCTACTTGTGAGTTGTTATAGTTTTTCAATTTTTATAATTTTTCTACTGTTGGGAATTTTTTAAAATTTTTGAAACTTAGAAATAGGGTTTTTTTTTGATTTCTGAGAGGTTTTTGCTAATTTTTCGACCTTTTTTGAATTTTTTTTGGAGTTTTTATAATTTTTTCCTAATTTTGAAGTCTTTAGCTACTTGTGAGTTGTTATAGTTTTTCAATTTTTATAATTTTTCTACTGTTGGGAATTTTTTCAAATTTTTGAAACTTAAAAATAGGTTTTTTTTTTGATTTCTGAGAGGTTTTTGCTAATTTTTCGACCTTTTTTGAATTTTTTTTAGAGTTTTTATAATTTTTTCCTAATTTTGAAGTCTTTAGCTACTTGTGAGTTGTTATAGTTTTTCAATTTTTATAATTTTTCTACTGTTGGGAATTTTTTCAAATTTTTGAAACTTAAAAAAAGGTTTTTTTTTTTTTGATTTCTGATAGGTTTTTGCTAATTTTTCGACCTTTTTTGAATTTTTTTTTGAGTTTTTATAATTTTTTCCTAATTTTGAAGTCTTTAGCTACTTGTGAGTTGTTATAGTTTTTCAATTTTTATAATTTTTATAATTTTTCTACTGTTGGGAATTTTTTCAAAATTTTTGAAACTTAAAAATAGGGTTTTTTTTTATTTCTGAGAGGTTTTTGCTGATTTTTCGACCTTTTTTGAATTTTTTTGGAGTTTTTATAATTTTTTCCTAATTTTGAAGTCTTTAGCTACTTGTGAGTTGTTATAGTTTTTCTATTTTTATAATTTTTATAATTTTTCTACTGTTGGGAATTTTTTCAAATTTTTGAAACTTAAAAATAGGGTTTGTTTTTGATTTCTGAGAGGTTTTTGCTAATTTTTCGACCTTTTTTGAATTTTTTTTGGAGTTTTTATAATTTTTTCCTAATTTTGAAGTCTTTAGCTACTTGTGAGTTGTTATTGTTTTTGAATTTTTATAATTTTTCTACTGTTGGGAATTTTTTCTAATTTTTGAAACTTAAAAATAGGGTTTTTTTTTGATTTCTGAGAGGTTTTTGCTAATTTTTCGACCTTTTTTGATTTTTTTTTGGAGGTTTTATAATTTTTTCCTAATTGTGAAGTCTTTAGCTACTTGTGAGTTGTTATAGTTTTTCAATTTTTATAATTTGTCTACTGTTGGGAATTTTTTCAAATTTTTCAAACATAAAAATAGGGTTTTTTTTTGATGTCTGAGAGGTTTTTGCTAATTTTTTGACCTTTTTTGAATTTTTTTGGAGTTTTTATAATTTTTTCCTAATTTTGAAGTCTTTAGCTACTTGTGAGTTGTTATAGTTTTTCAATTTTTATAATTTTTCTACTGTTGGGAGTTTTTTCAAATTTTTGAATCTTAAAAATAGGGTTTTTTTTTGATTTCTGAGAGGTTTTTGCTAATTTTTCGACATTTTTTGTATTTTTTTTTGGAGTTCTTATAATTTTTTCCAAATTTTGAAGTCTTCAGCTACTTGCGAATTGTTATAGTTTTTCAATTTTTATAATTTTTCTACTGTTGGGAATTTTTTAAAATTTTTGAAACTTAAAAATAGGGTTTTTTTTTGATTTCTGAGAGGTTTTTGCTAATTTTTCGACCTTTTTTGAATTTTTTTTGGAGTTTTTATAATTTTTTCCTAATTTTGAAGTCTTTAGCTACTTGTGAGTTGTTATAGTTTTTCAATTTTTATAATTTTTCTAATGTTGGGAATTTTTTCAAATTTTTGAATCTTAAAAATAGGGTTTTTTTTTGATTTCTGAGAAGTTTTTGCTAATTTTTCGACCTTTATTGAATTTTTTTTGGATTTTTTATAATTTTTTCCTAATTTTGAAGTCCTTAGCTACTTGTGAGTTGTCATAGTTTTTCAATTTTTATAATTTTTCTACTGTTGGGAGTTTTTTCAAATTTTTGAAACTTAAAAATAGGGTTCTTTTTTTGATTTCTGAGAGGTTTTTGCTAATTTTTCGACCTTTTTTGAATTTTTTTTGGAGTTTTTATAATTTTTTCCTAATTTTGAATTTTAGCTACTTGTGAGTTGTTATAGTTTTTCAATTTTTATAATTTGTCTACTGTTGGGAATTTTTTCAAATTTTTCAAACATAAAAATATGGTTTTTTTTTTGATGTCTGAGAGGTTTTTGCTAATTTTTTGAAGTTTTTTGAATTTTTTTGGAGTTTTTATAATTTTTTCCTAATTTTGAAGTCTTTAGCTACATGTGAGTTGTCATAGTTTTTCAATTTTTATAATTTTTCTACTGTTGGGAATTTTTTCAAATTTTTGAAACTTAAAAATAGGGTTTTTTTTTTGATTTCTGAGAGGTTTTTGCTAATTTTTCGACCTTTTTTGAATTTTTTTTTGAGTTCTTATAATTTTTTCCAAATTTTGAAGTCTTTAGCTACTTGTGAGTTGTTATAGTTTTTCAATTTTTATAATTTTATCCACTGTTGGGTATTTTTTCAAATTTTTGAAACTTAAAAATAGGGTTTTTTTTTTTTATTTCTGAGAGGTTTTTGCTAATTTTTCGACCTTTTTTGAATTTTTTTTGGAGTTTTTATAATTTTTTCCTAATTTTGAAGTCTTTAGCTACTTGTGAGTTGTTATAGTTTTTCAATTTTTATAATTTTTCTACTGTTGGGAATTTTTTCAAATTTTTGAAACTTAAAAATAGGGTTTTTTTGTCGATTTCTGAGAGGTTTTTGCTAATTTTTCGACTTTTTTTTGATTTTTTTTTGGAGGTTTTATAATTTTTTCCTAATTGTGAAGTCTTTAGCTACTTGTGAGTTGTTATAGTTTTTCAATTTTTATAATTTGTCTACTGTTGGGAATTTTTTCAAATTTTTCAAACAGAAAAATAGGGTTTTTTTTTGATGTCTGAGAGGTTTTTGCTAATTTTTTGACCTTTTTTGAATTTTTTTGGAGTTTTTATAATTTTTTCCTAATTTTGAAGTCTTTAGCTACTTGTGAGTTGTCATAGTTTTTGAATTTTTATAATTTTTCTACTGTTGGGAGTTTTTTCAAATTTTTGAATCTTAAAAATAGGGTTTTTTTTTGATTTCTGAGAGGTTTTTGCTAATTTTTCGACCTTTTTTGTATTTTTTTTTGGAGGTCTTATAATTTTTTCCAAATTTTGAAGTCTTTAGCTACTTGTGAGTTGTTATAGTTTTTCAATTTTTATAATTTTTCTACTGTTGGGAATTTTTTCTAATTTTTGAAACTTAAAAATAGGGTTTTTTTTTTGATTTCAGAGAGGTTTTTGCTAATTTTTCGACCTTTTTTGATATTTTTTTTGGAGGTTTTATAATTTTTTCCTAATTGTGAAGTCTTTAGCTACTTGTGAATTGTTATAGTTTTTCAATTTTTATAAGTTGTCTACTGTTGGGAATTTTTTCAAATTTTTCAAACATAAAAATATGGTTTTTTTTTTATGTCTGAGAGGTTTTTGCTAATTTTTTGACCTTTTTTGAATTTTTTTGGAGTTTTTATAATTTTTTCCTAATTTTGAAGTCTTTAGCTACATGTGAGTTGTCATAGTTTTTCAATTTTTATAATTTTTCTACTGTTGGGAATTTTTTCAAATTTTTGAAACTTAAAAATACGGTTTTTTTTTTGATTTCTGAGAGGTTTTTGCTAATTTTTCGACCTTTTTTGAATTTTTTTTGGAGTTCTTATAATTTTTTCCAAATTTTGAAGTCTTTAGCTACTTGTGAGTTGTTATAGTTTTTCAATTTTTATAATTTTTCTACTGTTGGGTATTTTTTCAAATTTTTGAAACTTAAAAATAGGGTTTTTTTTTTTGATTTCTGAGAGGTTTTTGCTAATTTTTCGACCTTTTTTGAATTTTTTTGGAGTTTTTATAATTTTTTCCTAATTTTGAAGTCTTTAGCTACTTGTGAGTTGTTATAGTTTTTCAATTTTTATAATTTTTCTACTGTTGGGAATTTTTTCAAATTTTTGAAACTTAAAAATAGGGTTTTTTTTTGATTTCTGAGAGGTTTTTGCTAATTTTTCGACCTTTTTTGAATTTTTTTTGGAGTTTTTATAATTTTTTCCTAATTTTGAAGTCTTTAGCTACTTGTGAGTTGTTATAGTTTTTCAATTTTTATAATTTTTCTACTGTTGGGAATTTTTTCAAATTTTTGAAACTTAAAAATAGGGTTTTTTTGTCGATTTCTGAGAGGTTTTTGCTAATTTTTCGACTTTTTTTGATTTTTTTTTGGAGGTTTTATAATTTTTTCCTAATTGTGAAGTCTTTAGCTACTTGTGAGTTGTTATAGTTTTTCAATTTTTATAATTTGTCTACTGTTGGGAATTTTTTCAAATTTTTCAAACATAAAAATAGGGTTTTTTTTGATGTCTGAGAGGTTTTTGCTAATTTTTTGACCTTTTTTGAATTTTTTTGGAGTTTTTATAATTTTTTCCTAATTTTGAAGTCTTTAGCTACTTGTGAGTTGTCATAGTTTTTCAATTTTTATAATTTTTCTACTGTTGGGAGTTTTTTCAAATTTTTGAATCTTAAAAATAGGGTTTTTTTTTTGATTTCTGAGAGGTTTTTGCTAATTTTTCGACCTTTTTTGTATTTTTTTTTTGGAGTTCTTATAATTTTTTCCAAATTTTGAAGTCTTTAGCTACTTGTGAGTTGTTATAGTTTTTCAATTTTTATAATTTTTCTACTGTTGGGAATTTTTTCTAATTTTTGAAACTTAAAAATAGGGTTTTTTTTTGATTTCAGAGAGGTTTTTGCTAATTTTTCGACCTTTTTTGATATTTTTTTTGGAGGTTTTATAATTTTTTTCCTAATTGTGAAGTCTTTAGCTACTTGTGAGTTGTTATAGTTTTTCAATTTTTATAATTTGTCTACTGTTGGGAATTTTTTCAAATTTTTCAAACATAAAAATAGGGTTTTTTTTTTGATGTCTGAGAGGTTTTTGCTAATTTTTTGACCTTTTTTGAATTTTTTTGGAGTTTTTATAATTGTTTCCTAATTTTGAAGTCTTTAGCTACTTGTGAGTTGTTATAGTTTTCAATTTTTATAATTTTTCTACTGTTGGGAATTTTTTAAAATTTTTTAAACTTAAAAATAGGGTTTTTTTTTGATTTCTGAGAGGTTTTTGCTAATTTTTCGACCTTTTTTGTATTTTTTTTTGGAGTTCTTATAATTTTTTCCAAATTTTGAAGTCTTTAGCTACTTGTGAGTTGTTATAGTTTTTCAATTTTTATAATTTTTCTTCTGTTGGGAATTTTTTCAAATTTTTGAATCTTAAAAATAGGGTTTGTTTTTGATTTCTGAGAGGTTTTTGCTAATTTTTCGACCTTTTTTGAATTTTTTTTGGAGTTTTTATAATTTTTTCCTAATTTTGAAGTCTTTAGCTAATTGTGAGTTGTTATTGTTTTTGAATTTTTATAATTTTTATAATTTTTCTACTGTTGGGAATTTTTTCTAATTTTTGAAACTTAAAAATAGGGTTTTTTTGTCGATTTCTGAGAGGTTTTTGCTAATTTTTGGACTTTTTTTTGATTTTTTTTTGGAGGTTTTATAATTTTTTCCTAATTGTGAAGTCTTTAGCTACTTGTGAGTTGTTATAGTTTTTCAATTTTTATAATTTGTCTACTGTTGGGAATTTTTTCAAATTTTTCAAACATAAAAATAGGGTTTTTTTTTGATGTCTGAGAGGTTTTTGCTAATTTTTTGACCTTTTTTGAATTTTTTTGGAGTTTTTATAATTTTTTCCTAATTTTGAAGTCTTTAGCTACTTGTGAGTTGTCATAGTTTTTGAATTTTTATAATTTTTCTACTGTTGGGAGTTTTTTCAAATTTTTGAATCTTAAAAATAGGGTTTTTTTTTGATTTCTGAGAGGTTTTTGCTAATTTTTCGACCTTTTTTGTATTTTTTTTTGGAGGTCTTATAATTTTTTCCAAATTTTGAAGTCTTTAGCTACTTGTGAGTTGTTATAGTTTTTCAATTTTTATAATTTTTCTACTGTTGGGAATTTTTTCTAATTTTTGAAACTTAAAAATAGGGTTTTTTTTTGATTTCAGAGAGGTTTTTGCTAATTTTTCGACCTTTTTTGATATTTTTTTTGGAGGTTTTATAATTTTTTCCTAATTGTGAAGTCTTTAGCTACTTGTGAGTTGTTATAGTTTTTCAATTTTTATAAGTTGTCTACTGTTGGGAATTTTTTCAAATTTTTCAAACATAAAAATAGGGTTTTTTTTTGATGTCTGAGAGGTTTTTGCTAATTTTTTGACCTTTTTTGAATTTTTTTGGAGTTTTTATAATTTTTTCCTAATTTTGAAGTCTTTAGCTACATGTGAGTTGTCATAGTTTTTCAATTTTTATAATTTTTCTACTGTTGGGAATTTTTTCAAATTTTTGAAACTTAAAAATACGGTTTTTTTTTTGATTTCTGAGAGGTTTTTGCTAATTTTTCGACCTTTTTTGAATTTTTTTTGGAGTTCTTATAATTTTTTCCAAATTTTGAAGTCTTTAGCTACTTGTGAGTTGTTATAGTTTTTCAATTTTTATAATTTTTATAATTTTTCTACTGTTGGGAGTTTTTTCAAATTTTTGAAACTTAAAAATAGGGTTTGTTTTTGATTTCTGAGAGGTTTTTGCTAATTTTTCGACCTTTTTTGTATTTTTTTTTGGAGTTCTTATAATTTTTTCCAAATTTTGAAGTCTTTAGCTACTTGTGAGTTGTTATAGTTTTTCAATTTTTATAATTTTTCTACTGTTGGGAATTTTTTCTAATTTTTGAAACTTAAAAATAGGGGTTTTTTTTGATTTCTGAGAGGTTTTTGCTAATTTTTCGACCTTTTTTGATTTTTTTTTGGAGGTTTTATAATTTTTTCCTAATTGTGAAGTCTTTAGCTACTTGTGAGTTGTTATAGTTTTTCAATTTTTATAATTTGTCTACTGTTGGGAATTTTTTCAAATTTTTCAAACATAAAAATAGGGTTTTTTTTTGATGTCTGAGAGGTTTTTGCTAATTTTTTGACCTTTTTTGAATTTTTTTGGAGTTTTTATAATTTTTTCCTAATTTTGAAGTCTTTAGCTACTTGTGAGTTGTTATAGTTTTTCAATTTTTATAATTTTTCTACTGTTGGGAGTTTTTTCAAATTTTTGAATCTTAAAAATAGGGTTTTTTTTTTGATTTCTGAGAGGTTTTTGCTAATTTTTCGACCTTTTTTGTATTTTTTTTTGGAGTTCTTATAATTTTTTCCAAATTTTGAAGTCTTTAGCTACTTGTGAGTTCTTACAGTTTTTCAATTTTTATAATTTTTCTACTGTTGGGAATTTTTTAAAATTTTTTAAACTTATAAATAGGGTTTTTTTTTGATTTCTGAGAGGTTTTTGCTAATTTTTCGACCTTTTTTGAATTTTTTTTGGTGTTTTTATAATTTTTTCCTAATTTTGAAGTCTTTAGCTACTTGTGAGTTGTTATAGTTTTTCAATTTTTAAAATTTTTATAATTTTTCTACTGTTGGGAATTTTTTCAAAATTTTTGAAACTTAAAAATAGGGTTTTTTTTTTATTTCTGAGAGGTTTTTGCTAATTTTTCGACCTTTTTTGAATTTTTTTGGAGGTTTTATAATTTTTTCCTAATTTTGAAGTCTTTAGCTACTTGTGAGTTGTTATAGTTTTTCTATTTTTATAATTTTTATAATTTTTCTACTGTTGGGAATTTTTTCAAATTTTTGAAACTTAAAAATAGGGTTTGTTTTTGATTTCTGAGAGGTTTTTGCTAATTTTTCGACCTTTTTTGAATTTTTTTTGGAGTTTTTATAATTTTTTCCTAATTTTGAAGTCTTTAGCTACTTGTGAGTTGTTATTGTTTTTGAATTTTTATAATTTTTATATTTTTTCTACTGTTGGGAATTTTTTCTAATTTTTGAAACTTAAGAATAGGGTTTTTTTTGATTTCTGAGAGGTTTTTGCTAATTTTTCGACTTTTTTTGATTTTTTTTTGGAGGTTTTATAATTTTTTCCTAATTGTGAAGTCTTTAGCTACTTGTGAGTTGTTATAGTTTTTCAATTTTTATAATTTGTCTACTGTTGGGAATTTTTTCAAATTTTTCAAACATAAAAATAGGGTTTTTTTTTGATGTCTGAGAGGTTTTTGCTAATTTTTTGACCTTTTTTGAATTTTTTTGGAGTTTTTATAATTTTTTCCTAATTTTGAAGTCTTTAGCTACTTGTGAGTTGTCATAGTTTTTCAATTTTTATAATTTTTCTACTGTTGGGAGTTTTTTCAAATTTTTGAATCTTAAAAATTGGGTTTTTTTTTGATTTCTGAGAGGTTTTTGCTAATTTTTCGACCTTTTTCGTATTTTTTTTTGGAGTTCTTATAATTTTTTCCAAATTTTGAAGTCTTCAGCTACTTGTGAATTGTTATAGTTTTTCAATTTTTATAATTTTTCTACTGTTGGGAATTTTTTAAAATTTTTGAAACTTAAAAATAGGGTTTTTTTTTTGATTTCTGAGAGGTTTTTGCTAATTTTTCGACCTTTTTTGAATTTTTTTTGGAGTTTTTATAATTTTTGCCTAATTTTAAAGTCTTTAGCTACTTGTGAGTTGTTATAGTTTTTCAATTTTTATAATTTTTCTAATGTTGGGAATTTTTTCAAATTTTTGAATCTTAAAAATAGGGTTTTTTTTTTGATTTCTGAGAAGTTTTTGCTAATTTTTCGACCTTTATTGAATTTTTTTTGGAGTTTTTATAATTTTTTCCTAATTTTGAAGTCTTTAGCTACTTGTGAGTTGTCATAGTTTTTCAATTTTTATAATTTTTCTACTGTTGGGAGTTTTTTCAAATTTTTGAATCTTAAAAATAGGGTTTTTTTTTGATTTCTGAGAGGTTTTTGCTAATTTTTCGACCTTTTTTGTATTTTTTTTTGGAGTTCTTATAATTTTTTCCAAATTTTGAAGTCTTTAGCTACTTGTGAGTTGTTATAGTTTTTCAATTTTTATAATTTTTATAATTTTTCTACTGTTGGGAATTTTTTCAAATTTTTGAATCTTAAAAATAGGGTTTTTTTTTGATTTCTGAGAGGTTTTTGCTAATTTTTCGACCTTTTTTGATATTTTTTTTGGAGGTTTTATAATTTTTTCCTAATTGTGAAGTCTTTAGCTACTTGTGAGTTGTTATAGTTTTTCAATTTTTATAATTTGTCTACTGTTGGGAATTTTTTCAAATTTTTCAAACATAAAAATAGGGTTTTTTTTTGATGTCTGAGAGGTTTTTGCTAATTTTTTGACCTTTTTTGAATTTTTTTGGAGTTTTTATAATTTTTTCCTAATTTTGAAGTCTTTAGCTACATGTGAGTTGTCATAGTTTTTCAATTTTTATAATTTTTCTACTGTTGGGTATTTTTTCAAATTTTTGAAACTTAAAAATAGGGTTTTTTTTTTTGATTTCTGAGAGGTTTTTGCTAATTTTTCGACCTTTTTTGAATTTTTTTTGGAGTTTTTATAATTTTTTCCTAATTTTGAAGTCTTTAGCTACTTGTGAGTTGTTATAGTTTTTCAATTTTTATAATTTTTATAATTTTTCTACTGTTGGGAATTTTTTCAAATTTTTGAAACTTAAAAATAGGGTTTTTTTTCGATTTCTGAGAGGTTTTTGCTAATTTTTCGACTTTTTTTGATTTTTTTTTGGAGGTTTTATAATTTTTTCCTAATTGTGAAGTCTTTAGCTACTTGTGAGTTGTTATAGTTTTTCAATTTTTATAATTAGTCTACTGTTGGGAGTTTTTTCAAATTTTTCAAACATAAAAATAGGGTTTTTTTTGATGTCTGAGAGGTTTTTGCTAATTTTTTGACCTTTTTTGAATTTTTTTGGAGTTTTTATAATTTTTTCCTAATTTTGAAGTCTTTAGCTACTTGTGAGTTGTCATAGTTTTTCAATTTTTATAATTTTTCTACTGTTGGGAGTTTTTTCAAATTTTTGAATCTTAAAAATAGGGTTTTTTTTTGATTTCTGAGAGGTTTTTGCTAATTTTTCGACCTTTTTTGTATTTTTTTTTGGAGTTCTTATAATTTTTTCCAAATTTTGAAGTCTTTAGCTACTTGTGAGTTGTTATAGTTTTTCAATTTTTATAATTTTTCTACTGTTGGGAATTTTTTCTAATTTTTGAAACTTAAAAATAGGGTTTTTTTTTGATTTCAGAGAGGTTTTTGCTAATTTTTCGACCTTTTCTGATATTTTTTTTGGAGGTTTTATAATTTTTTCCTAATTGTGAAGTCTTTAGCTACTTGTGAGTTGTTATAGGTTTTCAATTTTTATAATTTGTCTACTGTTGGGAATTTTTTCAAATTTTTCAAACATAAAAATAGGGTTTTTTTTTTGATGTCTGAGAGGTTTTTGCTAATTTTTTGACCTTTTTTGAATTTTTTTGGAGTTTTTATAATTGTTTCCTAATTTTGAAGTCTTTAGCTACTTGTGAGTTGTTATAGTTTTTCAATTTTTATAATTTTTCTACTGTTGGGAGTTTTGTCAAATTTTTGAATCTTAAAAATGGGGTTTTTTTTTGATTTCTGAGAGGTTTTTGCTAATTTTTCGACCTTTTTTGTATTTTTTTTTGGAGTTCTTATAATTTTTTCCAAATTTTGAAGTCTTTAGCTACTTGTGAGTTGTTATAGTTTTTCAATTTTTATAATTTTTCTACTGTTGGGAATTTTTTAAAATTTTTTAAACTTAAAAATAGGGTTTTTTTTTGATTTCTGAGAGGTTTTTGCTAATTTTTCGACCTTTTTTGAATTTTTTTTTGAGTTTTTATAATTTTTGCCTAATTTTGAAGTCTTTAGCTACTTGTGAGTTGTTATAGTTTTTCAATTTTTATAATTTTTCTTCTGTTGGGAATTTTTTCAAATTTTTGAATCTTAAAAATAGGGTTTGTTTTTGATTTCTGAGAGGTTTTTGCTAATTTTTCGACCTTTTTTGAATTTTTTTTGGAGTTTTTATAATTTTTTCCTAATTTTGAAGTCTTTAGCTACTTGTGAGTTGTTTTTGTTTTTGAATTTTTATAATTTGTATAATTTTTCTACTGTTGGGAATTTTTTCTAATTTTTGAAACTTAAAAATAAGGTTTTTTTTTGATTTCTGAAAGGTTTTTGCTAATTTTTCGACCTTTTTTGATTTTTTTTTGGAGGTTTTATAATTTTTTCCTAATTGTGAAGTCTTTAGCTACTTGTGAGTTGTTATAGTTTTTCAATTTTTATAATTTGTCTACTGTTGGGAATTTTTTAAAATTTTTCAAACATAAAAATAGGGTTTTTTTTTTATGTCTGAGAGGTTTTTGCTAATTTTTCGACCTTTTTTGAATTTTTTTGGAGTTTTTATAATTTTTTCCTAATTTTGAAGTCTTTAGCTACTTGTGAGTTGTCATAGTTTTTCAATTTTTATAATTTTTCTACTGTTGGGAGTTTTTTCAAATTTTTGAATCTTAAAAATAGGGTTTTTTTTTTGATTTCTGAGAGGTTTTTGCTAATTTTTCGACCTTTTTTGTATTTTTTTTTGGAGTTCTTATAATTTTTTCCAAATTTTGAAGTCTTTAGCTACTTGTGAGTTCTTATAGTTTTTCAATTTTTATAATTTTTCTACTGTTGGGAATTTTTTAAAATTTTTTAAACTTATAAATAGGGTTTTTTTTTGATTTCTGAGAGGTTTTTGCTAATTTTTCGACCTTTTTTGAATTTTTTTTGGTGTTTTTATAATTTTTTCCTAATTTTGAAGTCTTTAGCTACTTGTGACTTGTTATAGTTTTTCAATTTTTATAATTTTAATAATTTTTATAATTTTTCTACTGTTGGGAATTTTTTCAAATTTTTGAAACTTAAAAACTTTTTTGAATATTTTTTGGAGTTTTTATAATTTTTTCCTAATTTTGAAGTCTTTAGCTACTTGTGAGTTGTCATAGTTTTTCAATTTTTATAATTTTTCTACAGTTGGGAGTTTTTTCAAATTTTTGAATCTTAAAAATAGGGTTTTTTTTTATGATTTCTGAGAGGTTTTTGCTAATTTTTCGACCTTTTCTGTATTTTTTTTGGAGTTCTCATAATTTTTTCCAAATTTTGAAGTCTTTAGCTACTTGTGAGTTGTTATAGTTTTTCAATTTTTATAATTTTTCTACTGTTGGGAATTTTTTCTAATTTTTGAAACTTAAAAATAGGGTTTTTTTTTCGATTTCTGAGAGGTTTTTGCTAATTTTTCGACTTTTTTTGATTTTTTTTTGGAGGTTTTATAATTTTTTCCTAATTGTGAAGTCTTTAGCTACTTGTGAGTTGTTATAGTTTTTCAATTTTTATAATTTTTCTACTATTGGGAATATTTTCAAATTTTTGAAACTTAAAAATAGGGTTTTTTTTTTGATTTCTGAGAGGTTTTTGCTAATTTTTCGACATTTTCTGTATTTTTTTTTGGAGTTGTTATAATTTTTTCCTAATTTTGAAGTCTTTAGCTACTTGTGAGTTGTTATAGTTTTTCAATTTTTATAATTTTTCTACTGTTGGGAATTTTTTCAAATTTTTGAAACTTAAAAATAGGGTTTTTTTTTTGATTTCTGAGAGGTTTTTGCTAATTTTTCGACCTTTTTTGAATTTTTTTTGGAGTTTTTATAATTTTTGCCTAATTTTGAAGTCTTTAGCTAATTGTGAGTTGTTATAGTTTTTCAATTTTTATAATTTTTCTACTGTTGGGAATTTTTTCAAATTTTTGAATCTTAAAAATAGGGTTTGTTTTTGATTTCTGAGAGGTTTTTGCTAATTTTTCGACCTTTTTTGAATTTTTTTTGGAGTTTTTATAATTTTTTCCTAATTTTGAAGTCTTTAGCTACTTGTGAGTGTTTATTGTTTTTGAATTTTTATAATTTTTATAATTTTTCTACTGTTGGGAATTTTTTCTAATTTTTGAAACTTAAAAATAGGGTTTTTTTTTGATTTCTGAGAGGTTATTGCTAATTTTTCGACCTTTTTTGATTTTTTTTTGGAGGTTTTATAATTTTTTCCTAATTGTGAAGTCTTTAGCAACTTGTGAGTTGTTATAGTTTTTCAATTTTTATAATTTGTCTACTGTTGGGAATTTTTTCAAATTTTTCAAACATAAAAATAGGGTTTTTTTTTGATGTCTGAGAGGTTTTTGCTAATTTTTTGACCTTTTTTGAATTTTTTTGGAGTTTTTATAATTTTTTCCTAATTTTGAAGTCTTTAGCTACTTGTGAGTTGTCATAGTTTTTCAATTTTTATAATTTTTCTACTGTTGGGAGTTTTTTAAAATTTTTGAATCTTAAAAATAGGGTTTTTTTTTTGATTTCTGAGAGGTTTTTGCTAATTTTTCGACCTTTTTCGTATTTTTTTTTGGAGTTCTTATAATTTTTTCCAAATTTTGAAGTCTTTAGCTACTTGTGAGTTGTTATAGTTTTTCAATTTTTATAATTTTTCTACTGTTGAGAATTTTTTAAAATTTTTTAAACTTATAAATAGGGTTTTTTTTTTGATTTCTGAGAGGTTTTTGCTAATTTTTCGACCTTATTTGAATTTTTTTTGGTGTTTTTATAATTTTTTCCTAATTTTGAAGTCTTTAGCTACTTGTGACTTGTTATAGTTTTTCAATTTTTATAATTTTAATAATTTTTATAATTTTTCTACTGTTGGGAATTTTTTCAAATTTTTGAAACTTAAAAACTTTTTTGAATTTTTTTTGGAGTTTTTATAATTTTTTCCTAATTTTGAAGTCTTTAGCTACTTGTGAGTTGTCATAGTTTTTCAATTTTTATAATTTTTCTACTGTTGGGAGTTTTTTCAAATTTTTGAATCTTAAAAATAGGGTTTTTTTTTTTGATTTCTGAGAGGTTTTTGCTAATTTTTCGACCTTTTCTGTATTTTTTTTGGAGTTCTCATAATTTTTTCCAAATTTTGAAGTCTTTAGCTACTTGTGAGTTGTTATAGTTTTTCAATTTTTATAATTTTTCTACTGTTGGGAATTTTTTCAAATTTTTGAAACTTAAAAATAGGGTTTTTTTTTGATGTCTGAGAGGTTTTTGCTAATTTTTTGACCTTTTTTGAATTTTTTTGGAGTTTTTATAATTTTTTCCTAATTTTGAAGTCTTTAGCTACTTGTGAGTTGTCATAGTTTTTCAATTTTTATAATTTTTCTACTGTTGGGAGTTTTTTAAAATTTTTGAATCTTAAAAATAGGGTTTTTTTTTTGATTTCTGAGAGGTTTTTGCTAATTTTTCGACCTTTTTTGTATTTTTTTTTTGGAGTTCTTATAATTTTTTCCAAATTTTGAAGTCTTTAGCTACTTGTGAGTTGTTATAGTTTTTCAATTTTTATAATTTTTCTACTGTTGAGAATTTTTTAAAATTTTTTAAACTTATAAATAGGGTTTTTTTTTGATTTCTGAGAGGTTTTTGCTAATTTTTCGACCTTTTTTGAATTTTTTTTGGAGTTTTTATAATTTTTTCCTAATTTTGAAGTCTTTAGCTACTTGTGAGTGTTTATTGTTTTTGAATTTTTATAATTTTTATAATTTTTCTACTGTTGGGAATTTTTTCAAATTTTTGAAACTTAAAAATAGGGATTTTTTTTGATTTCTGAGAGGTTTTTGCTAATTTTTCGGCATTTTTTGATTTTTTTTTGGAGGTTTTATAATTTTTTCCTAATTTTGAAGTCTTTACCTACTTGTGAGTTGTTATAGTTTTTCAATTTTTATAATTTTTCTACTGTTGGGAATATTTTCAAATTTTCGAAACTTAAAAATAGGGTTTTTTTTTTTGATGTCTCATAGGTTTTTGCTAATTTTTTGACCTTTTTTGAATTTTTTTTGGAGTTTTTATAATTTTTTCCTAATTTTGAAGTCTTTAGCTACTTGTGAGTTGTTATAGTCTTTCAATTTTTATAATTTTTCTACTGTTGGGAATTTTTTCTAATTTTTGAAACTTAAAAATATGGTTTTTTTTTGATTTCAGAGAGGTTTTTGCTAATTTTTCGACCTTTTTTGAATTTTTTTTGGTGTTTTTATAATTTTTTCCTAATTTTGAAGTCTTTAGCTACTTGTGACTTGTTATAGTTTTTCAATTTTTATAATTTTAATAATTTTTATAATTTTTCTACTGTTGGGAATTTTTTCAAATTTTGAAACTTAAAAACTTTTTTGAATTTTTTTTGGAGTTTTTATAATTTTTTCCTAATTTTGAAGTCTTTAGCTACTTGTGAGTTGTCATAGTTTTTCAATTTTTATAATTTTTCTACTGTTGGGAGTTTTTTCAAATTTTTGAATCTTAAAAATAGGGTTTTTTTTTTTGATTTCTGAGAGGTTTTTGCTAATTTTTCGACCTTTTTTGAATTTTTTTTAGAGTTTTTATAATTTTTTCCTAATTTTGAAGTCTTTAGCTACTTGTGAGTTGTTATAGTTTTTCAATTTTTATAATTTTTCTACTGTTGGGAATTTTTTCAAATTTTTGAAACTTAAAAATAGGTTTTTTTTTTTTTGATTTCTGAGAGGTTTTTGCTAATTTTTCGACCTTTTTTGAATTTTTTTTTGAGTTTTTATAATTTTTTCCTAATTTTGAAGTCTTTAGCTACTTGTGAGTTGTTATAGTTTTTCAATTTTTATAATTTTTATAATTTTTCTACTGTTGGGAATTTTTTCAAAATTTTTGAAACTTAAAAATAGGGTTTTTTTTTTATTTCTGAGAGGTTTTTGCTAATTTTTCGACCTTTTTTGAATTTTTTTTGGTGTTTTTATAATTTTTTCCTAATTTTGAAGTCTTTAGCTACTTGTGACTTGTTATAGTTTTTCAATTTTTATAATTTTAATAATTTTTATAATTTTTCTACTGTTGGGAATTTTTTCAAATTTTTGAAACTTAAAAACTTTTTTGAATTTTTTTTGGAGTTTTTATAATTTTTTCCTAATTTTGAAGTCTTTAGCTACTTGTGAGTTGTTATAGTTTTTCAATTTTTATAATTTTTCTACTGTTGGGAATTTTTTCAAATTTTTGAAACTTAAAAATAGGGTTTTTTTTTTGATTTCTGAGAGGTTTTTGCTAATTTTTCGACCTTTTTTGTATTTTTTTTGGAGTTCTTATAATTTTTTCCAAATTTTGAAGTCTTTAGCTACTTGTGAGTTGTTATAGTTTTTCAATTTTTATAATTTTTCTACTGTTGGGAATTTTTTCAAATTTTTGAAACTTAAAAATAGGGTTTTTTTTTTGATTTCTGAGAGGTTTTTTGCTAATTTTTCGACCTTTTTTGAATTTTTTTTGGAGTTTTTATAATTTTTTCCTAATTTTGAAGTCTTTAGCTACTTGTGAGTTGTTATAGTTTTTCCATTTTTATAATTTTTCTACTGTTGGGAATTTTTTAAAATTTTTGAAACTTAAAAATAGGTTTTTTTTTTTGATTTCTGAGAGGTTTTTGCTAATTTTTCGAACTTTTTTGAATTTTTTTTTGAGTTTTTATAATTTTTTCGTAATTGTGAAGCCTTTAGCTACTTGTGAGTTGTTATAGTTTTTCAATTTTTATAATTTGTCTACTGTTGGGAATTTTTTCAAATTTTTCAAACATAAAAATAGGGTTTTTTTTTGATGTCTGAGAGGTTTTTGCTAATTTTTTGACCTTTTTTGAATGTTTTTGAGTTTTTATAATTTTTTCCTAATTTTGAAGTCTTTAGCTACTTGTGAGTTGTCATAGTTTTTCAATTTTTATAATTTTTCTACTGTTGGGAGTTTTTTCAAATTTTTGAAACTTAAAAATAGGGTTTGTTTTTGATTTCTGAGAGGTTTTTGCTAATTTTTCGACCTTTTTTTGTATTTTTTTTTGGAGTTCTTATAATTTTTTCCTAATTTTGAAGTCTTTAGCTACTTGTGAGTTGTTATAGTTTTTCAATTTTTATAATTTTTCTACTGTTGGGAATTTTTTCTAATTTTTGAAACTTAAAAATAGGGTTTTTTTTTGATTTCAGAGAGGTTTTTGCTAATTTTTCGACCTTTTTTGATATTTTTTTTGGAGGTTTTATAATTTTTTCTTAATTGTGAAGTCTTTAGCTACTTGTGAGTTGTTATAGTTTTTCAATTTTTATAATTTGTCTACTGTTGGGAATTTTTTCAAATTTTTCAAACATAAAAATAGGGTTTTTTTTTGATGTCTGAGAGGTTTTTGCTAATTTTTTGACCTTTTTTGAATTTTTTTGGAGTTTTTATAATTTTTTCCTAATTTTGAAGTCTTTAGCTACATGTGAGTTGTCATAGTTTTTCAATTTTTATAATTTTTCTACTGTTGGGAATTTTTTCAAATTTTTGAAACTTAAAAATAGGGTTTTTTTTTTGATTTCTGAGAGGTTTTTGCTAATTTTTCGACCTTTTTTGAATTTTTTTTGGAGTTTTTATAATTTTTTCCTAATTTTGAAGTCTTTAGCTACTTGTGAGTTGTTATAGTTTTTCAATTTTTATAATTTTTCTACTGTTGGGAATTTTTTCAAATTTTTGAAACTTAAAAATAGGTTTTTTTTTTGATTTCTGAGAGGTTTTTGCTAATTTTTCGACCTTTTTTGAATTTTTTTTAGAGTTTTTATAATTTTTTCCTAATTTTGAAGTCTTTAGCTACTTGTGAGTTGTTATAGTTTTTCAATTTTTATAATTTTTCTACTGTTGGGAATTTTTTCAAATTTTTGAAACTAAAAAATAGGTTTTTTTTTTTTTGATTTCTGATTGGTTTTTGCTAATTTTTCGACCTTTTTTGAATTTTTTTTTGAGTTTTTATAATCTCCTAATTTTGAAGTCTTTAGCTACATGTGAGTTGTTATAGTTTTTCAATTTTTATAATTTTTATAATTTTTCTACCGTTGGGAATTTTTTCAAAATTTTTGAAACTTAAAAATAGGGTTTTTTTTTTATTTCTGAGAGGTTTTTGCTAATTTTTCGACCTTTTTTGAATTTTTTTGGAGTTTTTATAATTTTTTCCTAATTTTGAAGTCTTTAGCTACTTGTGAGTTGTTATAGTTTTTCTATTTTTATATTTTTTATAATTTTTCTACTGTTGGGAATTTTGTTCAAATTTTTGAAACTTAAAAATAGGGTTTGTTTTTGATTTCTGAGAGGTTTTTGCTAATTTTTCGACCTTTTTTGAATTTTTTTTTGAGTTTTTATAATCTCCTAATTTTGAAGTCTTTAGCTACATGTGAGTTGTTATAGTTTTTCAATTTTTATAATTTTTATAATTTTTCTACTGTTGGGAATTTTTTAAAATTTTTTAAACTTATAAATAGGGTTTTTTTTTGATTTCTGAGAGGTTTTTGCTAATTTTTCGACCTTTTTTGAATTTTTTTTGGTGTTTTTATAATTTTTTCCTAATTTTGAAGTCTTTAGCTACTTGTGACTTGTTATAGTTTTTCAATTTTTATAATTTTAATAATTTTTATAATTTTTCTACTGTTGGGAATTTTTTCAAATTTTTGAAACTTAAAAACTTTTTTGAATATTTTTTGGAGTTTTTATAATTTTTTCCTAATTTTGAAGTCTTTAGCTACTTGTGAGTTGTCATAGTTTTTCAATTTTTATAATTTTTCTACTGTTGGGAGTTTTTTCAAATTTTTGAATCTTAAAAATAGGGTTTTTTTTTATGATTTCTGAGAGGTTTTTGCTAATTTTTCGACCTTTTCTGTATTTTTTTTGGAGTTCTCATAATTTTTTCCAAATTTTGAAGTCTTTAGCTACTTGTGAGTTGTTATAGTTTTTCAATTTTTATAATTTTTATAATTTTTCTACTGTTGGGAATTTTTTCTAATTTTTGAAACTTAAAAATAGGGTTTTTTTTTCGATTTCTGAGAGGTTTTTGCTAATTTTTCGACTTTTTTTGATTTTTTTTTGGAGGTTTTATAATTTTTTCCTAATTGTGAAGTCTTTAGCTACTTGTGAGTTGTTATAGTTTTTCAATTTTTATAATTTTTCTACTATTGGGAATATTTTCAAATTTTTGAAACTTAAAAGTAGGGTTTTTTTTTGATTTCTGAGAGGTTTTTGCTAATTTTTCGGCATTTTTTGATTTTTTTTTGGAGGTTTTATAATTTTTTCCTAATTTTGAAGTCTTTACCTACTTGTGAGTTGTTATAGTTTTTCAATTTTTATAATTTTTCTACTGTTGGGAATATTTTCAAATTTTCGAAACTTAAAAATAGGGTTTTTTTTTTTTGATGTCTCATAGGTTTTTGCTAATTTTTGACCTTTTTTGAATTTTTTTTGGAGTTTTTATAATTTTTTCCTAATTTTGAAGTCTTTAGCTACTTGTGAGTTGTTATAGTTTTTCAATTTTTATAATTTTTATAATTTTTCTACTGTTGGGAATTTTTTAAAATTTTTTAAACTTATAAATAGGGTTTTTTTTTGATTTCTGAGAGGTTTTTGCTAATTTTTCGACCTTTTTTGAATTTTTTTTGGTGTTTTTATAATTTTTTCCTAATTTTGAAGTCTTTAGCTACTTGTGACTTGTTATAGTTTTTCAATTTTTATAATTTTTCTACTGTTGGGAATTTTTTCAAATTTTTGAAACTTAAAAATAGGTTTTTTTTTTGATTTCTGAGAGGTTTTTGCTAATTTTTCGACCTTTTTTGTATTTTTTTTGGAGTTCTTATAATTTTTTCCAAATTTTGAAGTCTTTAGCTACTTGTGAGTTGTTATAGTTTTTCAATTTTTATAATTTTTCTACTGTTGGGAATTTTTTCAAATTTTTGAAACTTAAAAATAGGGTTTTTTTTTTGATTTCTGAGAGGTTTTTTGCTAATTTTTCGACCTTTTTTGAATTTTTTTTGGAGTTTTTATAATTTTCTCCTAATTTTGAAGTCTTTAGCTACTTGTGAGTTGTTATAGTTTTTCCATTTTTATAATTTTTCTACTGTTGGGAATTTTTTAAAATTTTTGAAACTTAAAAATAGGTTTTTTTTTTTGATTTCTGAGAGGTTTTTGCTAATTTTTCGAACTTTTTTGAATTTTTTTTTGAGTTTTTATAATTTTTTCGTAATTGTGAAGCCTTTAGCTACTTGTGAGTTGTTATAGTTTTTCAATTTTTATAATTTGTCTACTGTTGGGAATTTTTTCAAATTTTTCAAACATAAAAATAGGGTTTTTTTTTGATGTCTGAGAGGTTTTTGCTAATTTTTTGACCTTTTTTGAATGTTTTTGAGTTTTTATAATTTTTTCCTAATTTTGAAGTCTTTAGCTACTTGTGAGTTGTCATAGTTTTTCAATTTTTATAATTTTTCTACTGTTGGGAGTTTTTTCAAATTTTTGAAACTTAAAAATAGGGTTTGTTTTTGATTTCTGAGAGGTTTTTGCTAATTTTTCGACCTTTTTTTGTATTTTTTTTTGGAGTTCTTATAATTTTTTCCTAATTTTGAAGTCTTTAGCTACTTGTGAGTTGTTATAGTTTTTCAATTTTTATAATTTTTCTACTGTTGGGAATTTTTTCTAATTTTTGAAACTTAAAAATAGGGTTTTTTTTTGATTTCAGAGAGGTTTTTGCTAATTTTTCGACCTTTTTTGATATTTTTTTTGGAGGTTTTATAATTTTTTCTTAATTGTGAAGTCTTTAGCTACTTGTGAGTTGTTATAGTTTTTCAATTTTTATAATTTGTCTACTGTTGGGAATTTTTTCAAATTTTTCAAACATAAAAATAGGGTTTTTTTTTTGATGTCTGAGAGGTTTTTGCTAATTTTTTGACCTTTTTTGAATTTTTTTGGAGTTTTTATAATTTTTTCCTAATTTTGAAGTCTTTAGCTACATGTGAGTTGTCATAGTTTTTCAATTTTTATAATTTTTCTACTGTTGGGAATTTTTTCAAATTTTTGAAACTTAAAAATAGGGTTTTTTTTTTGATTTCTGAGAGGTTTTTGCTAATTTTTCGACCTTTTTTGAATTTTTTTTGGAGTTTTTATAATTTTTTCCTAATTTTGAAGTCTTTAGCTACTTGTGAGTTGTTATAGTTTTTCAATTTTTATAATTTTTCTACTGTTGGGAATTTTTTCAAATTTTTGAAACTTAAAAATAGGTTTTTTTTTTGATTTCTGAGAGGTTTTTGCTAATTTTTCGACCTTTTTTGAATTTTTTTTAGAGTTTTTATAATTTTTTCCTAATTTTGAAGTCTTTAGCTACTTGTGAGTTGTTATAGTTTTTCAATTTTTATAATTTTTCTACTGTTGGGAATTTTTTCAAATTTTTGAAACTAAAAAATAGGTTTTTTTTTTTTTGATTTCTGATTGGTTTTTGCTAATTTTTCGACCTTTTTTGAATTTTTTTTTGAGTTTTTATAATCTCCTAATTTTGAAGTCTTTAGCTACATGTGAGTTGTTATAGTTTTTCAATTTTTATAATTTTTATAATTTTTCTACCGTTGGGAATTTTTTCAAAATTTTTGAAACTTAAAAATAGGGTTTTTTTTTTATTTCTGAGAGGTTTTTGCTAATTTTTCGACCTTTTTTGAATTTTTTTGGAGTTTTTATAATTTTTTCCTAATTTTGAAGTCTTTAGCTACTTGTGAGTTGTTATAGTTTTTCTATTTTTATAATTTTTATAATTTTTCTACTGTTGGGAATTTTGTTCAAATTTTTGAAACTTAAAAATAGGGTTTGTTTTTGATTTCTGAGAGGTTTTTGCTAATTTTTCGACCTTTTTTGAATTTTTTTTTGAGTTTTTATAATCTCCTAATTTTGAAGTCTTTAGCTACATGTGAGTTGTTATAGTTTTTCAATTTTTATAATTTTTATAATTTTTCTACTGTTGGGAATTTTTTAAAATTTTTTAAACTTATAAATAGGGTTTTTTTTTGATTTCTGAGAGGTTTTTGCTAATTTTTCGACCTTTTTTGAATTTTTTTTGGTGTTTTTATAATTTTTTCCTAATTTTGAAGTCTTTAGCTACTTGTGACTTGTTATAGTTTTTCAATTTTTATAATTTTAATAATTTTTATAATTTTTCTACTGTTGGGAATTTTTTCAAATTTTTGAAACTTAAAAACTTTTTTGAATATTTTTTGGAGTTTTTATAATTTTTTCCTAATTTTGAAGTCTTTAGCTACTTGTGAGTTGTCATAGTTTTTCAATTTTTATAATTTTTCTACTGTTGGGAGTTTTTTCAAATTTTTGAATCTTAAAAATAGGGTTTTTTTTTATGATTTCTGAGAGGTTTTTGCTAATTTTTCGACCTTTTCTGTATTTTTTTTGGAGTTCTCATAATTTTTTCCAAATTTTGAAGTCTTTAGCTACTTGTGAGTTGTTATAGTTTTTCAATTTTTATAATTTTTATAATTTTTCTACTGTTGGGAATTTTTTCTAATTTTTGAAACTTAAAAATAGGGTTTTTTTTTCGATTTCTGAGAGGTTTTTGCTAATTTTTCGACTTTTTTTGATTTTTTTTTGGAGGTTTTATAATTTTTTCCTAATTGTGAAGTCTTTAGCTACTTGTGAGTTGTTATAGTTTTTCAATTTTTATAATTTTTCTACTATTGGGAATATTTTCAAATTTTTGAAACTTAAAAGTAGGGTTTTTTTTTGATTTCTGAGAGGTTTTTGCTAATTTTTCGGCATTTTTTGATTTTTTTTTGGAGGTTTTATAATTTTTTCCTAATTTTGAAGTCTTTACCTACTTGTGAGTTGTTATAGTTTTTCAATTTTTATAATTTTTCTACTGTTGGGAATATTTTCAAATTTTCGAAACTTAAAAATAGGGTTTTTTTTTTTGATGTCTCATAGGTTTTTGCTAATTTTTGACCTTTTTTGAATTTTTTTTGGAGTTTTTATAATTTTTTCCTAATTTTGAAGTCTTTAGCTACTTGTGAGTTGTTATAGTTTTTCAATTTTTATAATTTTTATAATTTTTCTACTGTTGGGAATTTTTTAAAATTTTTTAAACTTATAAATAGGGTTTTTTTTTGATTTCTGAGAGGTTTTTGCTAATTTTTCGACCTTTTTTGAATTTTTTTGGAGTTTTTATAATTTTTTCCTAATTTTGAAGTCTTTAGCTACTTGTGAGTTGTTATAGTTTTTCTATTTTTATAATTTTTATAATTTTTCTACTGTTGGGAATTTTGTTCAAATTTTTGAAACTTAAAAATAGGGTTTGTTTTTGATTTCTGAGAGGTTTTTGCTAATTTTTCGACCTTTTTTGAATTTTTTTTTGAGTTTTTATAATCTCCTAATTTTGAAGTCTTTAGCTACATGTGAGTTGTTATAGTTTTTCAATTTTTATAATTTTTATAATTTTTCTACTGTTGGGAATTTTTTAAAATTTTTTAAACTTATAAATAGGGTTTTTTTTTGATTTCTGAGAGGTTTTTGCTAATTTTTCGACCTTTTTTGAATTTTTTTTGGTGTTTTTATAATTTTTTCCTAATTTTGAAGTCTTTAGCTACTTGTGACTTGTTATAGTTTTTCAATTTTTATAATTTTTCTACTGTTGGGAATTTTTTCAAATTTTTGAAACTTAAAAATAGGTTTTTTTTTTGATTTCTGAGAGGTTTTTGCTAATTTTTCGACCTTTTTTGAATTTTTTTTAGAGTTTTTATAATTTTTTCCTAATTTTGAAGTCTTTAGCTACTTGTGAGTTGTTATAGTTTTTCAATTTTTATAATTTTTCTACTGTTGGGAATTTTTTCAAATTTTTGAAACTAAAAAATAGGTTTTTTTTTTTTTGATTTCTGATTGGTTTTTGCTAATTTTTCGACCTTTTTTGAATTTTTTTTTGAGTTTTTATAATCTCCTAATTTTGAAGTCTTTAGCTACATGTGAGTTGTTATAGTTTTTCAATTTTTATAATTTTTATAATTTTTCTACCGTTGGGAATTTTTTCAAAATTTTTGAAACTTAAAAATAGGGTTTTTTTTTTATTTCTGAGAGGTTTTTGCTAATTTTTCGACCTTTTTTGAATTTTTTTGGAGTTTTTATAATTTTTTCCTAATTTTGAAGTCTTTAGCTACTTGTGAGTTGTTATAGTTTTTCTATTTTTATAATTTTTATAATTTTTCTACTGTTGGGAATTTTGTTCAAATTTTTGAAACTTAAAAATAGGGTTTGTTTTTGATTTCTGAGAGGTTTTTGCTAATTTTTCGACCTTTTTTGAATTTTTTTTTGAGTTTTTATAATCTCCTAATTTTGAAGTCTTTAGCTACATGTGAGTTGTTATAGTTTTTCAATTTTTATAATTTTTATAATTTTTCTACTGTTGGGAATTTTTTAAAATTTTTTAAACTTATAAATAGGGTTTTTTTTTGATTTCTGAGAGGTTTTTGCTAATTTTTCGACCTTTTTTGAATTTTTTTTGGTGTTTTTATAATTTTTTCCTAATTTTGAAGTCTTTAGCTACTTGTGACTTGTTATAGTTTTTCAATTTTTATAATTTTAATAATTTTTATAATTTTTCTACTGTTGGGAATTTTTTCAAATTTTTGAAACTTAAAAACTTTTTTGAATATTTTTTGGAGTTTTTATAATTTTTTCCTAATTTTGAAGTCTTTAGCTACTTGTGAGTTGTCATAGTTTTTCAATTTTTATAATTTTTCTACTGTTGGGAGTTTTTTCAAATTTTTGAATCTTAAAAATAGGGTTTTTTTTTATGATTTCTGAGAGGTTTTTGCTAATTTTTCGACCTTTTCTGTATTTTTTTTGGAGTTCTCATAATTTTTTCCAAATTTTGAAGTCTTTAGCTACTTGTGAGTTGTTATAGTTTTTCAATTTTTATAATTTTTATAATTTTTCTACTGTTGGGAATTTTTTCTAATTTTTGAAACTTAAAAATAGGGTTTTTTTTTCGATTTCTGAGAGGTTTTTGCTAATTTTTCGACTTTTTTTGATTTTTTTTTGGAGGTTTTATAATTTTTTCCTAATTGTGAAGTCTTTAGCTACTTGTGAGTTGTTATAGTTTTTCAATTTTTATAATTTTTCTACTATTGGGAATATTTTCAAATTTTTGAAACTTAAAAGTAGGGTTTTTTTTTTGATTTCTGAGAGGTTTTTGCTAATTTTTCGGCATTTTTTGATTTTTTTTTGGAGGTTTTATAATTTTTTCCTAATTTTGAAGTCTTTACCTACTTGTGAGTTGTTATAGTTTTTCAATTTTTATAATTTTTCTACTGTTGGGAATATTTTCAAATTTTCGAAACTTAAAAATAGGGTTTTTTTTTTTGATGTCTCATAGGTTTTTGCTAATTTTTGACCTTTTTTGAATTTTTTTTGGAGTTTTTATAATTTTTTCCTAATTTTGAAGTCTTTAGCTACTTGTGAGTTGTTAAAGTCTTTCAATTTTTATAATTTTTCTACTGTTGGGAATTTTTTCTAATTTTTGAAACTTAAAAATATGGTTTTTTTTTGATTTCAGAGAGGTTTTTGCTAATTTTTCGACCTTTTTTGAATTTTTTTTGGTGTTTTTATAATTTTTTCCTAATTTTGAAGTCTTTAGCTACTTGTGACTTGTTATAGTTTTTAAATTTTTATAATTTTAATAATTTTTATAATTTTTCTACTGTTGGGAATTTTTTCAAATATTTGAAACTTAAAAACTTTTTTGAATTTTTTTTGGAGTTTTTATAATTTTTTCCTAATTTTGAAGTCTTTAGATACTTGTGAGTTGTCATAGTTTTTCAATTTTTATAATTTTTCTACTGTTGGGAGTTTTTTCAAATTTTTGAATCTTAAAAATAGGGTTTTTTTTTTTGATTTCTGAGAGGTTTTTGCTAATTTTTCGACCTTTTTTGAATTTTTTTTAGAGTTTTTATAATTTTTTCCTAATTTTGAAGTCTTTAGCTTTTTGTGAGTTGTTATAGTTTTTCAATTTTTATAATTTTTCTACTGTTGGGAATTTTTTCAAATTTTTGAAACTTAAAAATAGGTTTTTTTTTTTTTGATTTCTGAGAGATTTTTGCTAATTTTTCGACCTTTTTTGAATTTTTTTTTGAGTTTTTATAATTTTTTCCTAATTTTGAAGTCTTTAGCTACTTGTGAGTTGTTATAGTTTTTCAATTTTTATAATTTTTATAATTTTTCTACTGTTGGGAATTTTTTCAAAATTTTTGAAACTTAAAAATAGGGTTTTTTTTTTATTTCTGAGAGGTTTTTGCTAATTTTTCGACCTTTTTTGAATTTTTTTTGGTGTTTTTATAATTTTTTCCTAATTTTGAAGTCTTTAGCTACTTGTGACTTGTTATAGTTTTTCAATTTTTATAATTTTAATAATTTTTATAATTTTTCTACTGTTGGGAATTTTTTCAAATTTTTGAAACTTAAAAACTTTTTTGAATTTTTTTTGGAGTTTTTATAATTTTTTCCTAATTTTGAAGTCTTTAGCTACTTGTGAGTTGTTATAGTTTTTCAATTTTTATAATTTTTCTACTGTTGGGAATTTTTTCAAATTTTTGAAACTTAAAAATAGGTTTTTTTTTTGATTTCTGAGAGGTTTTTGCTAATTTTTCGACCTTTTTTGAATTTTTTTTAGAGTTTTTATAATTTTTTCCTAATTTTGAAGTCTTTAGCTACTTGTGAGTTGTTATAGTTTTTCAATTTTTATAATTTTTCTACTGTTGGGAATTTTTTCAAATTTTTGAAACTTAAAAATAGGGTTTTTTTTTTGATTTCTGAGAGGTTTTTGCTAATTTTTCGACCTTTTTTGAATTTTTTTTGGAGTTTTTATAATTTTTTCCTAGTTTTGAAGTCTTTAGCTACTTGTGAGTTGTTATAGTTTTTCCATTTTTATAATTTTTCTACTGTTGGGAATTTTTTAAAATTTTTGAAACTTAAAAATAGGTTTTTTTTTTTGATTTCTGAGAGGTTTTTGCTAATTTTTCGAACTTTTTTGAATTTTTTTTGGAGTTTTTATAATTTTTTCGTAATTGTGAAGTCTTTAGCTACTTGTGAGTTGTTATAGTTTTTCAATTTTTATAATTTGTCTACTGTTGGGAATTTTTTCAAATTTTTCAAACATAAAAATAGGGTTTTTTTTTGATGTCTGAGAGGTTTTTGCTAATTTTTTGACCTTTTTTGAATTTTTTTGAGTTTTTATAATTTTTTCCTAATTTTGAAGTCTTTAGCTACTTGTGAGTTGTCATAGTTTTTCAATTTTTATAATTTTTCTACTGTTGGGAGTTTTTTCAAATTTTTGAAACTTAAAAATAGGGTTTGTTTTTGATTTCTGAGAGGTTTTTGCTAATTTTTCGACCTTTTTTGTATTTTTTTTTGGAGTTCTTATAATTTTTTCCAAATTTTGAAGTCTTTAGCTACTTGTGAGTTGTTATAGTTTTTCAATTTTTATAATTTTTCTACTGTTGGGAATTTTTTCTAATTTTTGAAACTTAAAAATAGGGTTTTTTTTTGATTTCAGAGAGGTTTTTGCTAATTTTTCGACCTTTTTTGATATTTTTTTTGGAGGTTTTATAATTTTTTCCTAATTGTGAAGTCTTTAGCTACTTGTGAGTTGTTATAGTTTTTCAATTTTTATAATTTGTCTACTGTTGTGAATTTTTTCAAATTTTTCAAACATAAAAATAGGGTTTTTTTTTGATGTCTGAGAGGTTTTTGCTAATTTTTTGACCTTTTTTGAATTTTTTTGAGTTTTTATAATTTTTTCCTAATTTTGAAGTCTTTAGCTACTTGTGAGTTGTCATAGTTTTTCAATTTTTATAATTTTTCTACTGTTGGGAGTTTTTTCAAATTTTTGAAACTTAAAAATAGGGTTTGTTTTTGATTTCTGAGAGGTTTTTGCTAATTTTTCGACCTTTTTTGTATTTTTTTTTGGAGTTCTTATAATTTTTTCCAAATTTTGAAGTCTTTAGCTACTTGTGAGTTGTTATAGTTTTTCAATTTTTATAATTTTTCTACTGTTGGGAATTTTTTCTAATTTTTGAAACTTAAAAATAGGGTTTTTTTTTGATTTCAGAGAGGTTTTTGCTAATTTTTCGACCTTTTTTGATATTTTTTTTGGAGGTTTTATAATTTTTTCCTAATTGTGAAGTCTTTAGCTACTTGTGAGTTGTTATAGTTTTTCAATTTTTATAATTTGTCTACTGTTGTGAATTTTTTCAAATTTTTCAAACATAAAAATAGGGGTTTTTTTTGATGTCTGAGAGGTTTTTGCTAATTTTTTGACCTTTTTTGAATTTTTTTGGAGTTTTTATAATTTTTTCCTAATTTTGAAGTCTTTAGCTACATGTGAGTTGTCATAGTTTTTCAATTTTTATAATTTTTCTACTGTTGGGAATTTTTTCAAATTTTTGAAACTTAAAAATAGGGTTTTTTTTTTGATTTCTGAGAGGGTTTTGCTAATTTTTCGACCTTTTTTGTATTTTTTTTTGGAGTTCTTATAATTTTTTCCAAATTTTGAAGTCTTTAGCTACTTGTGAGTTGTTATAGTTTTTCAATTTTTATAATTTTTATAATTTTTCTACTGTTGGGAATTTTTTCAAATTTTTGAATCTTAAAAATAGGGTTTTTTTTTGATTTCTGAGAGGTTTTTGCTAATTTTTCGACCTTTTTTGAATTTTTTTTGGAGTTTTTATAATTTTTTCCTAATTTTGAAGTCTTTAGCTACTTGTGAGTTGTTATAGTTTTTCAATTTTTATAATTTTTATAATTTTTCTACTGTTGGGAATTTTTTCAAATTTTTGAAACTTAAAAATAGGGTTTTTTTGTCGATTTCTGAGAGGTTTTTGCTAATTTTTCGACTTTTTTTGATTTTTTTTTGGAGGTTTTATAATTTTTTCCTAATTGTGAAGTCTTTAGCTACTTGTGAGTTGTTATAGTTTTTCAATTTTTATAATTTTTCTACTGTTGGGAATTTTTTCTAATTTTTGAAACTTAAAAATAGGGTTTTTTTTTGATTTCAGAGAGGTTTTTGCTAATTTTTCGACCTTTTTTGATATTTTTTTTGGAGGTTTTATAATTTTTTCCTAATTGTGAAGTCTTTAGCTACTTGTGAGTTGTTATAGTTTTTCAATTTTTATAATTTGTCTACTGTTGGGAATTTTTTCAAATTTTTCAAACATAAAAATAGGGTTTTTTTTTGATGTCTGAGAGGTTTTTGCTAATTTTTTGACCTTTTTTGAATTTTTTTGGAGTTTTTATAATTTTTTCCTAATTTTGAAGTCTTTAGCTACATGTGAGTTGTCATAGTTTTTCAATTTTTATAATTTTTCTACTGTTGGGAATTTTTTCAAATTTTTGAAACTTAAAAATAGGGTTTTTTTTTTGATTTCTGAGAGGTTTTTGCTAATTTTTCGACCTTTTTTGAATTTTTTTTGGAGTTTTTATAATTTTTTCCTAATTTTGAAGTCGTTAGCTACTTGTGAGTTGTTATAGTTTTTCAATTTTTATAATTTTTATAATTTTTCTACTGTTGGGAATTTTTTCAAATTTTTGAAACTTAAAAATAGGGTTTTTTTTCGATTTCTGAGAGGTTTTTGCTAATTTTTCGACCTTTTTTGATTTTTTTTTGGAGGTTTTATAATTTTTTCCTAATTGTGAAGTCTTTAGCTACTTGTGAGTTGTTATAGTTTTTCAATTTTTATAATTTGTGTACTGTTGGGAATTTTTTCAAATTTTTCAAACATAAAAATAGGGTTTTTTTTTGATGTCTGAGAGGTTTTTGCTAATTTTTTGACCTTTTTTGAATTTTTTTGGAGTTTTTATAATTTTTTCCTAATTTTGAAGTCTTTAGCTACTTGTGAGTTGTCATAGTTTTTCAATTTTTATAATTTTTCTACTGTTGGGAGTTTATTCAAATTTTTGAATCTTAAAAATAGGGTTTTTTTTTGATTTCTGAGAGGTTTTTGCTAATTTTTCGACCTTTTTTGTATTTTTTTTTGGAGTTCTTATAATTTTTTCCAAATTTTGAAGTCTTTAGCTACTTGTGAGTTGTTATAGTTTTTCAATTTTTATAATTTTTCTACTGTTGGGAATTTTTTCTAATTTTTGAAACTTAAAAATAGGGTTTTTTTTTGATTTCAGAGAGGTTTTTGCTAATTTTTCGACCTTTTTTGATATTTTTTTTGGAGGTTTTATAATTTTTTCCTAATTGTGAAGTCTTTAGCTACTTGTGAGTTGTTATAGTTTTTCAATTTTTATAATTTGTCTACTGTTGGGAATTTTTTCAAATTTTTCAAACATAAAAATAGGGTTTTTTTTTGATGTCTGAGAGGTTTTTGCTAATTTTTTGACCTTTTTTGAATTTTTTTGGAGTTTTTATAATTTTTTCCTAATTTTGAAGTCTTTAGCTACATGTGAGTTGTCATAGTTTTTCAATTTTTATAATTTTTCTACTGTTGGGAATTTTTTCAAATTTTTGAAACTTAAAAATAGGGTTTTTTTTTTGATTTCTGAGAGGTTTTTGCTAATTTTTCGACCTTTTTTGAATTTTTTTTGGAGTTTTTATAATTTTTTCCTAATTTTGAAGTCTTTAGCTACTTGTGAGTTGTTATAGTTTTTCAATTTTTATAATTTTTATAATTTTTCTACTGTTGGGAATTTTTTCAAATTTTTGAAACTTAAAAATAGGGTTTTTTTTCGATTTCTGAGAGGTTTTTGCTAATTTTTCGACCTTTTTTGATTTTTTTTTGGAGGTTTTATAATTTTTTCCTAATTGTGAAGTCTTTAGCTACTTGTGAGTTGTTATAGTTTTTCAATTTTTATAATTTGTCTACTGTTGGGAATTTTTTCAAATTTTTCAAACATAAAAATAGGGTTTTTTTTTGATGTCTGAGAGGTTTTTGCTAATTTTTTGACCTTTTTTGAATTTTTTTGGAGTTTTTATAATTTTTTCCTAATTTTGAAGTCTTTAGCTACTTGTGAGTTGTCATAGTTTTTCAATTTTTATAATTTTTCTACTGTTGGGAGTTTATTCAAATTTTTGAATCTTAAAAATAGGGTTTTTTTTTGATTTCTGAGAGGTTTTTGCTAATTTTTCGACCTTTTTTGTATTTTTTTTTGGAGTTCTTATAATTTTTTCCAAATTTTGAAGTCTTTAGCTACTTGTGAGTTGTTATAGTTTTTCAATTTTAATAATTTTTCTACTGTTGGGAATTTTTTCTAATTTTTGAAACTTAAAAATAGGGTTTTTTTTTGATTTCAGAGAGGTTTTTGCTAATTTTTCGACCTTTTCTGATATTTTTTTTGGAGGTTTTATAATTTTTTCCTAATTGTGAAGTCTTTAGCTACTTGTGAGTTGTTATAGTTTTTCAATTTTTATAATTTGTCTACTGTTGGGAATTTTTTCAAATTTTTGAATCTTAAAAATAGGGTTTTTTTTTGATTTCTGAGAGGTTTTTGCTAATTTTTCGACCTTTTTTGTATTTTTTTTTGGAGTTCTTATAATTTTTTCCAAATTTTGAAGTCTTTAGCTACTTGTGAGTTGTTATAGTTTTTCAATTTTTATAATTTTTATAATTTTTCTACTGTTGGGAATTTTTTCAAATTTTTGAATCTTAAAAATAGGGTTTTTTTTTGATTTCTGAGAGGTTTTTGCTAATTTTTCGACCTTTTTTGAATTTTTTTTGGAGTTTTTATAATTTTTTCCTAATTTTGAAGTCTTTAGCTACTTGTGAGTTGTTATAGTTTTTCAATTTTTATAATTTTTATAATTTTTCTACTGTTGGGAATTTTTTCAAATTTTTGAAACTTAAAAATAGGGTTTTTTTTCGATTTCTGAGAGGTTTTTGCTAATTTTTCGACTTTTTTTGATTTTTTTTTGGAGGTTTTATAATTTTTTCCTAATTGTGAAGTCTTTAGCTACTTGTGAGTTGTTATAGTTTTTCAATTTTTATAATTTGTCTACTGTTGGGAATTTTTTCAAATTTTTCAAACATAAAAATAGGGTTTTTTTTTGATGTCTGAGAGGTTTTTGCTAATTTTTTGACCTTTTTTGAATTTTTTTGGAGTTTTTATAATTTTTTCCTAATTTTGAAGTCTTTAGCTACTTGTGAGTTGTCATAGATTTTCAATTTTTATAATTTTTCTACTGTTGGGAGTTTATTCAAATTTTTGAATCTTAAAAATAGGGTTTTTTTTTGATTTCTGAGAGGTTTTTGCTAATTTTTCGACCTTTTTTGTATTTTTTTTTGGAGTTCTTATAATTTTTTCCAAATTTTGAAGTCTTTAGCTACTTGTGAGTTGTTATAGTTTTTCAATTTTTATAATTTTTCTACTGTTGGGAATTTTTTCTAATTTTTGAAACTTAAAAATAGGGTTTTTTTTTGATTTCAGAGAGGTTTTTGCTAATTTTTCGACCTTTTCTGATATTTTTTTTGGAGGTTTTATAATTTTTTCCTAATTGTGAAGTCTTTAGCTACTTGTGAGTTGTTATAGTTTTTCAATTTTTATAATTTGTCTACTGTTGGGAATTTTTTCAAATTTTTCAAACATAAAAATAGGGTTTTTTTTTTGATGTCTGAGAGGTTTTTGCTAATTTTTTGACCTTTTTTGAATTTTTTTGGAGTTTTTATAATTGTTTCCTAATTTTGAAGTCTTTAGCTACTTGTGAGTTGTTATAGTTTTTCAATTTTTATAATTTTTCTACTGTTGGGAGTTTTTTCAAATTTTTGAATCTTAAAAATAGGGTTTTTTTTTGATTTCTGAGAGGTTTTTGCTAATTTTTCGACCTTTTTTGTATTTTTTTTTGGAGTTCTTATAATTTTTTCCAAATTTTGAAGTCTTTAGCTACTTGTGAGTTGTTATAGTTTTTCAATTTTTATAATTTTTCTACTGTTGGGAATTTTTTAAAATTTTTTAAACTTAAAAATAGGGTTTTTTTTTGATTTCTGAGAGGTTTTTGCTAATTTTTCGACCTTTTTTGAATTTTTTTTGGAGTTTTTATAATTTTTGCCTAATTTTGAAGTCTTTAGCTACTTGTGAGTTGTTATAGTTTTTCAATTTTTATAATTTTTCTTCTGTTGGGAATTTTTTCAAATTTTTGAATCTTAAAAATAGGGTTTGTTTTTGATTTCTGAGAGGTTTTTGCTAATTTTTCGACCTTTTTTGAATTTTTTTTGGAGTTCTTATAATTTTTTCTTAATTTTGAAGTCTTTAGCTACTTGTGAGTTGTTATTGTTTTTGAATTTTTATAATTTTTATAATTTTTCTACTGTTGGGAATTTTTTCTAATTTTTGAAACTTAAAAATAGGGTTTTTTTTTGATTTCTGAGAGGTTTTTGCTAATTTTTCGACCTTTTTTGATTTTTTTTTGGAGGTTTTATAATTTTTTCCTAATTGTGAAGTCTTTAGCTACTTGTGAGTTGTTATAGTTTTTCAATTTTTATAATTTGTCTACTGTTGGGAATTTTTTCAAATTTTTCAAACATAAAAATAGGGTTTTTTTTTGATGTCTGAGAGGTTTTTGCTAATTTTTTGACCTTTTTTGAATTTTTTTGGAGTTTTTATAATTTTTTCCTAATTTTGAAGTCTTTAGCTACTTGTGAGTTGTCATAGTTTTTCAATTTTTATAATTTTTCTACTGTTGGGAGTTTTTTCAAATTTTTGAATCTTAAAAATAGGGTTTTTTTTTTGATTTCTGAGAGGTTTTTGCTAATTTTTCGACCTTTTTTGTATTTTTTTTTGGAGTTCTTATAATTTTTTCCAAATTTTGAAGTCTTTAGCTACTTGTGAGTTCTTATAGTTTTTCAATTTTTATAATTTTTCTACTGTTGGGAATTTTTTAAAATTTTTTAAACTTATAAATAGGGTTTTTTTTTGATTTCTGAGAGGTTTTTGCTAATTTTTCGACCTTTTTTGAATTTTTTTTGGAGTTTTTATAATTTTTTCCTAATTTTGAAGTCTTTAGCTACTTGTGAGTTGTTATAGTTTTTCAATTTTTATAATTTTTATAATTTTTCTACTGTTGGGAATTTTTTCAAATTTTTGAAACTTAAAAATAGGGTTTTTTTGTCGATTTCTGAGAGGTTTTTGCTAATTTTTCGACTTTTTTTGATTTTTTTTTGGAGGTTTTATAATTTTTTCCTAATTGTGAAGTCTTTAGCTACTTGTGAGTTGTTATAGTTTTTCAATTTTTATAATTTGTCTACTGTTGGGAATTTTTTCAAATTTTTCAAACATAAAAATAGGGTTTGTTTTTGATTTCTGAGAGGTTTTTGCTAATTTTTCGACCTTTTTTGTATTTTTTTTTGGAGTTCTTATAATTTTTTCCAAATTTTGAAGTCTTTAGCTACTTGTGAGTTGTTATAGTTTTTCAATTTTTATAATTTTTCTACTGTTGGGAATTTTTTCTAATTTTTGAAACTTAAAAATAGGGTTTTTTTTTGATTTCAGAGAGGTTTTTGCTAATTTTTCGACCTTTTTTGATATTTTTTTTGGAGGTTTTATAATTTTTTCCTAATTGTGAAGTCTTTAGCTACTTGTGAGTTGTTATAGTTTTTCAATTTTTATAATTTGTCTACTGTTGGGAATTTTTTCAAATTTTTCAAACATAAAAATAGGGTTTTTTTTTGATGTCTGAGAGGTTTTTGCTAATTTTTTGACCTTTTTTGAATTTTTTTGGAGTTTTTATAATTTTTTCCTAATTTTGAAGTCTTTAGCTACATGTGAGTTGTCATAGTTTTTCAATTTTTATAATTTTTCTACTGTTGGGAATTTTTTCAAATTTTTGAAACTTAAAAATAGGGTTTTTTTTTTGATTTCTGAGAGGTTTTTGCTAATTTTTCGACCTTTTTTGAATTTTTTTTGGAGTTCTTATAATTTTTTCCAAATTTTGAAGTCTTTAGCTACTTGTGAGTTGTTATAGTTTTTCAATTTTTATAATTTTTCTACTGTTGGGAATTTTTTCAAATTTTTGAAACTTAAAAATAGGGTTTTTTTTTGATGTCTGAGAGGTTTTTGCTAATTTTTTGACCTTTTTTGAATTTTTTTGGAGTTTTTATAATTGTTTCCTAATTGTGAAGTCTTTAGCTACTTGTGAGTTGTTATAGTTTTTCAATTTTTATAATTTGTCTACTGTTGGGAATTTTTTCAAATTTTTCAAACATAAAAATAGGGTTTTTTTTTTGATGTCTGAGAGGTTTTTGCTAATTTTTTGACCTTTTTTGAATTTTTTTGGAGTTTTTATAATTTTTTCCTAATTTTGAAGTCTTTAGCTACTTGTGAGTTGTTATAGTTTTTCAATTTTTATAATTTTTATAATTTTTCTACTGTTGGGAATTTTTTCAAATTTTTGAAACTTAAAAATAGGGTTTTTTTTTCGATTTCTGAGAGGTTTTTGCTAATTTTTCGACTTTTTTTGATTTTTTTTTGGAGGTTTTATAATTTTTTCCTAATTGTGAAGTCTTTAGCTACTTGTGAGTTGTTATAGTTTTTCAATTTTTATAATTAGTCTACTGTTGGGAATTTTTTCAAATTTTTCAAACATAAAAATAGGGTTTTTTTTTGATGTCTGAGAGGTTTTTGCTAATTTTTTGACCTTTTTTGAATTTTTTTGGAGTTTTTATAATTTTTTCCTAATTTTGAAGTCTTTAGCTACTTGTGAGTTGTCATAGTTTTTCAATTTTTATAATTTTTCTACTGTTGGGAGTTTTTTCAAATTTTTGAATCTTAAAAATAGGGTTTTTTTTTGATTTCTGAGAGGTTTTTGCTAATTTTTCGACCTTTTTTGTATTTTTTTTTGGAGTTCTTATAATTTTTTCCAAATTTTGAAGTCTTTAGCTACTTGTGAGTTGTTATAGTTTTTCAATTTTTATAATTTTTCTACTGTTGGGAATTTTTTCTAATTTTTGAAACTTAAAAATAGGGTTTTTTTTTGATTTCAGAGAGGTTTTTGCTAATTTTTCGACCTTTTCTGATATTTTTTTTGGAGGTTTTATAATTTTTTCCTAATTGTGAAGTCTTTAGCTACTTGTGAGTTGTTATAGTTTTTCAATTTTTATAATTTGTCTACTGTTGGGAATTTTTTCAAATTTTTCAAACATAAAAATAGGGTTTTTTTTTTGATGTCTGAGAGGTTTTTGCTAATTTTTTGACCTTTTTTGAATTTTTTTGGAGTTTTTATAATTGTTTCCTAATTTTGAAGTCTTTAGCTACTTGTGAGTTGTTATAGTTTTTCAATTTTTATAATTTTTCTACTGTTGGGAATTTTTTAAAATTTTTTAAACTTAAAAATAGGGTTTTTTTTTGATTTCTGAGAGGTTTTTGCTAATTTTTCGACCTTTTTTGAATTTTTTTTTGAGTTTTTATAATTTTTGCCTAATTTTGAAGTCTTTAGCTACTTGTGAGTTGTTATAGTTTTTCAATTTTTATAATTTTTCTTCTGTTGGGAATTTTTTCAAATTTTTGAATCTTAAAAATAGGGTTTGTTTTTGATTTCTGAGAGGTTTTTGCTAATTTTTCGACCTTTTTTGAATTTTTTTTGGAGTTTTTATAATTTTTTCCAAATTTTGAAGTCTTTAGCTACTTGTGAGTTGTTATAGTTTTTCAATTTTTATAATTTTTCTACTGTTGGGAATTTTTTAAAATTTTTTAAACTTAAAAATAGGGTTTTTTTTTGATTTCTGAGAGGTTTTTGCTAATTTTTCGACCTTTTTTGAATTTTTTTTTGAGTTTTTATAATTTTTGCCTAATTTTGAAGTCTTTAGCTACTTGTGAGTTGTTATAGTTTTTCAATTTTTATAATTTTTCTTCTGTTGGGAATTTTTTCAAATTTTTGAATCTTAAAAATGGGGTTTTTTTTTTGATTTCTGAGAGGTTTTTGCTAATTTTCGACCTTTTTTGTATTTTTTTTTGGAGTTCTTATAATTTTTTCCAAATTTTGAAGTCTTTAGCTACTTGTGAGTTGTTATAGTTTTTCAATTTTTATAATTTTTCTACTGTTGGGAATTTTTTAAAATTTTTTAAACTTAAAAATAGGGTTTTTTTTTGATTTCTGAGAGGTTTTTGCTAATTTTTCGACCTTTTTTGAATTTTTTTTTGAGTTTTTATAATTTTTGCCTAATTTTGAAGTCTTTAGCTACTTGTGAGTTGTTATAGTTTTTCAATTTTTATAATTTTTCTTCTGTTGGGAATTTTTTCAAATTTTTGAATCTTAAAAATAGGGTTTGTTTTTGATTTCTGAGAGGTTTTTGCTAATTTTTCGACCTTTTTTGAATTTTTTTTGGAGTTTTTATAATTTTTTCCTAATTTTGAAGTCTTTAGCTACTTGTGAGTTGTTTTTGTTTTTGAATTTTTATAATTTGTATAATTTTTCTACTGTTGGGAATTTTTTCTAATTTTTGAAACTTAAAAATAAGGTTTTTTTTTGATTTCTGAAAGGTTTTTGCTAATTTTTCGACCTTTTTTGATTTTTTTTTGGAGGTTTTATAATTTTTTCCTAATTGTGAAGTCTTTAGCTACTTGTGAGTTGTTATAGTTTTTCAATTTTTATAATTTGTCTACTGTTGGGAATTTTTTAAAATTTTTCAAACATAAAAATAGGGTTTTTTTTTTATGTCTGAGAGGTTTTTGCTAATTTTTCGACCTTTTTTGAATTTTTTTGGAGTTTTTATAATTTTTTCCTAATTTTGAAGTCTTTAGCTACTTGTGAGTTGTCATAGTTTTTCAATTTTTATAATTTTTCTACTGTTGGGAGTTTTTTCAAATTTTTGAATCTTAAAAATAGGGTTTTTTTTTTTGATTTCTGAGAGGTTTTTGCTAATTTTTCGACCTTTTTTGTATTTTTTTTTGGAGTTCTTATAATTTTTTCCAAATTTTGAAGTCTTTAGCTACTTGTGAGTTCTTATAGTTTTTCAATTTTTATAATTTTTCTACTGTTGGGAATTTTTTAAAATTTTTTAAACTTATAAATAGGGTTTTTTTTTGATTTCTGAGAGGTTTTTGCTAATTTTTCGACCTTTTTTGAATTTTTTTTGGTGTTTTTATAATTTTTTCCTAATTTTGAAGTCTTTAGCTACTTGTGACTTGTTATAGTTTTTCAATTTTTATAATTTTAATAATTTTTATAATTTTTCTACTGTTGGGAATTTTTTCAAATTTTTGAAACTTAAAAACTTTTTTGAATATTTTTTGGAGTTTTTATAATTTTTTCCTAATTTTGAAGTCTTTAGCTACTTGTGAGTTGTCATAGTTTTTCAATTTTTATAATTTTTCTACAGTTGGGAGTTTTTTCAAATTTTTGAATCTTAAAAATAGGGTTTTTTTTTATGATTTCTGAGAGGTTTTTGCTAATTTTTCGACCTTTTCTGTATTTTTTTTGGAGTTCTCATAATTTTTTCCAAATTTTGAAGTCTTTAGCTACTTGTGAGTTGTTATAGTTTTTCAATTTTTATAATTTTTCTACTGTTGGGAATTTTTTCTAATATTTGAAACTTAAAAATAGGGTTTTTTTTTCGATTTCTGAGAGGTTTTTGCTAATTTTTCGACTTTTTTTGATTTTTTTTTGGAGGTTTTATAATTTTTTCCTAATTGTGAAGTCTTTAGCTACTTGTGAGTTGTTATAGTTTTTCAATTTTTATAATTTTTCTACTATTGGGAATATTTTCAAATTTTTGAAACTTAAAAGTAGGGTTTTTTTTTGATTTCTGAGAGGTTTTTGCTAATTTTTCGGCATTTTTTGATTTTTTTTTGGAGGTTTTATAATTTTTTCCTAATTTTGAAGTCTTTACCTACTTGTGAGTTGTTATAGTTTTTCAATTTTTATAATTTTTCTACTGTTGGGAATATTTTCAAATTTTCGAAACTTAAAAATAGGGTTTTTTTTTTTGATGTCTCATAGGTTTTTGCTAATTTTTTGACCTTTTTTGAATTTTTTTTGGAGTTTTTATAATTTTTTCCTAATTTTGAAGTCTTTAGCTACTTGTGAGTTGTTATAGTCTTTCAATTTTTATAATTTTTCTACTGTTGGGAATTTTTTCTAATTTTTGAAACTTAAAAATATGGTTTTTTTTTTGATTTCAGAGAGGTTTTTGCTAATTTTTCGACCTTTTTTGAATTTTTTTTGGTGTTTTTATAATTTTTTCCTAATTTTGAAGTCTTTAGCTACTTGTGACTTGTTATAGTTTTTCAATTTTTATAATTTTAATAATTTTTATAATTTTTCTACTGTTGGGAATTTTTTCAAATTTTGAAACTTAAAAACTTTTTTGAATTTTTTTTGGAGTTTTTATAATTTTTTCCTAATTTTGAAGTCTTTAGCTACTTGTGAGTTGTCATAGTTTTTCAATTTTTATAATTTTTCTACTGTTGGGAGTTTTTTCAAATTTTTGAATCTTAAAAATAGGGTTTTTTTTTTTGATTTCTGAGAGGTTTTTGCTAATTTTTCGACCTTTTTTGAATTTTTTTTAGAGTTTTTATAATTTTTTCCTAATTTTGAAGTCTTTAGCTACTTGTGAGTTGTTATAGTTTTTCAATTTTTATAATTTTTCTACTGTTGGGAATTTTTTCAAATTTTTGAAACTTAAAAATAGGTTTTTTTTTTTTTGATTTCTGAGAGGTTTTTGCTAATTTTTCGACCTTTTTTGAATTTTTTTTTGAGTTTTTATAATTTTTTCCTAATTTTGAAGTCTTTAGCTACTTGTGAGTTGTTATAGTTTTTCAATTTTTATAATTTTTATAATTTTTCTACTGTTGGGAATTTTTTCAAAATTTTTGAAACTTAAAAATAGGGTTTTTTTTTTATTTCTGAGAGGTTTTTGCTAATTTTTCGACCTTTTTTGAATTTTTTTTGGTGTTTTTATAATTTTTTCCTAATTTTGAAGTCTTTAGCTACTTGTGACTTGTTATAGTTTTTCAATTTTTATAATTTTAATAATTTTTATAATTTTTCTACTGTTGGGAATTTTTTCAAATTTTTGAAACTTAAAAACTTTTTTGAATTTTTTTTGGAGTTTTTATAATTTTTTCCTAATTTTGAAGTCTTTAGCTACTTGTGAGTTGTTATAGTTTTTCAATTTTTATAATTTTTCTACTGTTGGGAATTTTTTCAAATTTTTGAAACTTAAAAATAGGGTTTTTTTTTTTGATTTCTGAGAGGTTTTTGCTAATTTTTCGACCTTTTTTGTATTTTTTTTGGAGTTCTTATAATTTTTTCCAAATTTTGAAGTCTTTAGCTACTTGTGAGTTGTTATAGTTTTTCAATTTTTATAATTTTTCTACTGTTGGGAATTTTTTCAAATTTTTGAAACTTAAAAATAGGGTTTTTTTTTTGATTTCTGAGAGGTTTTTGCTAATTTTTCGACCTTTTTTGAATTTTTTTTGGAGTTTTTATAATTTTTTCCTAATTTTGAAGTCTTTAGCTACTTGTGAGTTGTTATAGTTTTTCCATTTTTATAATTTTTCTACTGTTGGGAATTTTTTAAAATTTTTGAAACTTAAAAATAGGTTTTTTTTTTTGATTTCTGAGAGGTTTTTGCTAATTTTTCGAACTTTTTTGAATTTTTTTTGGAGTTTTTATAATTTTTTCGTAATTGTGAAGCCTTTAGCTACTTGTGAGTTGTTATAGTTTTTCAATTTTTATAATTTGTCTACTGTTGGGAATTTTTTCAAATTTTTCAAACATAAAAATAGGGTTTTTTTTTGATGTCTGAGAGGTTTTTGCTAATTTTTTGACCTTTTTTGAATGTTTTTGAGTTTTTATAATTTTTTCCTAATTTTGAAGTCTTTAGCTACTTGTGAGTTGTCATAGTTTTTCAATTTTTATAATTTTTCTACTGTTGGGAGTTTTTTCAAATTTTTGAAACTTAAAAATAGGGTTTGTTTTTGATTTCTGAGAGGTTTTTGCTAATTTTTCGACCTTTTTTTGTATTTTTTTTTGGAGTTCTTATAATTTTTTCCTAATTTTGAAGTCTTTAGCTACTTGTGAGTTGTTATAGTTTTTCAATTTTTATAATTTTTCTACTGTTGGGAATTTTTTCTAATTTTTGAAACTTAAAAATAGGGTTTTTTTTTTGATTTCAGAGAGGTTTTTGCTAATTTTTCGACCTTTTTTGATATTTTTTTTGGAGGTTTTATAATTTTTTCTTAATTGTGAAGTCTTTAGCTACTTGTGAGTTGTTATAGTTTTTCAATTTTTATAATTTGTCTACTGTTGGGAATTTTTTCAAATTTTTCAAACATAAAAATAGGGTTTTTTTTTGATGTCTGAGAGGTTTTTGCTAATTTTTTGACCTTTTTTGAATTTTTTTGGAGTTTTTATAATTTTTTCCTAATTTTGAAGTCTTTAGCTACATGTGAGTTGTCATAGTTTTTCAATTTTTATAATTTTTCTACTGTTGGGAATTTTTTCAAATTTTTGAAACTTAAAAATAGGGTTTTTTTTTTGATTTCTGAGAGGTTTTTGCTAATTTTTCGACCTTTTTTGAATTTTTTTTGGAGTTTTTATAATTTTTTCCTAATTTTGAAGTCTTTAGCTACTTGTGAGTTGTTATAGTTTTTCAATTTTTATAATTTTTCTACTGTTGGGAATTTTTTCAAATTTTTGAAACTTAAAAATAGGTTTTTTTTTTTGATTTCTGAGAGGTTTTTGCTAATTTTTCGACCTTTTTTGAATTTTTTTTAGAGTTTTTATAATTTTTTCCTAATTTTGAAGTCTTTAGCTACTTGTGAGTTGTTATAGTTTTTCAATTTTTATAATTTTTCTACTGTTGGGAATTTTTTCAAATTTTTGAAACTAAAAAATAGGTTTTTTTTTTTTTGATTTCTGATTGGTTTTTGCTAATTTTTCGACCTTTTTTGAATTTTTTTTTGAGTTTTTATAATCTCCTAATTTTGAAGTCTTTAGCTACATGTGAGTTGTTATAGTTTTTCAATTTTTATAATTTTTATAATTTTTCTACCGTTGGGAATTTTTTCAAAATTTTTGAAACTTAAAAATAGGGTTTTTTTTTTATTTCTGAGAGGTTTTTGCTAATTTTTCGACCTTTTTTGAATTTTTTTGGAGTTTTTATAATTTTTTCCTAATTTTGAAGTCTTTAGCTACTTGTGAGTTGTTATAGTTATTCTATTTTTATAATTTTTATAATTTTTCTACTGTTGGGAATTTTGTTCAAATTTTTGAAACTTAAAAATAGGGTTTGTTTTTGATTTCTGAGAGGTTTTTGCTAATTTTTCGACCTTTTTTGAATTTTTTTTTGAGTTTTTATAATCTCCTAATTTTGAAGTCTTTAGCTACATGTGAGTTGTTATAGTTTTTCAATTTTTATAATTTTTATAATTTTTCTACTGTTGGGAATTTTTTAAAATTTTTTAAACTTATAAATAGGGTTTTTTTTTTGATTTCTGAGAGGTTTTTGCTAATTTTTCGACCTTTTTTGAATTTTTTTTGGTGTTTTTATAATTTTTTCCTAATTTTGAAGTCTTTAGCTACTTGTGACTTGTTATAGTTTTTCAATTTTTATAATTTTAATAATTTTTATAATTTTTCTACTGTTGGGAATTTTTTCAAATTTTTGAAACTTAAAAACTTTTTTGAATATTTTTTGGAGTTTTTATAATTTTTTCCTAATTTTGAAGTCTTTAGCTACTTGTGAGTTGTCATAGTTTTTCAATTTTTATAATTTTTCTACTGTTGGGAGTTTTTTCAAATTTTTGAATCTTAAAAATAGGGTTTTTTTTTATGATTTCTGAGAGGTTTTTGCTAATTTTTCGACCTTTTCTGTATTTTTTTTGGAGTTCTCATAATTTTTTCCAAATTTTGAAGTCTTTAGCTACTTGTGAGTTGTTATAGTTTTTCAATTTTTATAATTTTTATAATTTTTCTACTGTTGGGAATTTTTTCTAATTTTTGAAACTTAAAAATAGGGTTTTTTTTCGATTTCTGAGAGGTTTTTGCTAATTTTTCGACTTTTTTTGATTTTTTTTTGGAGGTTTTATAATTTTTTCCTAATTGTGAAGTCTTTAGCTACTTGTGAGTTGTTATAGTTTTTCAATTTTTATAATTTTTCTACTATTGGGAATATTTTCAAATTTTTGAAACTTAAAAGTAGGGTTTTTTTTTGATTTCTGAGAGGTTTTTGCTAATTTTTCGGCATTTTTTGATTTTTTTTTGGAGGTTTTATAATTTTTTCCTAATTTTGAAGTCTTTACCTACTTGTGAGTTGTTATAGTTTTTCAATTTTTATAATTTTTCTACTGTTGGGAATATTTTCAAATTTTCGAAACTTAAAAATAGGGTTTTTTTTTTTGATGTCTCATAGGTTTTTGCTAATTTTTTGACCTTTTTTGAATTTTTTTTGGAGTTTTTATAATTTTTTCCTAATTTTGAAGTCTTTAGCTACTTGTGAGTTGTTATAGTCTTTCAATTTTTATAATTTTTCTACTGTTGGGAATTTTTTCTAATTTTTGAAACTTAAAAATATGGTTTTTTTTTGATTTCAGAGAGGTTTTTGCTAATTTTTCGACCTTTTTTGAATTTTTTTTGGTGTTTTTATAATTTTTTCCTAATTTTGAAGTCTTTAGCTACTTGTGACTTGTTATAGTTTTTAAATTTTTATAATTTTAATAATTTTTATAATTTTTCTACTGTTGGGAATTTTTTCAAATATTTGAAACTTAAAAACTTTTTTGAATTTTTTTTGGAGTTTTTATAATTTTTTCCTAATTTTGAAGTCTTTAGATACTTGTGAGTTGTCATAGTTTTTCAATTTTTATAATTTTTGTACTGTTGGGAGTTTTTTCAAATTTTTGAATCTTAAAAATAGGGTTTTTTTTTTTGATTTCTGAGAGGTTTTTGCTAATTTTTCGACCTTTTTTGAATTTTTTTTAGAGTTTTTATAATTTTTTCCTAATTTTGAAGTCTTTAGCTTTTTGTGAGTTGTTATAGTTTTTCAATTTTTATAATTTTTCTACTGTTGGGAATTTTTTCAAATTTTTGAAACTTAAAAATAGGTTTTTTTTTTTTTGATTTCTGAGAGGTTTTTGCTAATTTTTCGACCTTTTTTGAATTTTTTTTGGTGTTTTTATAATTTTTTCCTAATTTTGAAGTCTTTAGCTACTTGTGACTTGTTATAGTTTTTCAATTTTTATAATTTTAATAATTTTTATAATTTTTCTACTGTTGGGAATTTTTTCAAATTTTTGAAACTTAAAAACTTTTTTGAATTTTTTTTGGAGTTTTTATAATTTTTTCCTAATTTTGAAGTCTTTAGCTACTTGTGAGTTGTTATAGTTTTTCAATTTTTATAATTTTTCTACTGTTGGGAATTTTTTCAAATTTTTGAAACTTAAAAATAGGGTTTTTTTTTTGATTTCTGAGAGGTTTTTGCTAATTTTTCGACCTTTTTTGTATTTTTTTTGGAGTTCTTATAATTTTTTCCAAATTTTGAAGTCTTTAGCTACTTGTGAGTTGTTATAGTTTTTCAATTTTTATAATTTTTCTACTGTTGGGAATTTTTTCAAATTTTTGAAACTTAAAAATAGGGTTTTTTTTTTTGATTTCTGAGAGGTTTTTGCTAATTTTTCGACCTTTTTTGAATTTTTTTTGGAGTTTTTATAATTTTTTCCTAGTTTTGAAGTCTTTAGCTACTTGTGAGTTGTTATAGTTTTTCCATTTTTATAATTTTTCTACTATTGGGAATTTTTTAAAATTTTTGAAACTTAAAAATAGGTTTTTTTTTTTGATTTCTGAGAGGTTTTTGCTAATTTTTCGAACTTTTTTGAATTTTTTTTGGAGTTTTTATAATTTTTTCGTAATTGTGAAGTCTTTAGCTACTTGTGAGTTGTTATAGTTTTTCAATTTTTATAATTTGTCTACTGTTGGGAATTTTTTCAAATTTTTCAAACATAAAAATAGGGTTTTTTTTTGATGTCTGAGAGGTTTTTGCTAATTTTTTGACCTTTTTTGAATTTTTTTGAGTTTTTATAATTTTTTCCTAATTTTGAAGTCTTTAGCTACTTGTGAGTTGTCATAGTTTTTCAATTTTTATAATTTTTCTACTGTTGGGAGTTTTTTCAAATTTTTGAAACTTAAAAATAGGGTTTGTTTTTGATTTCTGAGAGGTTTTTGCTAATTTTTCGACCTTTTTTGTATTTTTTTTTGGAGTTCTTATAATTTTTTCCAAATTTTGAAGTCTTTAGCTACTTGTGAGTTGTTATAGTTTTTCAATTTTTATAATTTTTCTACTGTTGGGAATTTTTTCTAATTTTTGAAACTTAAAAATAGGGTTTTTTTTTGATTTCAGAGAGGTTTTTGCTAATTTTTCGACCTTTTTTGATATTTTTTTTGGAGGTTTTATAATTTTTTCCTAATTGTGAAGTCTTTAGCTACTTGTGAGTTGTTATAGTTTTTCAATTTTTATAATTTGTCTACTGTTGTGAATTTTTTCAAATTTTTCAAACATAAAAATAGGGGTTTTTTTTGATGTCTGAGAGGTTTTTGCTAATTTTTTGACCTTTTTTGAATTTTTTTGGAGTTTTTATAATTTTTTCCTAATTTTGAAGTCTTTAGCTACATGTGAGTTGTCATAGTTTTTCAATTTTTATAATTTTTCTACTGTTGGGAATTTTTTCAAATTTTTGAAACTTAAAAATAGGGTTTTTTTTTTGATTTCTGAGAGGTTTTTGCTAATTTTTCGACCTTTTTTGAATTTTTTTTGGAGTTTTTATAATTTTTTCCTAATTTTGAAGTCTTTAGCTACTTGTGAGTTGTTATAGTTTTTCAATTTTTATAATTTTTCTACTGTTGGGAATTTTTTCAAATTTTTGAAACTTAAAAATAGGTTTTTTTTTTGATTTCTGAGAGGTTTTTGCTAATTTTTCGACCTTTTTTGAATTTTTTTTAGAGTTTTTATAATTTTTTCCTAATTTTGAAGTCTTTAGCTACTTGTGAGTTGTTATAGTTTTTCAATTTTTATAATTTTTCTACTGTTGGGAATTTTTTCAAATTTTTGAAACTAAAAAATAGGTTTTTTTTTTTTTGATTTCTGATAGGTTTTTGCTAATTTTTCGACCTTTTTTGAATTTTTTTTTGAGTTTTTATAATCTCCTAATTTTGAAGTCTTTAGCTACATGTGAGTTGTTATAGTTTTTCAATTTTTATAATTTTTATAATTTTTCTACTGTTGGGAATTTTTTCAAAATTTTTGAAACTTAAAAATAGGGTTTTTTTTTTTATTTCTGAGAGGTTTTTGCTAATTTTTCGACCTTTTTTGAATTTTTTTGGAGTTTTTATAATTTTTTCCTAATTTTGAAGTCTTTAGCTACTTGTGAGTTGTTATAGTTTTTCTATTTTTATAATTTTTATAATTTTTCTACTGTTGGGAATTTTGTTCAAATTTTTGAAACTTAAAAATAGGGTTTGTTTTTGATTTCTGAGAGGTTTTTGCTAATTTTTCGACCTATTTTGTCTTTTTTTTTGGAGTTTTTATAATTTTTTCCTAATTTTGAAGTCTTTAGCTACTTGTGAGTTGTTATAGTTTTTCAATTTTTATAATTTTTCTACTGTTGGGAATTTTTTCAAATTTTTGAATCTTAAAAATAGGGTTTTTTTTTTGATTTCTGAGAGGTTTTTGCTAATTTTTCGACCTTTTTTGAATTTTTTTTGGAGTTTTTATAATTTTTTCCTAATTTTGAAGTCTTTAGCTACTTGTGAGTTGTTATAGTTTTTCAATTTTTATAATTTTTGCACTATTGGGAATATTTTAAAATTTTTCAAACTTAAAAATAGGGTTTTTTTTTGATGTCTGAGAGGTTTTTGCTAATTTTTTGACCTTTTTTGAAATTTTTTTGGAGTTTTTATAATTTTTTCCTAATTTTGAAGTCTTTAGCTACTTGTGAGTTGTTATAGTTTTTCTATTTTTATAATTTTTATAATTTTTCTACTGTTGGGAATTTTTTCAAATTTTTGAAACTTAAAAATAGGGTTTGTTTTTGATTTCTGAGAGGTTTTTGCTAATTTTTCGACCTATTTTGTCTTTTTTTTTGGAGTTTTTATAATTTTTTCCTAATTTTGAAGTCTTTAGATACTTGTGAGTTGTTATAGTTTTTCAATTTTTATAATTTTTCTACTGTTGGGAATTTTTTCAAATTTTTGAAACTTAAAAATAGGGTTTTTTTTTTGATTTCTGAGAGGTTTTTGCTAATTTTTCGACCTTTTTTGAATTTTTTTTGGAGTTTTTATAATTTTTTCCTAATTTTGAAGTCTTTAGCTACTTGTGAGTTGTTATAGTTTTTCAATTTTTATAATTTTTCCACTATTGGGAATATTTTAAAATTTTTCAAACTTAAAAATAGGGTTTTTTTTTTGATTTCTGAGAGGTTTTTGCTAATTTTTTGACCTTTTTTGAAATTTTTTTGGAGTTTTTATAATTTTTTCCTAATTTTGAAGTCTTTAGCTACTTGTGAGTTGTTATTGTTTTTGAATTTTTATAATTTTTATAATTTTTCTACTGTTGGGAATTTTTTCTAATTTTTGAAACTTAAAAATAGGGTTTTTTTTTGATTTCTGAGAGGTTTTTGCTAATTTTTCGACCTTTTTTGATTTTTTTTTGGAGGTTTTATAATTTTTTCCTAATTGTGAAGTCTTTAGCTACTTGTGAGTTGTTATAGTTTTTCAATTTTTATAATTTGTCTACTGTTGGGAATTTTTTCAAATTTTTCAAACTTAAAAATAGGGTTTTTTTTTGATTTCTGAGAGGTTTTTGCTAGTTTTTCGACCTTTTTCGTATTTTTTTTTTGGAGTTCTTATAATTTTTTCCAAATTTTGAAGTCTTTAGCTACTTGTGAGTTGTCATAGTTTTTCAATTTTTATAATTTTTCTACTGTTGGGAGTTTTTTCAAATTTTTGAATCTTAAAAATAGGGTTTTTTTTTGATTTCTGAGAGGTTTTTGCTAATTTTTCGACCTTTTTTGTATTTTTTTTGGAGTTCTTATAATTTTTTCCAAATTTTGAAGTCTTTAGCTACTTGTGAATTGTTATAGTTTTTCAATTTTTATAATTTTTCTACTGTTGGGAATTTTTTAAAATTTTTGAAACTTAAAAATAGGGTTTTTTTTTTGATTTCTGAGAGGTTTTTGCTAATTTTTCGACCTTTTTTGAATTTTATTTGGTGTTTTTATAATTTTTGCCTAATTTTGAAGTCTTTAGCTACTTGTGAGTTGTTATAGTTTTTCAATTTTTATAATTTTTCAAATGTTGGGAATTTTTTCAAATTTTTGAAACTTAAAAATAGGGTTTTTTTTATTTCTGAGAAGTTTTTGCTAATTTTTCGACCTTTATTGAATTTTTTTTGGAGTTTTTATAATTTTTTCCTAATTTTAAAGTCTTTAGCTACTTGTGAGTTGTCATAGTTTTTCAATTTTTATAATTTTTCTACTGTTGGGAGTTTTTTCAAATTTTTGAAACTTAAAAATAGGGTTCTTTTTTGATTTCTGAGAGGTTTTTGCTAATTTTTCGACCTTTTTTGAATTTTTTTGGAGTTTTTATAATTTTTTCCTAATTTTGAAGTCTTTAGCTACTTGTGAGTTGTTATAGTTTTTCAATTTTTATAATTTGTCTACTGTTGGGAATTTATTCAAATTTTTCAAACATAAAAATAGGGTTTTTTTTTGATGTCTGAGAGGTTTTTGCTAATTTTTTGACCTTTTTTGAATTTTTTTGGAGTTTTTATAATTTTTTCCTAATTTTGAAGTCTTTAGCTACATGTGAGTTGTCATAGTTTTTCAATTTTTATAATTTTTCTACTGTTGGGAATTTTTTCAAATTTTTGAAACTTAAAAATAGAGTTTTTTTTTTTGATTTCTGAGAGGTTTTTGCTAATTTTTCGACCTTTTTTGAATTTTTTTTGGAGTTCTTATAATTTTTTCCAAATTTTGAAGTCTTTAGCTACTTGTGAGTTGTTATAGTTTTTCAATTTTTATAATTTTTCTACTGTTGGGAATTTTTTCAAATTTTTGAAACTTAAAAATAGGGTTTTTTTTTGATTTCTGAGAGGTTTTTTGCTAATTTTTCGACCTTTTTTGAATTTTTTTTGGAGTTTTTATAATTTTTTCCTAATTTTGAAGTCTTTAGCTACTTGTGAGTTGTTATAGTTTTTTCAATTTTTATAATTTTTATAATTTTTCTACTGTTGGGAATTTTTTCAAATTTTTGAAACTTAAAAATAGGGTTTTTTTTTCGATTTCTGAGAGGTTTTTGCTAATTTTTCGACTTTTTTTGATTTTTTTTTGGAGGTTTTATAATTTTTTCCTAATTGTGAAGTCTTTAGCTACTTGTGAGTTGTTATAGTTTTTCAATTTTTATAATTTGTCTACTGTTGGGAATTTTTTCAAATTTTTCAAACATAAAAATAGGGTTTTTTTTTGATGTCTGAGAGGTTTTTGCTAATTTTTTGACCTTTTTTGAATTTTTTTGGAGTTTTTATAATTTTTTCCTAATTTTGAAGTCTTTAGCTACTTGTGAGTTGTCATAGTTTTTCAATTTTTATAATTTTTCTACTGTTGGGAGTTTTTTCAAATTTTTGAATCTTAAAAATAGGGTTTTTTTTTGATTTCTGAGAGGTTTTTGCTAATTTTTCGACCTTTTTTGTATTTTTTTTTGGAGTTCTTATAATTTTTTCCAAATTTTGAAGTCTTTAGCTACTTGTGAGTTGTTATAGTTTTTTAATTTTTATAATTTTTCTACTGTTGGGAATTTTTTCTAATTTTTGAAACTTAAAAATAGGGTTTTTTTTTGATTTCAGAGAGGTTTTTGCTAATTTTTCGACCTTTTTTGAATTTTTTTTGGAGGTTTTATAATTTTTTCCTAATTGTGAAGTCTTTAGCTACTTGTGAGTTGTTAAAGTTTTTCAATTTTTATAATTTGTCTACTGTTGGGAATTTTTTCAAATTTTTCAAACATAAAAATAGGGTTTTTTTTTGATGTCTGAGAGGTTTTTGCTAATTTTTTGACCTTTTTTGAATTTTTTTGGAGTTTTTATAATTTTTTCCAAATTTTGAAGTCTTTAGCTACTTGTGAGTTGTTATAGTTTTTCAATTTTTATAATTTTTCTACTGTTGGGAATTTTTTCAAATTTTTGAAACTTAAAAATAGGGTTTTTTTTTTGATTTCTGAGAGGTTTTTGCTAATTTTTCGACCTTTTTTGAATTATTTTTGTAGTTTTTATAATTTTTTCCTAATTTTGAAGTCTTTAGCTACTTGTGAGTTGTTATAGTTTTTCAATTTTTATAATTTGTCCACTATTGGGAATATTTTCAAATTTTTCAAACTTAAAAATAGGGTTTTTTTTTGATGTCTGAGAGGTTTTTGCTAATTTTTTGACCTTTTTTGAATTTTTTTTGGAGTTTTTATAATTTTTTCCTAATTTTGAAGTCTTTAGCTACTTGTGAGTTGTCATAGTTTTTCAATTTTTATAATTTTTCTACTGTTGGGAGTTTTTTGAAATTTTTGAATCTTAAAACAAAGGTTTTTTTTTATTTCTGAGAAGTTTTCGCTAATTTTTCGACTTTTATTGATTTTTTTTTGGAGTTTTTATAATTTTTTCCTAATTTTGAAGTCTTTAGCTACTTGTGAGTTGTCATAGTTTTTCAATTTTTATAATTTTTCTACTGTTGGGAGTTTTTTCAAATTTTTGAAACTTAAAAATAGGGTTGTTTTTTTGATTTCTGAGAGGTTTTTGCTAATTTTTCGACCTTTTTTGAATTTTTTTTGGAGTTTTTATAATTTTTTCCTAATTTTGAATTTTAGCTACTTGTGAGTTGTTATAGTTTTTCAATTTTTATAATTTGTCTACTGTTGGGAATTTTTTCAAATTTTTCAAACATAAAAATAGGGTTTTTTTTTTATGTCTGAGAGGTTTTTGCTAATTTTTTGACCTTTTTTGAATTTTTTTGGAGTTTTTATAATTTTTTCCTAATTTTGAAGTCTTTAGCTACATGTGAGTTGTCATAGTTTTTCAATTTTTATAATTTTTCTACTGTTGGGAATTTTTTCAAATTTTTGAAACTTAAAAATAGGGTTTTTTTTTTGATTTCTGAGAGGTTTTTGCTAATTTTTTGACCTTTTTTGAATTTTTTTGGAGTTTTTATAATTTTTTCCTAATTTTGAAGTCTTTAGCTACTTGTGAGTTGTTATAGTTTTTCAATTTTTATAATTTTTCTACTGTTGGGAATTTTTTCAAATTTTTGAAACTTAAAAATAGGGTTTTTTTTTTGATTTCTGAGAGGTTTTTGCTAATTTTTCGACCTTTTTTGAATTTTTTTTGGAGTTTTTATAATTTTTTCCTAATTTTGAAGTCTTTAGCTACTTGTGAGTTGTTATAGTTTTTCAATTTTTATAATTTTTCTACTGTTGGGAATTTTTAAAAATTTTTGAAACTTAAAAATAGGTTTTTTTTTTTGATTTCTGAGAGGTTTTTGCTAATTTTTCGAACTTTTTTGAATTTTTTTTGGAGTTTTTATAATTTTTTCCTAATTTTGAAGTCTTTAGCTACTTGTGTGTTGTCATAGTTTTTCAATTTTTATAATTTTTCTACTGTTGGGAGTTTTTTCAAATTTTTGAATCTTAAAAATAGGGGTTTTTTTTTATTTCTGAGAGGTTTTTGCTAATTTTTCGACCTTTTTTGAATTTTTTTTGGAGTTTTTATAATTTTTTCCTAATTTTGAAGTCTTTAGCTACTTGTGAGTTGTTATAGTTTTTCAATTTTTATAATTTTTCTACTGTTGGGAATTTTTTAAAATTTTTTAAACTTAAAAATAGGGTTTTTTTTTGATTTCTGAGAGGTTTTTGCTAATTTTTCGACCTTTTTTGAATTTTTTTTGGAGTTTTTATAATTTTTTCCTAATTTTGAAGTCTTTAGCTACTTGTGAGTTGTTATAGTTTTTCAATTTTTATAATTTTTCTACTGTTGGGAATTTTTTCAAATTTTTGAAACTTAAAAATAGGTTTTTTTTTTTGATTTCTGAGAGGTTTTTGCTAATTTTTCGACCTTTTTTGAATTTTTTTTAGAGTTTTTATAATTTTTTCCTAATTTTGAAGTCTTTAGCTACTTGTGAGTTGTTATAGTTTTTCAATTTTTATAATTTTTCTACAGTTGGGAATTTTTTCAAATTTTTGAAACTTAAAAATAGGTTTTTTTTTTTTTGATTTCTGATAGGTTTTTGCTAATTTTTCGACCTTTTTTGAATTTTTTTTGGAGTTTTTATAATCTCCTAATTTTGAAGTCTTTAGCTACTTGTGAGTTGTTATAGTTTTTCAATTTTTATAATTTGTCCACTATTGGGAATATTTTCAAATTTTTCAAACTTAAAAATAGGGTTTTTTTTTGATGTCTGAGAGGTTTTTGCTAATTTTTTGACCTTTTTTGAATTTTTTTTGGAGTTTTTATAATTTTTTCCTAATTTTGAAGTCTTTAGCTACTTGTGAGTTGTCATAGTTTTTCAATTTTTATAATTTTTCTACTGTTGGGAGTTTTTTGAAATTTTTGAATCTTAAAAAAAAGGTTTTTTTTTATTTCTGAGAGGTTTTCGCTAATTTTTCGACCTTTTTTGAATTTTTTTTGGAGTTTTTATAATTTTTTCCTAATTTTGAATTTTATCTACTTGTGAATTGTTATAGTTTTTCAATGTTTATAATTTTTCTATTGTTGGGAACTTTTTCAAATTTTTGAAACTTAAAAATAGGGTTTTTTTTTTGATTTCTGAGAGGTTTTTGCTAATTTTTCGACCTTTTTTGTATTTTTTTTGGAGTTCTTATAATTTTTTCCAAATTTTGAAGTCTTTAGCTACTTGTGAGTTGTTATAGTTTTTCAATTTTTATAATTTTTCTACTGTTGGGAATTTTTTCAAATTTTTGAAACTTAAAAATAGGGTTTTTTTTTGATTTCTGAGAGGTTTTTGCTAATTTTTCGACCTTTTTTGAATTTTTTTTGGAGTTTTTATAATTTTTTCCTAATTTTGAAGTCTTTAGCTACTTGTGAGTTGTTATAGTTTTTCAATTTTTATAATTTTTCTACTGTTGGGAATTTTTTAAAATTTTTGAAACTTAAAAATAGGTTTTTTTTTTTGATTTCTGAGAGGTTTTTGCTAATTTTTCGAACTTTTTTGAATTTTTTTTGGAGTTTTTATAATTTTTTCCTAATTTTGAAGTCTTTAGCTACTTGTGAGTTGTCATAGTTTTTCAATTTTCATAATTTTTTCTACTGTTGGGAGTTTTTTCAAATTTTTGAATCTTAAAAATAGGGTTTTTTTTTTTTTCTGAGAGGTTTTTGCTAATTTTTCGACCTTTTTTGAATTTTTTTTGGAGTTTTTATAATTTTTTCCTAATTTTGAAGTCTTTAGCTACTTGTGAGTTGTTATAGTTTTTCAATTTTTATAATTTTTCTACTGTTGGGAATTTTTTAAAATTTTTTAAACTTAAAAATAGGGTTTTTTTTTGATTTCTGAGAGGTTTTTGCTAATTTTTCGACCTTTTTTGAATTTTTTTTTGGAGTTTTTATAATTTTTTCCTAATTTTGAAGTCTTTAGCTACTTGTGAGTTGTTATAGTTTTTCAATTTTTATAATTTTTCTACTGTTGGGAATTTTTTCAAATTTTTGAAACTTAAAAATAGGTTTTTTTTTTGATTTCTGAGAGGTTTTTGCTAATTTTTCGACCTTTTTTGAATTTTTTTTAGAGTTTTTATAATTTTTTCCTAATTTTGAAGTCTTTAGCTACTTGTGAGTTGTTATAGTTTTTCAATTTTTATAATTTTTCTACTGTTGGGAATTTTTTCAAATTTTTGAAACTTAAAAATAGGTTTTTTTTTTTTGATTTCTGATAGGTTTTTGCTAATTTTTCGACCTTTTTTGAATTTTTTTTTGAGTTTTTATAATCTCCTAATTTTGAAGTCTTTAGCTACTTGTGAGTTGTTATAGTTTTTCTATTTTTATAATTTTTATAATTTTTCTACAGTTGGGAATTTTTTCAAATTTTTGAAACTTAAAAATAGGGTTTGTTTTTGATTTCTGAGAGGTTTTTGCTAATTTTTCGACCTTTTTTGAATTTTTTTTGGAGTTTTTATAATTTTTTCCTAATTTTGAAGTCTTTAGCTACTTGTGAGTTGTTATTGTTTTTGAATTTTTATAATTTTTCTACTGTTGGGAATTTTTTCTAATTTTTGAAACTTAAAAATAGGGTTTTTTTTTGATTTCTGAGAGGTTTTTGCTAATTTTTCGACCTTTTTTGATTTTTTTTTGGAGGTTTTATAATTTTTTCCTAATTGTGAAGTCTTTAGCTACTTGTGAATTGTTATAGTTTTTCAATTTTTATAATTTGTCTACTGTTGGGAATTTTTTCAAATTTTTCAAACATAAAAATAGGGTTTTTTTTTGATGTCTGAGAGGTTTTTGCTAATTTTTTGACCTTTTTTGAATTTTTTTGGAGTTTTTATAATTTTTTCCTAATTTTGAAGTCTTTAGCTACTTGTGAGTTGTCATAGTTTTTCAATTTTTATAATTTTTCTACTGTTGGGAGTTTTTTCAAATTTTTGAATCTTAAAAATAGGGTTTTTTTTTGATTTCTGAGAGGTTTTTGCTAATTTTTCGACCTTTTTTGTATTTTTTTTGGAGTTCTTATAATTTTTTCAAAATTTTGAAGTCTTTAGCTACTTGTGAATTGTTATAGTTTTTCAATTTTTATAATTTTTCTACTGTTGGGAATTTTTTAAAATTTTTGAAACTTAAAAATAGGGTTTTTTTTTGATTTCTGAGAGGTTTTTGCTAATTTTTGACCTTTTTTGAATTTTATTTGGAGTTTTTATAATTTTTGCCTAATTTTGAAGTCTTTAGCTACTTGTGAGTTGTTATAGTTTTTCAATTTTTATAATTTTTCTACTGTTGGGAATTTTTTCAAATTTTTGAAACTTAAAAATAGGGTTTTTTTTTGATTTCTGAGAAGTTTTTGCTAATTTTTCGACTTTTATTGATTTTTTTTTGAAGTTTTTATAATTTTTTCCTAATTTTGAAGTCTTTAGCTACTTGTGAGTTGTCATAGTTTTTCAATTTTTATAATTTTTCTACTGTTGGGAGTTTTTTCAAATTTTTGAAACTTAAAAATAGGGTTGTTTTTTTGATTTCTGAGAGGTTTTTGCTAATTTTTCGACCTTTTTTGAATTTTTTTTGGAGTTTTTATAATTTTTTCCTAATTTTGAATTTTAGCTACTTGTGAGTTGTTATAGTTTTTCAATTTTTATAATTTGTCTACTGTTGGGAATTTTTTCAAATTTTTCAAACATAAAAATAGGGTTTTTTTTTGATTTCTGAGAGGTTTTTGCTAATTTTTCGACCTTTTTTGAATTTTTTTTGGAGTTTTTATAATTTTTTCCTAATTTTGAAGTCTTTAGCTACTTGTGAGTTGTTATAGTTTTTCAATTTTTATAATTTTTCTACTGTTGGGAATTTTTTAAAATTTTTGAAACTTAAAAATAGGTTTTTTTTTTTGATTTCTGAGAGGTTTTTGCTAATTTTTCGAACTTTTTTGAATTTTTTTTGGAGTTTTTATAATTTTTTCCTAATTTTGAAGTCTTTAGCTACTTGTGAGTTGTCATAGTTTTTCAATTTTTATAATTTTTTCTACTGTTGGGAGTTTTTTCAAATTTTTGAATCTTAAAAATAGGGTTTTTTTTTTTTCTGAGAGGTTTTTGCTAATTTTTCGACCTTTTTTGAATTTTTTTTGGAGTTTTTATAATTTTTTCCTAATTTTGAAGTCTTTAGCTACTTGTGAGTTGTTATAGTTTTTCAATTTTTATAATTTTTCTACTGTTGGGAATTTTTTAAAATTTTTTAAACTTAAAAATAGGGTTTTTTTTTGATTTCTGAGAGGTTTTTGCTAATTTTTCGACCTTTTTTGAATTTTTTTTTGGAGTTTTTATAATTTTTTCCTAATTTTGAAGTCTTTAGCTACTTGTGAGTTGTTATAGTTTTTCAATTTTTATAATTTTTCTACTGTTGGGAATTTTTTCAAATTTTTGAAACTTAAAAATAGGTTTTTTTTTTGATTTCTGAGAGGTTTTTGCTAATTTTTCGACCTTTTTTGTATTTTTTTTGGAGTTCTTATAATTTTTTCCAAATTTTGAAGTCTTTAGCTACTTGTGAGTTGTTATAGTTTTTCAATTTTTATAATTTTTCTACTGTTGGGAATTTTTTCAAATTTTTGAAACTTAAAAATAGGGTTTTTTTTTGATTTCTGAGAGGTTTTTGCTAATTTTTCGACCTTTTTTGAATTTTTTTTGGAGTTTTTATAATTTTTTCCTAATTTTGAAGTCTTTAGCTACTTGTGAGTTGTTATAGTTTTTCAATTTTTATAATTTTTCTACTGTTGGGAATTTTTTAAAATTTTTGAAACTTAAAAATAGGTTTTTTTTTTTGATTTCTGAGAGGTTTTTGCTAATTTTTCGAACTTTTTTGAATTTTTTTTGGAGTTTTTATAATTTTTTCCTAATTTTGAAGTCTTTAGCTACTTGTGAGTTGTCATAGTTTTTCAATTTTCATAATTTTTTCTACTGTTGGGAGTTTTTTCAAATTTTTGAATCTTAAAAATAGGGTTTTTTTTTTTTTTTGAGAGGTTTTTGCTAATTTTTCGACCTTTTTTGAATTTTTTTTGGAGTTTTTATAATTTTTTCCTAATTTTGAAGTCTTTAGCTACTTGTGAGTTGTTATAGTTTTTCAATTTTTATAATTTTTCTACTGTTGCGAATTTTTTAAAATTTTTTAAACTTAAAAATAGGGTTTTTTTTTGATTTCTGAGAGGTTTTTGCTAATTTTTCGACCTTTTTTGAATTTTTTTTTGGAGTTTTTATAATTTTTTCCTAATTTTGAAGTCTTTAGCTACTTGTGAGTTGTTATAGTTTTTCAATTTTTATAATTTTTCTACTGTTGGGAATTTTTTCAAATTTTTGAAACTTAAAAATAGGTTTTTTTTTTGATTTCTGAGAGGTTTTTGCTAATTTTTCGACCTTTTTTGAATTTTTTTTAGAGTTTTTATAATTTTTTCCTAATTTTGAAGTCTTTAGCTACTTGTGAGTTGTTATAGTTTTTCAATTTTTATAATTTTTCTACTGTTGGGAATTTTTTCAAATTTTTGAAACTTAAAAATAGGTTTTTTTTTTTTGATTTCTGATAGGTTTTTGCTAATTTTTCGACCTTTTTTGAATTTTTTTTTGAGTTTTTATAATCTCCTAATTTTGAAGTCTTTAGCTACTTGTGAGTTGTTATAGTTTTTCTATTTTTATAATTTTTATAATTTTTCTACAGTTGGGAATTTTTTCAAATTTTTGAAACTTAAAAATAGGGTTTGTTTTTGATTTCTGAGAGGTTTTTGCTAATTTTTCGACCTTTTTTGAATTTTTTTTGGAGTTTTTATAATTTTTTCCTAATTTTGAAGTCTTTAGCTACTTGTGAGTTGTTATTGTTTTTGAATTTTTATAATTTTTCTACTGTTGGGAATTTTTTCTAATTTTTGAAACTTAAAAATAGGGTTTTTTTTTGATTTCTGAGAGGTTTTTGCTAATTTTTCGACCTTTTTTGATTTTTTTTTGGAGGTTTTATAATTTTTTCCTAATTGTGAAGTCTTTAGCTACTTGTGAATTGTTATAGTTTTTCAATTTTTATAATTTGTCTACTGTTGGGAATTTTTTCAAATTTTTCAAACATAAAAATAGGGTTTTTTTTTGATGTCTGAGAGGTTTTTGCTAATTTTTTGACCTTTTTTGAATTTTTTTGGAGTTTTTATAATTTTTTCCTAATTTTGAAGTCTTTAGCTACTTGTGAGTTGTCATAGTTTTTCAATTTTTATAATTTTTCTACTGTTGGGAGTTTTTTCAAATTTTTGAATCTTAAAAATAGGGTTTTTTTTTGATTTCTGAGAGGTTTTTGCTAATTTTTCGACCTTTTTTGTATTTTTTTTGGAGTTCTTATAATTTTTTCAAAATTTTGAAGTCTTTAGCTACTTGTGAATTGTTATAGTTTTTCAATTTTTATAATTTTTCTACTGTTGGGAATTTTTTAAAATTTTTGAAACTTAAAAATAGGGTTTTTTTTTGATTTCTGAGAGGTTTTTGCTAATTTTTGACCTTTTTTGAATTTTATTTGGAGTTTTTATAATTTTTGCCTAATTTTGAAGTCTTTAGCTACTTGTGAGTTGTTATAGTTTTTCAATTTTTATAATTTTTCTACTGTTGGGAATTTTTTCAAATTTTTGAAACTTAAAAATAGGGTTTTTTTTTGATTTCTGAGAAGTTTTTGCTAATTTTTCGACTTTTATTGATTTTTTTTTGGAGTTTTTATAATTTTTTCCTAATTTTGAAGTCTTTAGCTACTTGTGAGTTGTCATAGTTTTTCAATTTTTATAATTTTTCTACTGTTGGGAGTTTTTTCAAATTTTTGAAACTTAAAAATAGGGTTGTTTTTTTGATTTCTGAGAGGTTTTTGCTAATTTTTCGACCTTTTTTGAATTTTTTTTGGAGTTTTTATAATTTTTTCCTAATTTTGAATTTTAGCTACTTGTGAGTTGTTATAGTTTTTCAATTTTTATAATTTGTCTACTGTTGGGAATTTTTTCAAATTTTTCAAACATAAAAATAGGGTTTTTTTTTGATTTCTGAGAGGTTTTTGCTAATTTTTCGACCTTTTTTGAATTTTTTTTGGAGTTTTTATAATTTTTTCCTAATTTTGAAGTCTTTAGCTACTTGTGAGTTGTTATAGTTTTTCAATTTTTATAATTTTTCTACTGTTGGGAATTTTTTAAAATTTTTGAAACTTAAAAATAGGTTTTTTTTTTTGATTTCTGAGAGGTTTTTGCTAATTTTTCGAACTTTTTTGAATTTTTTTTGGAGTTTTTATAATTTTTTCCTAATTTTGAAGTCTTTAGCTACTTGTGAGTTGTCATAGTTTTTCAATTTTTATAATTTTTTCTACTGTTGGGAGTTTTTTCAAATTTTTGAATCTTAAAAATAGGGTTTTTTTTTTTTCTGAGAGGTTTTTGCTAATTTTTCGACCTTTTTTGAATTTTTTTTGGAGTTTTTATAATTTTTTCCTAATTTTGAAGTCTTTAGCTACTTGTGAGTTGTTATAGTTTTTCAATTTTTATAATTTTTCTACTGTTGGGAATTTTTTAAAATTTTTTAAACTTAAAAATAGGGTTTTTTTTTGATTTCTGAGAGGTTTTTGCTAATTTTTCGACCTTTTTTGAATTTTTTTTTGGAGTTTTTATAATTTTTTCCTAATTTTGAAGTCTTTAGCTACTTGTGAGTTGTTATAGTTTTTCAATTTTTATAATTTTTCTACTGTTGGGAATTTTTTCAAATTTTTGAAACTTAAAAATAGGTTTTTTTTTTGATTTCTGAGAGGTTTTTGCTAATTTTTCGACCTTTTTTGAATTTTTTTTAGAGTTTTTATAATTTTTTCCTAATTTTGAAGTCTTTAGCTACTTGTGAGTTGTTATAGTTTTTCAATTTTTATAATTTTTCTACTGTTGGGAATTTTTTCAAATTTTTGAAACTTAAAAATAGGTTTTTTTTTTTTGATTTCTGATAGGTTTTTGCTAATTTTTCGACCTTTTTTGAATTTTTTTTTGAGTTTTTATAATCTCCTAATTTTGAAGTCTTTAGCTACTTGTGAGTTGTTATAGTTTTTCAATTTTTATAATTTTTATAATTTTTCTACTGTTCTGAATTTTTTCAAAATTTTTGAAACTTAAAAATAGGGTTTTTTTTTTATTTCTGAGAGGTTTTTGCTAATTTTTCGACCTTTTTTGAATTTTTTTGGAGTTTTTATAATTTTTTCCTAATTTTGAAGTCTTTAGCTACTTGTGAGTTGTTATAGTTTTTCTATTTTTATAATTTTTATAATTTTTCTACAGTTGGGAATTTTTTCAAATTTTTGAAACTTAAAAATAGGGTTTGTTTTTGATTTCTGAGAGGTTTTTGCTAATTTTTCGACCTTTTTTGAATTTTTTTTGGAGTTTTTATAATTTTTTCCTAATTTTGAAGTCTTTAGCTACTTGTGAGTTGTTATTGTTTTTGAATTTTTATAATTTTTCTACTGTTGGGAATTTTTTCTAATTTTTGAAACTTAAAAATAGGGTTTTTTTTTGATTTCTGAGAGGTTTTTGCTAATTTTTCGACCTTTTTTGATTTTTTTTTGGAGGTTTTATAATTTTTTCCTAATTGTGAAGTCTTTAGCTACTTGTGAATTGTTATAGTTTTTCAATTTTTATAATTTGTCTACTGTTGGGAATTTTTTCAAATTTTTCAAACATAAAAATAGGGTTTTTTTTTGATGTCTGAGAGGTTTTTGCTAATTTTTTGACCTTTTTTGAATTTTTTTGGAGTTTTTATAATTTTTTCCTAATTTTGAAGTCTTTAGCTACTTGTGAGTTGTCATAGTTTTTCAATTTTTATAATTTTTCTACTGTTGGGAGTTTTTTCAAATTTTTGAATCTTAAAAATAGGGTTTTTTTTTGATTTCTGAGAGGTTTTTGCTAATTTTTCGACCTTTTTTGTATTTTTTTTGGAGTTCTTATAATTTTTTCAAAATTTTGAAGTCTTTAGCTACTTGTGAATTGTTATAGTTTTTCAATTTTTATAATTTTTCTACTGTTGGGAATTTTTTAAAATTTTTGAAACTTAAAAATAGGGTTTTTTTTTGATTTCTGAGAGGTTTTTGCTAATTTTTGACCTTTTTTGAATTTTATTTGGAGTTTTTATAATTTTTGCCTAATTTTGAAGTCTTTAGCTACTTGTGAGTTGTTATAGTTTTTCAATTTTTATAATTTTTCTACTGTTGGGAATTTTTTCAAATTTTTGAAACTTAAAAATAGGGTTTTTTTTTGATTTCTGAGAAGTTTTTGCTAATTTTTCGACTTTTATTGATTTTTTTTTGGAGTTTTTATAATTTTTTCCTAATTTTGAAGTCTTTAGCTACTTGTGAGTTGTCATAGTTTTTCAATTTTTATAATTTTTCTACTGTTGGGAGTTTTTTCAAATTTTTGAAACTTAAAAATAGGGTTGTTTTTTTGATTTCTGAGAGGTTTTTGCTAATTTTTCGACCTTTTTTGAATTTTTTTTGGAGTTTTTATAATTTTTTCCTAATTTTGAATTTTAGCTACTTGTGAGTTGTTATAGTTTTTCAATTTTTATAATTTGTCTACTGTTGGGAATTTTTTCAAATTTTTCAAACATAAAAATAGGGTTTTTTTTTTTATGTCTGAGAGGTTTTTGCTAATTTTTTGACCTTTTTTGAATTTTTTTGAAGTTTTTATAATTTTTTCCTAATTTTGAAGTCTTTAGCTACATGTGAGTTGTCATAGTTTTTCAATTTTTATAATTTTTCTACTGTTGGGAATTTTTTCAAATTTTTGAAACTTAAAAATAGGGTTTTTTTTTTGATTTCTGAGAGGTTTTTGCTTATTTTTCGACCTTTTTTGAATTTTTTTTGGAGTTCTTATAATTTTTTCCAAATTTTGAAGTCTTTAGCTACTTGTGAGTTGTTATAGTTTTTCAATTTTTATAATTTTTCTACTGTTGGGTATTTTTTCAAATTTTTGAAACTTAAAAATAGGGTTTTTTTTTTGATTTCTGTGAGGTTTTTGCTAATTTTTCGACCTTTTTTGAATTTTTTTTGGAGTTTTTATAATTTTTTCCTAATTTTGAAGTCTTTAGCTACTTGTGAGTTGTTATAGTTTTTCAATTTTTATAATTTTTATAATTTTTCTACTGTTGGGAATTTTTTCAAATTTTTGAAACTTAAAAATAGGGTTTTTTTTTCGATTTCTGAGAGGTTTTTGCTAATTTTTCGACTTTTTTTGATTTTTTTTTGGAGGTTTTATAATTTTTTCCTAATTGTGAAGTCTTTAGCTACTTGTGAGTTGTTATAGTTTTTCAATTTTTATAATTTGTCTACTGTTGGGAATTTTTTCAAATTTTTCAAACATAAAAATAGGGTTTTTTTTTGATGTCTGAGAGGTTTTTGCTAATTTTTTGACCTTTTTTGAATTTTTTTGGAGTTTTTATAATTTTTTCCTAATTTTGAAGTCTTTAGCTACTTGTGAGTTGTTATTGTTTTTGAATTTTTATAATTTTTCTACTGTTGGGAATTTTTTCTAATTTTTGAAACTTAAAAATAGGGTTTTTTTTTGATTTCAGAGAGGTTTTTGCTAATTTTTCGACCTTTTTTGATATTTTTTTTGGAGGTTTTATAATTTTTTCCTAATTGTGAAGTCTTTAGCTACTTGTGAGTTGTTATAGTTTTTCAATTTTTATAATTTTTCTACTGTTGGGAGTTTTTTCAAATTTTTGAATCTTAAAAATAAGATTTTTTTTTGATTTCTGAGAGGTTTTTGCTAATTTTTCGACCTTTTTTGAATTTTTTTTGGAGTTTTTATAATTTTTTCCTAATTTTGAAGTCTTTAGCTACTTGTGAGTTGTTATAGTTTTTCAATTTTTATAATTTTTATAATTTTTCTACTGTTGGGAATTTTTTCAAATTTTTGAAACTTAAAAATAGGGTTTTTTTTTTATTTCTGAGAGGTTTTTGCTAATTTTTCGACCTTTTTTGAATTTTTTTTGGAGTTTTTATAATTTTTTCCTAATTTTGAAGTCTTTAGCTACTTGTGAGTTGTTATAGTTTTTCAATTTTTATAATTTTTATAATTTTTCTACTGTTGGGAATTTTTTCAAATTTTTTAAACTTAAAAATAGGGTTTTTTTTTCGATTTCTGAGAGGTTTTTGCTAATTTTTCGACTTTTTTTGATTTTTTTTTGGAGGTTTTATAATTTTTTCCTAATTGTGAAGTCTTTAGCTACTTGTGAGTTGTTATAGTTTTTCAATTTTTATAATTTGTCTACTGTTGGGAATTTTTTCAAATTTTTCAAACATAAAAATAGGGTTTTTTTTTGATGTCTGAGAGGTTTTTGCTAATTTTTTGACCTTTTTTGAATTTTTTTGGAGTTTTTATAATTTTTTCCTAATTTTGAAGTCTTTAGCTACTTGTGAGTTGTTATAGTTTTTCAATTTTTATAATTTTTCTACTGTTGGGAATTTTTTCTAATTTTTGAAACTTAAAAATAGGGTTTTTTTTTGATTTCAGAGAGGTTTTTGCTAATTTTTCGACCTTTTTTGATATTTTTTTTGGAGGTTTTATAATTTTTTCCTAATTGTGAAGTCTTTAGCTACTTGTGAGTTGTTATAGTTTTTCAATTTTTATAATTTTTCTACTGTTGGGAGTTTTTTCAAATTTTTGAATCTTAAAAATAAGATTTTTTTTTGATTTCTGAGAGGTTTTTGCTAATTTTTCGACCTTTTTTGAATTTTTTTTGGAGTTTTTATAATTTTTTCCTAATTTTGAAGTCTTTAGCTACTTGTGAGTTGTTATTGTTTTTGAATTTTTATAATTTTTATAATTTTTCTACTGTTGGGAATTTTTTCTAATTTTTGAAACTTAAAAATAGGGTTTTTTTTTGATTTCTGAGAGGTTTTTGCTAATTTTTCGACCTTTTTTGATTTTTTTTTGGAGGTTTTATAATTTTTTCCTAATTGTGAAGTCTTTAGCTACTTGTGAGTTGTTATAGTTTTTCAATTTTTATAATTTGTCTACTGTTGGGAATTTTTTCAAATTTTTCAAACATAAAAATAGGGTTTTTTTTTGATGTCTGAGAGGTTTTTGCTAATTTTTTGACCTTTTTTGAATTTTTTTGGAGTTTTTATAATTTTTTCCTAATTTTGAAGTCTTTAGCTACATGTGAGTTGTCATAGTTTTTCAATTTTTATAATTTTTCTACTGTTGGGAATTTTTTCAAATTTTTGAAACTTAAAAATAGGGTTTTTTTTTTGATTTCTGAGAGGTTTTTGCTAATTTTTCGACCTTTTTTGAATTTTTTTTGGAGTTCTTATAATTTTTTCCAAATTTTGAAGTCTTTAGCTACTTGTGAGTTGTTATAGTTTTTCAATTTTTATAATTTTTCTACTGTTGGGAATTTTTTCAAATTTTTGAAACTTAAAAATAGGGTTTTTTTTTGATGTCTGAGAGGTTTTTGCTAATTTTTTGACCTTTTTTGAATTTTTTTGGAGTTTTTATAATTGTTTCCTAATTTTGAAGTCTTTAGCTACTTGTGAGTTGTTATAGTTTTTCAATTTTTATAATTTTTCTACTGTTGGGAGTTTTTTCAAATTTTTGAATCTTAAAAATAAGATTTTTTTTTGATTTCTGAGAGGTTTTTGCTAGTTTTTCGACCTTTTTTGTATTTTTTTTTGGAGTTCTTATAATTTTTTCCAAATTTTGAAGTCTTTAGCTACTTGTGAGTTGTTATAGTTTTGCAATTTTTATAATTTTTCTACTGTTGGGAATTTTTTAAAATTTTTTAAACTTAAAAATAGGGTTTTTTTTTAATTTCAGAGAAGTTTTTGCTAATTTTTCGACCTTTTTTGAATTTTTTTTGGAGTTTTTATAATTTTTGCCTAATTTTGAAGTCTTTAGCTACTTGTGAGTTGTTATAGTTTTTCAATTTTTATAATTTTTCTACTGTTGGGAATTTTTTCAAATTTTTGAATCTTAAAAATAGTGTTTGTTTTTGATTTCTGAGAGGTTTTTGCTAATTTTTCGACCTTTTTTGAATTTTTTTTGGAGTTTTTATAATTTTTTCCTAATTTTGAAGTCTTTAGCTACTTGTGAGTTGTTATTGTTTTTGAATTTTTATAATTTTTCTACTGTTGGGAATTTTTTCTAATTTTTGAAACTTAAAAATAGGGTTTTTTTTTTGATTTCTGAGAGGTTTTTGCTAATTTTTCGACCTTTTTTGATTTTTTTTGGAGGTTTTATAATTTTTTCCTAATTGTGAAGTCTTTAGCTACTTGTGAGTTGTTATAGTTTTTCAATTTTTATAATTTGTCTACTGTTGGGAATTTTTTCAAATTTTTCAAACATAAAAATAGGGTTTTTTTTTGATGTCTGAGAGGTTTTTGCTAATTTTTTGACCTTTTTTGAATTTTTTTGGAGTTTTTATAATTTTTTCCTAATTTTGAAGTCTTTAGCTACTTGTGAGTTGTCATAGTTTTTCAATTTTTATAATTTTTCTACTGTTGGGAGTTTTTTCAAATTTTTGAATATTAAAAATAGGGTTTTTTTTTGATTTCTGAGAGGTTTTTGCTAATTTTTCGACCTTTTTTGTATTTTTTTTTGGAGTTCTTATAATTTTTTCCAAATTTTGAAGTCTTTAGCTACTTGTGAGATGTTATAGTTTTTCAATTTTTATAATTTTTCTACTGTTGGGAATTTTTTAAAATTTTTTAAACTTATAAATAGGGTTTTTTTTTTATTTCTGAGAGGTTTGTGCTAATTTTTCGACCTTTTTTGAATTTTTTTTGGTGTTTTTATAATTTTTTCCTAATTTTGAAGTCTTTAGCTACTTGTGAGTTGTTATAGTTTTTCAATTTTTATAATTTTAATAATTTTTATAATTTTTCTACTGTTGGGAATTTTTTCAAATTTTTGAAACTTAAAAACTTTTTTGAATTTTTTTTGGAGTTTTTATAATTTTTTCCTAATTTTGAAGTCTTTAGCTACTTGTGAGTTGTCATAGTTTTTCAATTTTTATAATTTTTCTACTGTTGGGAGTTTTTTCAAATTTTTGAATCTTAAAAATAGGGTTTTTTTTTTTGATTTCTGAGAGGTTTTTGCTAATTTTTCGACCTTTTCTGTATTTTTTTTGGAGTTCTCATAATTTTTTCCAAATTTTGAAGTCTCTAGCTACTTGTGAGTTGTTATAGTTTTTCAATTTTTATAATTTTTCTACTGTTGGGAATTTTTTCAAATTTTTGAAACTTTAAAATAGGGTTTTTTTTTGATTTCTGAGAGGTTTTTGCTAATTTTTCGAGCTTTTTTGAACTTTTTTTGGAGTTCTTATAATTTTTTCCTAATTTTGAATTTTAGCTACTTGTGAGTTGTTATAGTTTTTCAATTTTTATAATTTTTCTACTGTTGGGAATTTTTTCAAATTTTTGAAACTTAAAAATAGGGTTTTTTTTTTGATTTCAGAGAGGTTTTTGCTAATTTTTCGACATTTTCTGTATTTTTTTTGGAGTTGTTATAATTTTTTCCAAATTTTGACGTCTTTAGCTACTTGTGAGTTGTTATAGTTTTTCAATTTTTATAATTTTTCTACTGTTGGGAATTTTTTCAAATTTTTGAAACTTAAAAATAGGGTTTTTTTTTTGATTTCTGAGAGGTTTTTGCTAATTTTTTGACATTTTCTGTATTTTTTTTGGAGTTGTTATAATTTTTTCCAAATTTTGAAGTCTTTAGCTACTTGTGAGTTGTTATAGTTTTTCAATTTTTATAATTTTTCTACTGTTGGGAATTTTTTCAAATTTTTGAAACTTAAAAATAGGGTTTTTTTTTTGATTTCTGAGAGGTTTTTGCTAATTTTTCGACCTTTTATGAATTTTTTTTGGAGTTCTTATAATTTTTTCCAAATTTTGAAGTCTTTAGCTACTTGTGAGTTGTTATAGTTTTTCAATTTTTATAATTTTTCTACTGTTGGGAATTTTTTCAAATTTTTGAAACTTAAAAATAGGGTTTTTTTTTTGATTTCTGAGAGGTTTTTGCTAATTTTTCGACATTTTCTGTATTTTTTTTGGAGTTGTTATAATTTTTTCCAAATTTTGAAGTCTTTAGATACTTGTGAGTTGTTATTGTTTTTGAATTTTTATAATTTTTATAATTTTTCTACTGTTGGGAGTTTTTTCTAATTTTTGAAACTTAAAAATAGGGTTTTTTTTTGATTTCTGAGAGGTTTTTGCTAATTTTTCGACCTTTTTTGATTTTTTTTTGGAGGTTTTATAATTTTTTCCTAATTGTGAAGTCTTTAGCTACTTGTGAGTTGTTATAGTTTTTCAATTTTTATAATTTGTCTACTGTTGGGAATTTTTTCAAATTTTTCAAACATAAAAATAGGGTTTTTTTTTATGTCTGAGAGGTTTTTGCTAATTTTTTGACCTTTTTTGAATTTTTTTGGAGTTTTTATAATTTTTTCCTAATTTTGAAGTCTTTAGCTACTTGTGAGTTGTCATAGTTTTTCAATTTTTATAATTTTTCTACTGTTGGGAGTTTTTTCAAATTTTTGAAACTTAAAAATAGGGTTTTTTTTTTGATTTCTGAGAGGTTTTTGCTAATTTTTCGACCTTTTTTGTATTTTTTTTTGGAGTTCTTATAATTTTTTCCAAATTTTGAAGTCTTTAGCTACTTGTGAGTTGTTATAGTTTTTCAATTTTTATAATTTTTCTACTGTTGGGAATTTTTTAAAATTTTTTAAACTTATAAATAGGGTTTTTTTTGATTTCTGAGAGGTTTTTGCTAATTTTTCGACCTTTTTTGAATTTTTTTTGGTGTTTTTATAATTTTTTCCTAATTTTGAAGTCTTTAGCTACTTGTGACTTGTTATAGTTTTTCAATTTTTATAATTTTAATAATTTTTATAATTTTTCTACTGTTGGGAATTTTTTCAAATTTTTGAAACTTAAAAACTTTTTTGAATTTTTTATGGAGTTTTTATAATTTTTTCCTAATTTTGAAGTCTTTAGATACTTGTGAGTTGTCATAGTTTTTCAATTTTTATAATTTTTCTACTGTTGTGAGTTTTTTCAAATTTTTGAATCTTAAAAATAGGGTGTTTTTTTTTGATTTCTGAGAGGTTTTTGCTAATTTTTCGACCTTTTCTGTATTTTTTTTGGAGTTCTCATAATTTTTTCCAAATTTTGAAGTCTTTAGCTACTTGTGAGTTGTTATAGTTTTTCAATTTTTATAATTTTTCTACTGTTGGGAATTTTTTCAAATTTTTGAAACTTAAAAATAGGGTTTTTTTTTTGATTTCTGAGAGGTTTTTGCTAATTTTTCGACCTTTTTTGAACTTTTTTTGGAGTTCTTATAATTTTTTCCTAATTTTGAATTTTAGCTACTTGTGAGTTGTTATAGTTTTTCAATTTTTATAATTTTTCTACTGTTGGGAATTTTTCCAAATTTTTGAAACTTAAAAATAGGGTTTTTTTTTTTGATTTCTGAGAGGTTTTTGCTAATTTTTCGACATTTTCTGTATTTTTTTTTGAGTTGTTATAATTTTTTTCAAATTTTGGAGTCTTTAGCTACTTGTGAGTTGTTATAGTTTTTCAATTTTTATAATTTTTCTACTGTTGGGAATTTTTTCAAATTTTTGAAACTTAAAAATAGGGTTTTTTTTTTGATTTCTGAGAGGTTTTTGCTAATTTTTCGACATTTTCTGTATTTTTTTTGGAGTTGTTATAATTTTTTCCAAATTTTGAAGTCTTTAGCTACTTGTGAGTTGTTATAGTTTTTCAATTTTTATAATTTTTCTACTGTTGGGAATTTTTTCAAATTTTTGAAACTTAAAAATAGGGTTTTTTTTTGTTTGATGTCTCAGAGGATTTTGCTAATTTTTCGACCTTTTTTGAATTATTTTTGGAGTTTTTATAATTTTTTCCTAATTTTGAAGTCTTTAGCTACTTGTGAGTTGTTATAGTTTTTCAATTTTTATAATTTGTCCACTATTGGGAATATTTTCAAATTTTTCAAACTTAAAAATAGGGTTTTTTTTTGATGTCTGAGAGGTTTTTGCTAATTTTTTGACCTTTTTTGAATTTTTTTTGGAGTTTTTATAATTTTTTCCTAATTTTGAAGTCTTTAGCTACTTGTGAGTTGTCATAGTTTTTCAATTTTTATAATTTTTCTACTGTTGGGAGTTTTTTGAAATTTTTGAATCTTAAAAAAAAGGTTTTTTTTTATTTCTGAGAGGTTTTCGCTAATTTTTCGACCTTTTTTGAATTTTTTTTGGAGTTTTTATAATTTTTTCCTAATTTTGAATTTTATCTACTTGTGAGTTGTTATAGTTTTTCAATTTTTATAATTTTTCTACTGTTGGGAATTTTTTCAAATTTTTGAAACTTAAAAATAGGGTTTTTTTTTTGATTTCTGAGAGGTTTTTGCTAATTTTTCGACCTTTTTTGAATTATTTTTTGAGTTCTTATAATTTTTTCCAAATTTTGAAGTCTTTAGCTACTTGTGAGTTGTTATAGTTTTTCAATTTTTATAATTTTTCTACTGTTGGGAATTTTTTCAAATTTTTGAAACTTAAACATAGGGTTTTTTTTTTGATTTCTGAGAGGTTTTTGCTAATTTTTCGACCTTTTTTGAATTTTTTTTGGAGTTTTTATAACTTTTTCCTAATTTTGAAGTCTTTAGCTACTTGTGAGTTGTTATAGTTTTTCAATTTTTATAATTTTTCTACTGTTGGGAATTTTTTCAAATTTTAGAAACTTAAAAATAGGGTTTTTTTTTTGATTTCTGAGAGGTTTTTGCTAATTTTTCGAACTTTTTTGAATTTTTTTTGGAGTTTTTATAATTTTTTCCTAATTTTGAAGTCTTTAGCTACTTGTGTTTTGTCATAGTTTTTCAATTTTTATAATTTTTCTACTGTTGGGAGTTTTTTCAAATTTTTGAATCTTAAAAATAGGGGTTTTTTTTTATTTCTGGGAGGTTTTTGCTAATTTTTCGACCTTTTTTTAATTTTTTTTGGAGTTTTTATAATTTTTTCCTAATTTTGAAGTCTTTAGCTACTTGTGAGTTGTTATTGTTTTTGAATTTTTATAATTTTTCTACTGTTGGGAATTTTTTCTAATTTTTGAAACTTAAAAATAGGGTTTTTTTTTGATTTCTGAGAGGTTTTTGCTAATTTTTCGACCTTTTTTGATTTTTTTTTGGAGGTTTTATAATTTTTTCCTAATTGTGAAGTCTTTGGCTACTTGTGAGTTGTTATAGTTTTTCAATTTTTATAATTTGTCTACTGTTGGGAATTTTTTCAAATTTTTCAAACATAAAAATAGGGTTTTTTTTTGATGTCTGAGAGGTTTTTGCTAATTTTTTGACCTTTTTTGAATTTTTTTGGAGTTTTTATAATTTTTTCCTAATTTTGAAGTCTTTAGCTACTTGTGAGTTGTCATAATTTTTCAATTTTTATAATTTTTCTACTGTTGGGAGTTTTTTCAAATTTTTGAATCTGAAAAATAGGGTTTTTTTTTTGATTTCTGAGAGGTTTTTGCTAATTTTTCGACCTTTTTTGTATTTTTTTTTGGAGTTCTTATAATTTTTTCCAAATTTTGAAGTCTTTAGCTACTTGTGAGTTGTTATAGTTTTTCAATTTTTATAATTTTTCTACTGTTGGGAATTTTTTAAAATTTTTTAAACTTATAAATAGGGTTTTTTTTTGATTTCTGAGAGGTTTTTGCTAATTTTTCGACCTTTTTTGAATTTTTTTTGGTGTTTTTATAATTTTTTCCTAATTTTGAAGTCTTTAGCTACTTGTGACTTGTTATAGTTTTTCAATTTTTATAATTTTAATAATTTTTATAATTTTTCTACTGTTGGGAATTTTTTCAAATTTTTGAAACTTAAAAACTTTTTTGAATTTTTTTTGGAGTTTTTATAATTTTTTCCTAATTTTGAAGTCTTTAGCTACTTGTGAGTTGTCATAGTTTTTCAATTTTTATAATTTTTCTACTGTTGGGAGTTTTTTCAAATTTTTGAATCTTAAAAATAGGGTTTTTTTTTTTGATTTCTGAGAGGTTTTTGCTAATTTTTCGACCTTTTTTGATTTTTTTTTTGGAGTTCTCATAATTTTTTCCTAATTTTGAAGTCTTTAGCTACCTGTGAGTTGTCATAGTTTTTCAATTTTTATAATTTTTCTACTGTTGGGAGTTTTTTCAAATTTTTGAATCTTAAAAATAGGGTTTTTTTTTTTGATTTCTGAGAGGTTTTTGCTAATTTTTCGACCTTTTCTGTATTTTTTTTGGAGTTCTCATAATTTTTTCCAAATTTTGAAGTCTTTAGCTACTTGTGAGTTGTTATAGTTTTTCAATTTTTATAATTTTTCTACTGTTGGGAATTTTTTCAAATTTTTGAAACTTAAAAATAGGGTTTTTTTTTTGATTTCTGAGAGGTTTTTGCTAATTTTTCGACCTTTTTTGAACTTTTTTTGGAGTTCTTATAATTTTTTCCTAATTTTGAATTTTAGCTACTTGTGAGTTGTTATAGTTTTTCAATTTTTATAATTTTTCTACTGTTGGGAATTTTTTCAAATTTTTGAAACTTAAAAATAGGGTTTTTTTTTTTGATTTCTGAGAGGTTTTTGCTAATTTTTCGACATTTTCTGTATTTTTTTTGGAGTTGTTATAATTTTTTCCAAATTTTGAAGTCTTTAGCTACTTGTGAGTTGTTATAGTTTTTCAATTTTTATAATTTTTCTACTGTTGGGAATTTTTTCAAATTTTTGAAACTTAAAAATAGGGTTTTTTTTTTGATTTCTGAGAGGTTTTGCTAATTTTTCGACATTTTCTGTATTTTTTTTGGAGTTGTTATAATTTTTTCCTAATTTTGAAGTCTTTAGCTACTTGTGAGTTGTTATAATTTTTCAATTTTTATAATTTTTCTACTGTTGGGAATTTTTTCAAATTTTTGAAACTTAAAAATAGGGTTTTTTTTTTGATTTCTGAGAGGTTTTTTGCTTTTCTACTGTTGGGAGTTTTTTCAAATTATTGAATCTTAAAAATAGGGGTTTTTTTTTATTTCTGAGAGGTTTTTGCTAATTTTTCGACCTTTTTTGAATTTTTTTTGGAGTTTTTATAATTTTTTCCTAATTTTGAAGTCTTTAGCTACTTGTGAGTTGTTATTGTTTTTGAATTTTTATAATTTTTATAATTTTTCTACTGTTGGGAGTTTTTTCAAATTTTTGAATCTTAAAAATAGGGTTTTTTTTTGATTTCTGAGAGGTTTTTGCTAATTTTTCGACCTTTTTTGTATTTTTTTTTTGGAGTTCTTATAATTTTTTCCAAATTTTGAAGTCTTTAGCTACTTGTGAGTTGTTATAGTTTTTCAATTTTTATAATTTTTCTACTGTTGGGAATTTTTTCTAATTTTTGAAACTTAAAAATAGGGTTTTTTTTTGATTTCAGAGAGGTTTTTGCTAATTTTTCGACCTTTTTTGATATTTTTTTTGGAGGTTTTATAATTTTTTCCTAATTGTGAAGTCTTTAGCTACTTGTGAGTTGTTATAGTTTTTCAATTTTTATAATTTGTCTACTGTTGGGAATTTTTTCAAATTTTTCAAACATAAAAATAGGGTTTTTTTTTGATGTCTGAGAGGTTTTTGCTAATTTTTTGACCTTTTTTGAATTTTTTTGGAGTTTTTATAATTGTTTCCTAATTTTGAAGTCTTTAGCTACTTGTGAGTTGTTATAGTTTTTCAATTTTTATAATTTTTCTACTGTTGGGAGTTTTTTCAAATTTTTGAATCTTAAAAATAGGATTTTTTTTTGATTTCTGAGAGGTTTTTGCTAATTTTTCGACCTTTTTTGTATTTTTTTTTGGAGTTCTTATAATTTTTTCCAAATTTTGAAGTCTTTAGCTACTTGTGAGTTGTTATAGTTTTTCAATTTTTATAATTTTTCTACTGTTGGGAATTTTTTAAAATTTTTTAAACTTAAAAATAGGGTTTTTTTTTGATTTCTGAGAGGTTTTTGCTAATTTTTCGACCTTTTTTGAATTTTTTTTGGAGTTTTTATAATTTTTTCCTAATTGTGAAGTCTTTAGCTACTTGTGAGTTGTTATAGTTTTTCAATTTTTATAATTTGTCTACTGTTGGGAATTTTTTCAAATTTTTCAAACATAAAAATAGGGTTTTTTTTTGATGTCTGAGAGGTTTTTGCTAATTTTTTGACCTTTTTTGAATTTTTTTGGAGTTTTTATAATTGTTTCCTAATTTTGAAGTCTTTAGCTACTTGTGAGTTGTTATAGTTTTTCAATTTTTATAATTTTTCTACTGTTGGGAGTTTTTTCAAATTTTTGAATCTTAAAAATAAGATTTTTTTTTGATTTCTGAGAGGTTTTTGCTAATTTTTCGACCTTTTTTGTATTTTTTTTTGGAGTTCTTATAATTTTTTCCAAATTTTGAAGTCTTTAGCTACTTGTGAGTTGTTATAGTTTTTCAATTTTTATAATTTTTCTACTGTTGGGAATTTTTTAAAATTTTTTAAACTTAAAAATAGGGTTTTTTTTTGATTTCTGAGAGGTTTTTGCTAATTTTTCGACCTTTTTTGAATTTTTTTTGGAGTTTTTATAATTTTTTCCTAATTTTGAAGTCTTTAGCTACTTGTGAGTTGTTATAGTTTTTCAATTTTTATAATTTTTCTACTGTTGGGAAGTTTTTCTAATTTTTGAAACTTAAAAATAGGGTTTTTTTTTGATTTCAGAGAGGTTTTTGCTAATTTTTCGACCTTTTTTGATATTTTTTTTGGAGGTTTTATAATTTTTTCCTAATTGTGAAGTCTTTAGCTACTTGTGAGTTGTTATAGTTTTTCAATTTTTATAATTTTAATAATTTTTATAATTTTTCTACTGTTGGGAATTTTTTCAAATTTTTGAAACTTAAAAACTTTTTTGAATTTTTTTTGGAGTTTTTATAATTTTTTCCTAATTTTGAAGTCTTTAGCTACTTGTGAGTTGTCATAGTTTTTCAATTTTTATAATTTTTCTACTGTTGGGAGTTTTTTCAAATTTTTGAATCTTAAAAATAGGGTTTTTTTTTTTGATTTCTGAGAGGTTTTTGCTAATTTTTCGACCTTTTTTGATTTTTTTTTTGGAGTTCTCATAATTTTTTCCAAATTTTGAAATCTTTAGGTACTTGTGAGTTGTTATAGTTTTTTAATTTTTATAATTTTTCTACTGTTGGGAATTTTTTCAAATTTTTGAAACTTAAAAATATTGTTTTTTTTTTGATTTCTGAGAGGTTTTTGCTAATTTTTCGACCTTTTTTGAACTTTTTTTGGAGTTCTTATAATTTTTTCCTAATTTTGAATTTTAGCTACTTGTGAGTTGTTATAGTTTTTCAATTTTTATAATTTTTCTACTGTTGGGAATTTTTTCAAATTTTTGAAACTTAAAAATAGGGTTTTTTTTTTTGATTTCTGAGAGGTTTTTGCTAATTTTTCGACATTTTCTGTATTTTTTTTGGAGTTGTTATAATTTTTTCCAAATTTTGAAGTCTTTAGCTACTTGTGAGTTGTTATAGTTTTTCAATTTTTATAATTTTTCTACTGTTGGGAATTTTTTCAAATTTTTGAAACTTAAAAATAGGGTTTTTTTTTTGATTTCTGAGAGGTTTTTGCTAATTTTTCGACATTTTCTGTATTTTTTTTTGGAGTTGTTATAATTTTTTCCTAATTTTGAAGTCTTTAGCTACTTGTGAGTTGTTATAGTTTTTCAATTTTTATAATTTTTCTACTGTTGGGAATTTTTTCAAATTTTTGAAACTTAAAAATAGGGTTTTTTTTTTGATTTCTGAGAGGTTTTTGCTAATTTTTCGACCTTTTTTGAATTTTTTTTGGAGTTTTTATAATTTTTGCCTAATTTTGAAGTCTTTAGCTAATTGTGAGTTGTTATAGTTTTTCAATTTTTATAATTTTTCTACTGTTGGGAATTTTTTCAAATTTTTGAATCTTAAAAATAGGGTTTGTTTTTGATTTCTGAGAGGTTTTTGCTAATTTTTCGACCTTTTTTGAATTTTTTTTGGAGTTTTTATAATTTTTTCCTAATTTTGAAGTCTTTAGCTACTTGTGAGTGTTTATTGTTTTTGAATTTTTATAATTTTTATAATTTTTCTACTGTTGGGAATTTTTTCTAATTTTTGAAACTTAAAAATAGGGTTTTTTTTTGATTTCTGAGAGGTTATTGCTAATTTTTCGACCTTTTTTGATTTTTTTTTGGAGGTTTTATAATTTTTTCCTAATTGTGAAGTCTTTAGCAACTTGTGAGTTGTTATAGTTTTTCAATTTTTATAATTTGTCTACTGTTGGGAATTTTTTCAAATTTTTCAAACATAAAAATAGGGTTTTTTTTTGATGTCTGAGAGGTTTTTGCTAATTTTTTGACCTTTTTTGAATTTTTTTGGAGTTTTTATAATTTTTTCCTAATTTTGAAGTCTTTAGCTACTTGTGAGTTGTCATAGTTTTTCAATTTTTATAATTTTTCTACTGTTGGGAGTTTTTTAAAATTTTTGAATCTTAAAAATAGGGTTTTTTTTTTGATTTCTGAGAGGTTTTTGCTAATTTTTCGACCTTTTTTGTATTTTTTTTTGGAGTTCTTATAATTTTTTCCAAATTTTGAAGTCTTTAGCTACTTGTGAGTTGTTATAGTTTTTCAATTTTTATAATTTTTCTACTGTTGAGAATTTTTTAAAATTTTTTAAACTTATAAATAGGGTTTTTTTTTGATTTCTGAGAGGTTTTTGCTAATTTTTCGACCTTATTTGAATTTTTTTTGGTGTTTTTATAATTTTTTCCTAATTTTGAAGTCTTTAGCTACTTGTGACTTGTTATAGTTTTTCAATTTTTATAATTTTAATAATTTTTATAATTTTTCTACTGTTGGGAATTTTTTCAAATTTTTGAAACTTAAAAACTTTTTTGAATTTTTTTTGGAGTTTTTATAATTTTTTCCTAATTTTGAAGTCTTTAGCTACTTGTGAGTTGTCATAGTTTTTCAATTTTTATAATTTTTCTACTGTTGGGAGTTTTTTCAAATTTTTGAATCTTAAAAATAGGGTTTTTTTTTTTGATTTCTGAGAGGTTTTTGCTAATTTTTCGACCTTTTCTGTATTTTTTTTGGAGTTCTCATAATTTTTTCCAAATTTTGAAGTCTTTAGCTACTTGTGAGTTGTTATAGTTTTTCAATTTTTATAATTTTTCTACTGTTGGGAATTTTTTCAAATTTTTGAAACTTAAAAATAGGGTTTTTTTTTGATTTCTGAGAGGTTTTTGCTAATTTTTCGACCTTTTTTGAACTTTTTTTGGAGTTCTTATAATTTTTTCCTAATTTTGAATTTTAGCTACTTGTGAGTTGTTATAGTTTTTCAATTTTTATAATTTTTCTACTGTTGGGAATTTTTTCAAATTTTTGAAACTTAAAAATAGGGTTTTTTTTTTGATTTCTTAGAGGTTTTTGCTAATTTTTCGACATTTTCTGTATTTTTTTTGGAGTTGTTATAATTTTTTCCAAATTTTGAAGTCTTTAGCTACTTGTGAGTTGTTATAGTTTTTCAATTTTTATAATTTTTCTACTGTTGGGAATTTTTTCAAATTTTTGAAACTTAAAAATAGGGTTTTTTTTTTGATTTCTGAGAGGTTTTTCGACATTTTCTGTATTTTTTTTGGAGTTGTTATAATTTTTTCCAAATTTTGAAGTCTTTAGCTACTTGTGAGTTGTTATAGTTTTTCAATTTTTATAATTTTTCTACTGTTGGGAATTTTTTCAAATTTTTGAAACTTAAAAATAGGGTTTTTTTTTTGATTTCTGAGAGGTTTTTGCTAATTTTTCGACCTTTTTTGAATTATTTTTGGAGTTTTTATAATTTTTTCCTAATTTTGAAGTCTTTAGCTACTTGTGAGTTGTTATAGTTTTTCAATTTTTATAATTTTTATAATTTTTATAATTTTTCTACTGTTGGGAATTTTTTCAAATTTTTGAAACTTAAAAATAGGGTTTTTTTTTGATTTCTGAGAGGTTTTTGCTAATTTTTCGACCTTTTTTGAATTTTTTTTGGAGTTTTTATAATTTTTGCCTAATTTTGAAGTCTTTAGCTACTTGTGAGTTGTTATAGTTTTTCAATTTTTATAATTTTTCTACTGTTGGGAATTTTTTCAAATTTTTGAATCTTAAAAATAGGGTTTGTTTTTGATTTCTGAGAGGTTTTTGCTAATTTTTCGACCTTTTTTGAATTTTTTTTGGAGTTTTTATAATTTTTTCCTAATTTTGAAGTCTTTAGCTACTTGCGAGTGTTTATTGTTTTTGAATTTTTATAATTTTTATAATTTTTCTACTGTTGGGAATTTTTTCTAATTTTTGAAACTTAAAAATAGTGTTTTTTTTTGATTTCTGAGAGGTTATTGCTAATTTTTCGACCTTTTTTGATTTTTTTTTGGAGGTTTTATAATTTTTTCCTAATTGTGAAGTCTTTAGCAACTTGTGAGTTGTTATAGTTTTTCAATTTTTATAATTTGTCTACTGTTGGGAATTTTTTCAAATTTTTCAAACATAAAAATAGGGTTTTTTTTTGATGTCTGAGAGGTTTTTGCTAATTTTTTGACCTTTTTTGAATTTTTTTGGAGTTTTTATAATTTTTTCCTAATTTTGAAGTCTTTAGCTACTTGTGAGTTGTCATAGTTTTTCAATTTTTATAATTTTTCTACTGTTGGGAGTTTTTTAAAATTTTTGAATCTTAAAAATAGGGTTTTTTTTTTGATTTCTGAGAGGTTTTTGCTAATTTTTCGACCTTTTTTGTATTTTTTTTTGGAGTTCTTATAATTTTTTCCAAATTTTGAAGTCTTTAGCTACTTGTGAGTTGTTATAGTTTTTCAATTTTTATAATTTTTCTACTGTTGAGAATTTTTTAAAATTTTTTAAACTTATAAATAGGGTTTTTTTTTGATTTCTGAGAGGTTTTTGCTAATTTTTCGACCTTATTTGAATTTTTTTTGGTGTTTTTATAATTTTTTTCCTAATTTTGAAGTCTTTAGCTACTTGTGACTTGTTATAGTTTTTCAATTTTTATAATTTTAATAATTCTTATAATTTTTCTACTGTTGGGAATTTTTTCAAATTTTTGAAACTTAAAAACTTTTTTGAATTTTTTTTGGAGTTTTTATAATTTTTTCCTAATTTTGAAGTCTTTAGCTACTTGTGAGTTGTCATAGTTTTTCAATTTTTATAATTTTTCTACTGTTGGGAGTTTTTTCAAATTTTTGAATCTTAAAAATAGGGTTTTTTTTTTTGATTTCTGAGAGGTTTTTGCTAATTTTTCGACCTTTTCTGTATTTTTTTTGGAGTTCTCATAATTTTTTCCAAATTTTGAAGTCTTTAGCTACTTGTGAGTTGTTATAGTTTTTCAATTTTTATAATTTTTCTACTGTTGGGAATTTTTTCAAATTTTTGAAACTTAAAAATAGGGTTTTTTTTTTGATTTCTGAGAGGTTTTTGCTAATTTTTCGACCTTTTTTGAACTTTTTTTGGAGTTCTTATAATTTTTTCCTAATTTTGAATTTTAGCTACTTGTGAGTTGTTATAGTTTTTCAATTTTTATAATTTTTCTACTGTTGGGAATTTTTTCAAATTTTTGAAACTTAAAAATAGGGTTTTTTTTTTGATTTCTGAGAGGGTTTTGCTAATTTTTCGACATTTTCTGTATTTTTTTTGGAGTTGTTATAATTTTTTCCAAATTTTGAAGTCTTTAGCTACTTGTGAGTTGTTATAGTTTTTCAATTTTTATAATTTTTCTACTGTTGGGAATTTTTTCAAATTTTTGAAACTTAAAAATAGGGTTTTTTTTTGATTTCTGAGAGGTTTTTGCTAATTTTTCGACATTTTCTGTATTTTTTTTGGAGTTGTTATAATTTTTTCCAAATTTTGAAGTCTTTAGCTACTTGTGAGTTGTTATAGTTTTTCAATTTTTATAATTTTTCTACTGTTGGGAATTTTTTCAAATTTTTGAAACTTAAAAATAGGGTTTTTTTTTTGATTTCTGAGAGGTTTTTGCTAATTTTTCGACCTTTTTTGAATTATTTTTGGAGTTTTTATAATTTTTTCCTAATTTTGAAGTCTTTAGCTACTTGTGAGTTGTTATAGTTTTTCAATTTTTATAATTTGTCCACTATTGGGAATATTTTCAAATTTTTCAAACTTAAAAATAGGGTTTTTTTTTTGATTTCTGAGAGGTTTTTGCTAATTTTTCGACATTTTCTGTATTTTTTTTGGAGTTGTTATAATTTTTTCCAAATTTTGAAGTCTTTAGCTACTTGTGAGTTGTTATAGTTTTTCAATTTTTATAATTTTTCTACTGTTGGGAATTTTTTCAAATTTTTGAAACTTAAAAATAGGGTTTTTTTTTTGATTTCTGAGAGGTTTTTGCTAATTTTTCGACCTTTTTTGAATTATTTTTGGAGTTTTTATAATTTTTTCCTAATTTTGAAGTCTTTAGCTACTTGTGAGTTGTTATAGTTTTTCAATTTTTATAATTTGTCCACTATTGGGAATATTTTCAAATTTTTCAAACTTAAAAATAGGGTTTTTTTTTGATGTCTGAGAGGTTTTTGCTAATTTTTTGACCTTTTTTGAATTTTTTTTGGAGTTTTTATAATTTTTTCCTAATTTTGAAGTCTTTTGCTACTTGTCAGTTGTCATAGTTTTTCAATTTTTATAATTTTTCTACTGTTGGGAGTTTTTTGAAATTTTTGAATCTTAAAAAAAAGGTTTTTTTTTATTTCTGAGAGGTTTTCGCTAATTTTTCGACCTTTTTTGAATTTTTTTTGGAGTTTTTATAATTTTTTCCTAATTTTGAAGTCTTTAGCTACTTGTGAGTTGTTATAGTTTTTCAATTTTTATAATTTTTCTACTGTTGGGAATTTTTTCAAATTTTTGAAACTTAAAAATAGGGTTTTTTTTTTATTTCTGAGAGGTTTTTGCTAATTTTTCGACCTTTTTTGATTTTTTTTTGGAGGTTTTATAATTTTTTCCTAATTGTGAAGTCTTTAGCAACTTGTGAGTTGTTATAGTTTTTCAATTTTTATAATTTTTCTTCTGTTGGGAATTTTTTCAAATTTTTGAAACTTAAAAATAGGGTTTTTTTTTTGATTTCTGAGAGGTTTTTGCTAATTTTTCGAACTGTTTTGTATTTTTTTTGGAGTTCTTATAATTTTTTCCAAATTTTGAAGTCTTTAGCTACTTGTGAGTTGTTATAGTTTTTCAATTTTTATAATTTTTCTACTGTTGGGTATTTTTTCAAATTTTTGAAACTTAAAAATAGGGTTTTTTTTTTGATTTCTGAGAGGTTTTTGCTAATTTTTCGACCTTTTTTGAATTTTTTTTGGAGTTTTTATAATTTTTTCCTAATTTTGAAGTCTTTAGCTACTTGTGAGTTGTTATAGTTTTTCAATTTTTATAATTTTTATAATTTTTATAATTTTTCTACTGTTGGGAATTTTTTCAAATTTTTGAAACTTAAAAATAGGGTTTTTTTTTCGATTTCTGAGAGGTTTTTGCTAATTTTTCGACCTTTTTTGAATTTTTTTTGGAGTTTTTATAATTTTTTCCTAATTTTGAAGTCTTTAGCTACTTGTGAGTTGTTATAGTTTTTCAATTTTTATAATTTTTCTACTGTTGGGAGTTTTCTCAAATTTTTGAAACTTAAAAATAGGGTTTTTTTTTTGATTTCTGAGAGGTTTTTGCTAATTTTTCGACCTTTTCTGTATTTTTTTTGGAGTTCTTATAATTTTTTCCAAATTTTGAAGTCTTTAGCTACTTGTGAGTTGTTATAGTTTTTCAATTTTTATAATTTTTATAATTTTTCTACTGTTGGGAATTTTTTCAAATTTTTGAATCTTAAAAATAGGGTTTTTTTTGATTTCTGAGAGGTTTTTGCTAATTTTTCGACCTTTTTTGATTTTTTTTTGGAGGTTTTATAATTTTTTCCTAATTGTGAAGTCTTTAGCTACTTGTGAGTTGTTATAGTTTTTCAATTTTTATAATTTGTCTACAGTTGGGAATTTTTTCAAATTTTTCAAACATAAAAATAGGGTTTTTTTTTGATGTCTGAGAGGTTTTTGCTAATTTTTTGACCTTTTTTGAATTTTTTTGGAGTTTTTATAATTTTTTCCTAATTTTGAAGTCTTTAGCTACTTGTGAGTTGTCATAGTTTTTCAATTTTTATAATTTTTCTACTGTTGGGAGTTTTTTCAAATTTTTGAATCTTAAAAATAGGGTTTTTTTTTGATTTCTGAGAGGTTTTTGCTAATTTTTCGACCTTTTTTGAATTTTTTTTGGAGTTTTTATAATTTTTTCCTAATTGTGAAGTCCTTAGCTACTTGTGAGTTGTTATTGTTTTTGAATTTTTATAATTTTTATAATTTTTCTACTGTTGGGAATTTTTTCAAATTTTTGAATCTTAAAAATAGGGTTTTTTTTGATTTCTGAGAGGTTTTTGCTAATTTTTCGACCTTTTTTGAATTTGTTTTGGAGTTTTTATAATTTTTTCCTAATTTTGAAGTCTTTAGGTACTTGTGAGTTGTTATTGTTTTTGAATTTTTATAATTTTTATAATTTTTCTACTGTTGGGAATTTTTTCTAATTTTTGAAACATAAAAATAGTGTTTTTTGTTGATTTCTGAGAGGTTTTTGCTAATTTTTCGACCTTTTTTGATTTTTTTTTGGAGGTTTTATAATTTTTTCCTAATTGTGAAGTCTTTAGCTACTTGTGAGTTGTTATAGTTTTTCAATTTTTATAATTTGTCTACAGTTGGGAATTTTTTCAAATTTTTCAAACATAAAAATAGGGTTTTTTTTTTGATGTCTGAGAGGTTTTTGCTAATTTTTTGACCTTTTTTGAATTTTTTTGGAGTTTTTATAATTTTTTCCTAATTTTGAAGTCTTTAGCTACTTGTGAGTTGTCATAGTTTTTCAATTTTTATAATTTTTCTACTGTTGGGAGTTTTTTCAAATTTTTGAATCTTAAAAATAGGGTTTTTTTTTGATTTCTGAGAGGTTTTTGCTAATTTTTCGACCTTTTTTGTATATTTTTTTTGGAGTTCTTATAATTTTTTCCAAATTTTGAAGTCTTTAGCTACTTGTGAGTTGTTATAGTTTTTCAATTTTTATAATTTTTCTACTGTTGGGAATTTTTTAAAATTTTTTAAACTTAAAAATATGGTTTTTTTTGATTTCTGAGAGGTTTTTGCTAATTTTTCGACCTTTTTTGAATTTTTTTTGGAGTTTTTATAATTTTTTCCTAATTTTGAAGTCTTTAGCTACTTGTGAGTTGTTATAGTTTTTCAATTTATATAATTTTTCTACTGTTGGGAATTTTTTCAAATTTTTGAATCTTAAAAATAGGGTTTTTTTTTTGATTTCTGAGAGGTTTTTGCTAATTTTTCGACCTTTATTGAATTTTTTTTGGAGTTTTTATAATTTTTTCCTAATTTTGAAGTCTTTAGCTACTTGTGAGTTGTCATAGTTTTTCAATTTTTATAATTTTTCTACTGTTGGGAGTTTTTTCAAATTTTTGAATCTTAAAAATAGGGTTTTTTTTTTGATTTCTGAGAGGTTTTTGCTAATTTTTCGACCTTTTTTGAATTTTTTTTGGAGTTTTTATAATTTTTTCCTAAGTTTGAATTTTAGCTACTTGTGAGTTGTTATAGTTTTTCAATTTTTATAATTTTTCTACTGTTGGGAATATTTTCAAATTTTCGAAACTTAAAAATAGGGTTTTTTTTTTTTATTTCTGAGAGGTTTTTGCTAATTTTTGGACCTTTTTTGAATTTTTTTTGGAGTTCTTATAATTTTTTCCTAATTTTGAATTTTAGCTACTTGTGAGTTGTTATTGTTTTTGAATTTTTATAATTTTTATAATTTTTCTACTGTTGGGAATTTTTTCTAATTTTTGAAACATAAAAATAGGGTTTTTTTTTGATTTCTGAGAGGTTTTTGCTAATTTTTCGACATTTTTTGATTTTTTTTTGGAGGTTTTAAAATTTTTTCCTAATTGTGAAGTCTTTAGCTACTTGTGAGTTGTTATAGTTTTTCAATTTTTATAATTTGTCTACAGTTGGGAATTTTTTCAAATTTTTCAAACATAAAAATAGGGTTTTTTTTTGATGTCAGAGTGGTTTTTGGTAATTTTTTGACCTTTTTTGAATTTTTTTTGAGTTTTTATAATTTTTTCCTAATTTTGAAGTCTTTAGCTACTTGTGAGTTGTCATAGTTTTTCAATTTTTATAATTTTTCTACTGTTGGGAGTTTTTTCAAATTTTTGAATCTTAAAAATAGGGTTTTTTTTTGATTTCTGAGAGGTTTTTGCTAATTTTTCGACCTATTTCGTATTTTTTTTTGGAGTTCTTATAATTTTTTCCAAATTTTGAAGTCTTTAGCTACTTGTGAGTTGTTATAGTTTTTCAATTTTTATAATTTTTCTACTGTTGGGAATTTTTTAAACTTAAAAATATGGTTTTTTTTGATTTCTGAGAGGTTTTTGCTAATTTTTCGATTTTTTTTGAATTTTTTTTGGAGTTTTTATAATTTTTTCCTAATTTTGAAGTCTTTAGCTACTTGTGAGTTGTTATAGTTTTTCAATTTTTATAATTTTTCTACTGTTGGAAATTTTTTCAAATTTTTGAATCTTAAAAATAGGGTTTTTTTTTGATTTCTGAGAGGTTTTTGCTAATTTTTCGACCTTTATTGAATTTTTTTTGGAGTTTTTATAATTTTTTCCTAATTTTGAAGTCTTTAGCTACTTGTGAGTTGTTATAGTTTTTCAATTTTTATAATTTTTCTACTGTTGGGAGTTTTTTCAAATTTTTGAATCTTAAAAATAGGGTTTTTTTTTTGATTTCTGAGAGGTTTTTGCTAATTTTTCGACCTTTTTTGAATTTTTTTTGGAGTTTTTATAATTTTTTCCTAAGTTTGAATTTTAGCTACTTGTGAGTTGTTATAGTTTTTAAATTTTTATAATTTTTCTACTGTTGGGATTTTTTTAAATTTTTGAAACTTAAAAATAGGGTTTTTTTTTTGATTTCTGAGAGGTTTTTGCTAACTTTTCGACCTTTTTTGAATTTTTTTTGGAGTTCTTATAATTTTTTCCAAATTTTGAAGTCTTTAGCTACTTGTGAGTTGTTATAGTTTTTCAATTTTTATAATTTTTCTACTGTTGGGAATTTTTTCAAATTTTTGAAACTTAAAAATAGGGTTTTTTTTTGATTTCTGAGAGGTTTTTGCTAATTTTTCTACCTTTTCTGTATTTTTTTTGGAGTTCTTATAATTTTTTCCAAATTTTGAAGTCTTTAGCTACTTGTGAGTTGTTATAGTTTTTCAATTTTTATAATTTTTCTACTGTTGGGAATTTTTTCAAATTTTTGAAACTTAAAAATAGGGATTTTTTTTTGATTTCTGAGAGGTTTTTGCTAATTTTTCGACCTTTTTTGAATTTTTTTTGGTGTTTTTATAATTTTTTCCTAATTTTGAAGTCTTTAGCTACTTGTGAGTTGTTATAGTTTTTCAATTTTTATAATTTTTCTACTGTTGGGAATTTTTTCAAATTTTTGAAACTTAAAAATAGGGTTTTTTTTTTGATTTCTGAGAGGTTTTTTGCTTATTTTTCGACCTTTTTTGACTTTTTTTTGGAGTTTTTATAATTTTTTCCTAATTTTGAAGTCTTTAGCTACTTGTGAGTTGTTATAGTTTTTCAATTTTTATAATTTTTCTACTGTTGGGAATTTTTTCAAATTTTTGAAACTTAAAAATAGGGTTTTTTTTTGATTTCTGAGAGGTTTTTGCTAATTTTTCGACCTTTTTTGAATTTTTTTTGGAGTTTTTATAATTTTTTCCTAATTTTGAAGTCTTTAGCTACTTGTGAGTTGTTATAGTTTTTCAATTTTTATAATTTTTCCACTATTGGGAATATTTTCAAATTTTTCAAACTTAAAAATAGGGTTTTTTTTTTGATGTCTGAGAGGTTTTTGCTAATTTTTTGACCTTTTTTGAATTTTTTTTGGAGTTTTTATAATTTTTTCCTAATTTTGAAGTCTTTAGCTACTTGTGAGTTGTCATAGTTTTTCAATTTTTATAATTTTTCTACTGTTGGGAGTTTTTTCAAATTTTTGAATCTAAAAAAAAGGTTTTTTTTTATTTCTGAGAGGTTTTTGCTAATTTTTCGACCTTTTTTGAATTTTTTTTGGAGTTTTTATAATTTTTTCCTAATTTTAAATTTTAGCTACTTGTGAGTTGTTATAGTTTTTCAATTTTTATAATTTTTCTACTGTTGGGAATTTTTTCAAATTTTTGAAACTTAAAAATAGGGTTTTTTTTTTTGATTTCTGAGAGGTTTTTTCTAATTTTTCGACCTTTTTTGTATTTTTTTTGGAGTTCTTATAATTTTTTCCAAATTTTGAAGTCTTTAGCTACTTGTGAGTTGTTATAGTTTTTCAATTTTTATAATTTTTCTACTGTTGGGAATTTTTTCAAATTTTTGAAACTTAAAAATAGGGTTTTTTTTTGATTTCTGAGAGGTTTTTGCTAATTTTTCGACCTTTTTTAATTTTTTTTGGAGTTTTTATAATTTTTTCCTAATTTTGAAGTCTTTAGCTACTTGTGAGTTGTTATAGTTTTTCAATTTTTATAATTTTTCTACTGTTGGGAATTTTTTCAAATATTTGAAACTTAAAAATAGGGTTTTTTTTTCGATTTCTGAGAGGTTTTTGCTAATTTTTCGACCTTTTTTGAATTTTTTTTGGAGCTTTTATAATTTTTTCCTAATTTTGAAGTCTTTAGCTACTTGTGAGTTGTTATAGTTTTTCAATTTTTATAATTTTTCTACTGTTGGGAGTTTTTTCAAATTTTTGAAACTTAAAAATAGGGTTTTTTTTTTGATTTCTGAGAGGTTTTTGCTAATTTTTCGACCTTTTTTGAATTTTTTTTGGAGTTTTTATAATTTTTTCCTAATTTTGAAGTCTTTAGCTACTTGTGAGTTGTTATAGTTTTTCAATTTTTATAATTTGTCTACTGTTGGGAATTTTTTCAAATTTTTGAAACTTAAAAATAGGGTTTTTTTTTTGATTTCTGAGAGGTTTTTGCTAATTTTTAGACCTTTTTTGAATTTTTTTTGGAGTTTTTATAATTTTTTCCTAATTTTGAAGTCTTCAGCTACTTATGAGTTGTTATAGTTTTTCAATTTTTATAATTTTTCTACTGTTGGGAATTTTTTCAAATTTTTGAAACTTAAAAATAGGGTTTTTTTTTGATTTCTGAGAGGTTTTTGCTAATTTTTCGACCTTTTTTGAATTTTTTTTGGAGTTTTTATAATTTTTTCCTAATTTTGAAGTCTTTAGCTACTTGTGAGTTGTTATAGTTTTTCAATTTTTATAATTTTTCTACAGTTCGGAATTTTTTAAAATTTTTGAAACTTAAAAATAGGGTTTTTTTTTTGACTTCTGAGGGGTTTTTGCTAATTTTTCGACCATTTTTGAATTTTTTTTTGAGTTTTTATAATTTTTTCCTAATTTTGAAGTCTTTAGCTATTTGTGAGTTGTTAAAATTTTTCAATTTTTATAATTTTTCTACTGTTGGGAATTTTTTCAAATTTTTGAAACTTAAAAATAGGGTTTTTTTATTTGATTTCTGAGAGGTTTTTGCTAATTTTTCGACCTTTTTTGAATTTTTTTTGGAGTTTTTATAATTTTTTCCTAATTTTGAAGTCTTTAGCTACTTGTGAGTTGTTATAGTTTTTCAATTTTTATAATTTTTCTACTATTGGGAATATTTTCAAATTTTCGAAACTTAAAAATGGGGTTTTTGTTTTTGATGTCTGAGAGGTTTTTGCTAATTTTTCGACCTTTTTTGAATTTTTTTTTGGAGTTTTTATAATTTTTTCCTAATTTTGAAGTCTTTAGCTACTTGTGACTTGTTATAGTTTTTCAATTTTTATAATTTTTCTACTGTTGGGAATTTTTTCAAATTTTTGAATCTTAAAAATAGGGTTTTTTTTTGATTTCTGAGAGGTTTTTGATAATTTTGCGACCTTTTTTGAATTTTTTTTGGAGTTTTTATAATTTTTTCCTAATTTTGAAGTCTTTAGCTACTTGTGAGTTGTTATTGTTTTTGAATTTTTATAATTTTTATAATTTTTCTACTGTTGGGAATTTTTTTTAATCTTTGAAACTTAAGAATAGGGTTTTTTTTTGATTTCTGAGAGGTTTTTGCTAATTTTTCGACCTTTTTTGATTTTTTTTTGGAGGTTTTATAATTTTTTCCTAATTGTGAAGTCTTTAGCTACTTGTGAGTTGTTATAGTTTTTCAATTTTTATAATTTGTCTACTGTTGGGAGTTTTTAAAAATTTTTCAAACATAAAAATAGGGTTTTTTTTTTATGTCTGAGAGGTTTTTGCTAATTTTTCGACCTTTTTTGTATTTTTTTTTGGAGTTCTTATAATTTTTTCCAAATTTTGAAGTCTTTAGCTACTTGTGAGTTGTTATAGTTTTTCAATTTTTATAATTTTTCTACTGTTGGGAATTTTTTAAAATTTTTTAAACTTAAAAATTGGGTTTTTTTTTTATTTCTGAGAGGTTTTTGCTAATTTTCCGACCTTTTTTGAATTTTTTTTGGAGTTTTTATAATTTTTTCCTAATTTTGAAGTCTTTAGCTACTTGTGAGTTGTTAGAGTTTTTCAATTTTTATAATTTTTCTACTGTTGGGAATTTTTTAAAATTTTTGAAACTTAAAAATAGGGTTTTTTTTTTGATTTCTGAGAGGTTTTTGCTAATTTTTCGACCTTTTTTGAATTTTTTTTGGTGTTCTTATAATTTTTTCCTAATTTTGAAGTCTTTAGCTACTTGTGAGTTGTTATAGTTTTTCAATTTTTATAATTTTTCTACTGTTGGGAATTTTTTCAAATTTTTGGAACTTAAAAATAGGGGTTTTTTTTTGATTTCTGAGAGGTTTTTGCTAATTTTTCGACCTTTTTTGACTTTTTTTTGGAGTTTTTATAATTTTTTCCTAATTTTGAAGTCTTTAGCTACTTGTGAGTTGTTATAGTTTTTCAATTTTTATAATTTTTCTACTGTTGGGAATTTTTTCAAATTTTTGAAACTTAAAAATAGGGTTTTTTTTTGATTTCTGAGAGGTTTTTGCTAATTTTTCGACCTTTTTTGAATTTTTTTTGGAGTTTTTATAATTTTTTCCTAATTTTGAAGTCTTTAGCTACTTGTGAGTTGTTATAGTTTTTTAATTTTTATAATTTTTCTACTGTTGGGAATATTTTCAAATTTTCGAAACTTAAAAATAGGGTTTTTTTTTTTTATTTCTGAGAGGTTTTTGCTAATTTTTGGACCTTTTTTGAATTTTTTTTGGAGTTCTTATAATTTTTTCCTAATTTTGAATTTTAGCTACTTGTGAGTTGTTATTGTTTTTGAATTTTTATAATTTTTATAATTTTTCTACTGTTGGGAATTTTTTCTAATTATTGAAACATAAAAATAGGGTTTTTTTTGATTTCTGAGAGGTTTTTGCTAATTTTTCGACCTTTTTTGATTTTTTTTTGGAGGTTTTAAAATTTTTTCCTAATTGTGAAGTCTTTAGCTACTTGTGAGTTGTTATAGTTTTTCAATTTTTATAATTTGTCTACAGTTGGGAATTTTTTCAAATTTTTCAAACATAAAAATAGGGTTTTTTTTTGATGTCAGAGAGGTTTTTGCTAATTTTTTGACCTTTTTTGAATTTTTTTTGAGTTTTTATAATTTTTTCCTAATTTTGAAGTCTTTAGCTACTTGTGAGTTGTCATAGTTTTTCAATTTTTATAATTTTTCTACTGTTGGGAGTTTTTTCAAATTTTTGAATCTTAAAAATAGGGTTTTTTTTTGATTTCTGAGAGGTTTTTGCTAATTTTTCGACCTATTTTGTATTTTTTTTTGGAGTTCTTATAATTTTTTCCAAATTTTGAAGTCTTTAGCTACTTGTGAGTTGTTATAGTTTTTCAATTTTTATAATTTTTCTACTGTTGGGAATTTTTTAAAATTTTTTATACTTAAAAATATGGTTTTTTTTTGATTTCTGAGAGGTTTTTGCTAATTTTTCGATTTTTTTTGAATTTTTTTTGGAGTTTTTATAATTTTTTCCTAATTTTGAAGTCTTTAGCTACTTGTGAGTTGTTATAGTTTTTCAATTTTTATAATTTTTCTACTGTTGGAAATTTTTTCAAATTTTTGAATCTTAAAAATAGGGTTTTTTTTTGATTTCTGAGAGGTTTTTGCTAATTTTTCGACCTTTATTGAATTTTTTTTGGAGTTTTTATAATTTTTTCCTAATTTTGAAGTCTTTAGCTACTTGTGAGTTGTTATAGTTTTTCAATTTTTATAATTTTTCTACTGTTGGGAGTTTTTTCAAATTTTTGAATCTTAAAAATAGGGTTTTTTTTTTGATTTCTGAGAGGTTTTTGCTAATTTTTCGACCTTTTTTGAATTTTTTTTGGAGTTTTTATAATTTTTTCCTAAGTTTGAATTTTAGCTACTTGTGAGTTGTTATAGATTTTAAATTTTTATAATTTTTCTACTGTTGGGATTTTTTTAAATTTTTGAAACTTAAAAATAGGGTTTTTTTTTTGATTTCTGAGAGGTTTTTGCTAACTTTTCGACCTTTTTTGAATTTTTTTTGGAGTTCTTATAATTTTTTCCAAATTTTGAAGTCTTTAGCTACTTGTGAGTTGTTATAGTTTTTCAATTTTTATAATTTTTCTACTGTTGGGAATTTTTTCAAATTTTTGAAACTTAAAAATAGGGTTTTTTTTTGATTTCTGAGAGGTTTTTGCTAATTTTTCTACCTTTTCTGTATTTTTTTTGGAGTTCTTATAATTTTTTCCAAATTTTGAAGTCTTTAGCTACTTGTGAGTTGTTATAGTTTTTCAATTTTTATAATTTTTCTACTGTTGGGAATTTTTTCAAATTTTTGAAACTTAAAAATAGGATTTTTTTTTTGATTTCTGAGAGGTTTTTGCTAATTTTTCGACCTTTTTTGAATTTTTTTTGGTGTTTTTATAATTTTTTCCTAATTTTGAAGTCTTTAGCTACTTGTGAAATGTTATAGTTTTTCAATTTTTATAATTTTTCTACTGTTGGGAATTTTTTCAAATTTTTGAAACTTAAAAATAGGGTTTTTTTTTGATTTCTGAGAGGTTTTTGCTACTTTTTCGACCTTTTTTGACTTTTTTTTGGAGTTTTTATAATTTTTTCCTAATTTTGAAGTCTTTAGCTACTTGTGAGTTGTTATAGTTTTTCAATTTTTATAATTTTTCTACTGTTGGGAATTTTTTCAAATTTTTGAAACTTAAAAATAGGGTTTTTTTTTGATTTCTGAGAGGTTTTTGCTAATTTTTCGACCTTTTTTAATTTTTTTTGGAGTTTTTATAATTTTTTCCTAATTTTGAAGTCTTTAGCTACTTGTGAGTTGTTATAGTTTTTCAATTTTTATAATTTTTCTACTGTTGGGAATTTTTTCAAATTTTTGAAACTTAAAAATAGGGTTTTTTTTTCGATTTCTGAGAGGTTTTTGCTAATTTTTCGACCTTTTTTGAATTTTTTTTGGAGCTTTTATAATTTTTTCCTAATTTTGAAGTCTTTAGCTACTTGTGAGTTGTTATAGTTTTTCAATTTTTATAATTTTTCTACTGTTGGGAGTTTTTTAAAATTTTTGAAACTTAAAAATAGGGTTTTTTTTTTGATTTCTGAGAGGTTTTTGCTAATTTTTCGACCTTTTTTGAATTTTTTTTGGAGTTTTTATAATTTTTTCCTAATTTTGAAGTCTTTAGCTACTTGTGAGTTGTTATAGTTTTTCAATTTTTATAATTTGTCTACTGTTGGGAATTTTTTCAAATTTTTGAAACTTAAAAATAGGGTTTTTTTTTGATTTCTGAGAGGTTTTTGCTAATTTTTCGACCTTTTTTGAATTTTTTTTGGAGTTTTTATAATTTTTTCCTAATTTTGAAGTCTTCAGCTACTTATGAGTTGTTATAGTTTTTCAATTTTTATAATTTTTCTACTGTTGGGAATTTTTTCAAATTTTTGAAACTTAAAAATAGGGTTTTTTTTTGATTTCTGAGAGGTTTTTGCTAATTTTTCGACCTTTTTTGAATTTTTTTTGGAGTTTTTATAATTTTTTCCTAATTTTGAAGTCTTTAGCTACTTGTGAGTTGTTATAGTTTTTCAATTTTTATAATTTTTCTACAGTTCGGAATTTTTTCAAATTTTTGAAACTTAAAAATAGGGTTTTTTTTTTGACTTCTGAGGGGTTTTTGCTAATTTTTCGACCATTTTTGAATTTTTTTTTGAATTTTTTTTTGAGTTTTTATAATTTTTTCCTAATTTTGAAGTCTTTAGCTATTTGTGAGTTGTTAAAATTTTTCAATTTTTATAATTTTTCTACTGTTGGGAATTTTTTCAAATTTTTGAAACTTAAAAATAGGGTTTTTTTATTTGATTTCTGAGAGGTTTTTGCTAATTTTTCGACCTTTTTTGAATTTTTTTTGGAGTTTTTATAATTTTTTCCTAATTTTGAAGTCTTTAGCTACTTGTGAGTTGTTATAGTTTTTCAATTTTTATAATTTTTCTACTATTGGGAATATTTTCAAATTTTCGAAACTTAAAAATGGGGTTTTTGTTTTTGATGTCTGAGAGGTTTTTGCTAATTTTTTGACCTTTTTTGAATTTTTTTTTGGAGTTTTTATAATTTTTTCCTAATTTTGAAGTCTTTAGCTACTTGTGAGTTGTTATAGTTTTTCAATTTTTATAATTTTTCTACTGTTGGGAATTTTTTCAAATTTTTGAATCTTAAAAATAGGGTTTTTTTTTGATTTCTGAGAGGTTTTTGATAATTTTGCGACCTTTTTTGAATTTTTTTTGGAGTTTTTATAATTTTTTCCTAATTTTGAAGTCTTTAGCTACTTGTGAGTTGTTATTGTTTTTGAATTTTTATAATTTTTATAATTTTTCTACTGTTGGGAATTTTTTTTAATCTTTGAAACTTAAGAATAGGGTTTTTTTTTGATTTCTGAGAGGTTTTTGCTAATTTTTCGACCTTTTTTGATTTTTTTTTGGAGGTTTTATAATTTTTTCCTAATTGTGAAGTCTTTAGCTACTTGTGAGTTGTTATAGTTTTTCAATTTTTATAATTTGTCTACTGTTGGGAATTTTTAAAAATTTTTCAAACATAAAAATAGGGTTTTTTTTTATGTCTGAGAGGTTTTTGCTAATTTTTCGACCTTTTTTGTATTTTTTTTTGGAGTTCTTATAATTTTTTCCAAATTTTGAAGTCTTTAGCTACTTGTGAGTTGTTATAGTTTTTCAATTTTTATAATTTTTCTACTGTTGGGAATTTTTTAAAATTTTTTAAACTTAAAAATTGGGTTTTTTTTTATTTCTGAGAGGTTTTTGCTAATTTTCCGACCTTTTTTGAATTTTTTTTGGAGTTTTTATAATTTTTTCCTAATTTTGAAGTCTTTAGCTACTTGTGAGTTGTTAGAGTTTTTCAATTTTTATAATTTTTCTACTGTTGGGAATTTTTTAAAATTTTTGAAACTTAAAAATAGGGTTTTTTTTTTGATTTCTGAGAGGTTTTTGCTAATTTTTCGACCTTTTTTGAACTTTTTTTGGTGTTCTTATAATTTTTTCCTAATTTTGAAGTCTTTAGCTACTTGTGAGTTGTTATAGTTTTTCAATTTTTATAATTTTTCTACTGTTGGGAATTTTTTCAAATTTTTGGAACTTAAAAATAGGGGTTTTTTTTTGATTTCTGAGAGGTTTTTGCTAATTTTTCGACCTTTTTTGACTTTTTTTTGGAGTTTTTATAATTTTTTCCTAATTTTGAAGTCTTTAGCTACTTGTGAGTTGTTATAGTTTTTCAATTTTTATAATTTTTCTACTGTTGGGAATTTTTTCAAATTTTTGAAACTTAAAAATAGGGTTTTTTTTTGATTTCTGAGAGGTTTTTGCTAATTTTTCGACCTTTTTTGAATTTTTTTTGGAGTTTTTATAATTTTTTCCTAATTTTGAAGTCTTTAGCTACTTGTGAGTTGTTATAGTTTTTCAATTTTTATAATTTTTCCACTATTGGGAATATTTTCAAATTTTTCAAACTTAAAAATAGGGTTTTTTTTGATGTCTGAGAGGTTTTTGCTAATTTTTTGACCTTTTTTGAATTTTTTTTGGAGTTTTTATAATTTTTTCCTAATTTTGAAGTCTTTAGCTACTTGTGAGTTGTTATAGTTTTTCAATTTTTATAATTTTTCTACTGTTGGGAGTTTTTTCAAATTTTTGAAACTTAAAAATAGGGTTTTTTTTTTGATTTCTGAGAGGTTTTTGCTAATTTTTCGACCTTTTCTGTATTTTTTTTGGAGTTCTTATAATTTTTTCCAAATTTTGAAGTCTTTAGCTACTTGTCAGTTGTTATAGTTTTTCAATTTTTATAATTTTTCTACTGTTGGGAATTTTTTCAAATTTTTGAAATTTAAAAATAGGGTTTTTTTTTGATTTGTGAGAGGTTTTTGCTAATTTTTCGACCTTTTTTGAATTTTTTTTGGAGTTTTTATAATTTTTTCCTAATTTTGAAGTCTTTAGCTACTTGTGAGTTGTTATAGTTTTTCAATTTTTATAATTTTTTTACTGTTGGGAATTTTTTAAAATTTTTGAAACTTTAAACTAGGGTTTTTTTTTTTGATTTCTGAGAGGTTTTTGCTAATTTTTCGACCTTTTTTGAATTTTTTTCGGAGTTTTTATAATTTTTTCCTTATTCTGAAGTCTTTAGCTACTTGTGAGTTGTTATAGTTTTTCAATTTTTATAATTTTTCTACGGTGGGAATTTTTTCAAAATTTTGAAACTTAAAAATAGCGTTTTTTTTTTGATTTCTGAGAGGTTTTTGCTAATTTTTCGACCTATTTTGTCTTTTTTTTTGGAGTTTTTATAATTTTTTCCTAATTTTGAAGTCTTTAGCTACTTGTGAGTTGTTATAATTTTTCAATTTTTATAATTTTTCTACTGTTGGGAATTTTTTCAAATTTTTGAAACTTAAAAATAGGGTTTTTTTTTTGATTTCTGAGAGGTTTTTGCTAAATTTTCGATTTTTTATAAGTTTTTCCTAATTTTGAAGTCTTTAGCTACTTGCGAGTTGCCATAGTTTTTCAATTTTTATAATTTTTCTACTGTTGGGAATTTTTTAAAATTTTTTAAACTTAAAAATTGGGTTTTTTTTTGATTTCTGAGAGGTTTTTGCTAATTTTTCGACCTTTTTTGAATTTTTTTTGGAGTTTTTATAATTTTTTCCTAATTTTGAAGTCTTTAGCTACTTGTGAGTTGTTATTGTTTTTGAATTTTTATAATTTTTATAATTTTTCTACTGTTGGGAATTTTTTCAAATTTTTCAAACATAAAAATAGGGTTTTTTTTTGATGTCTGAGAGGTTTTTGCTAATTTTTCGACCTTTTCTGTATTTTTTTTGGAGTTCTTATAATTTTTTCCTAATTTTGAAGTCTTTGGCTACTTGTGAGTTGTTATAGTTTTTCAATTTTTATAATTTTTCTACTGTTGGGAATTTTTTCAAATTTTTGAATCTTAAAAACTGGGTTTTTTTTTGATTTCTGAGAGGTTTTTGCTAATTTTTCGACCTTTTTGGTATTTTTTTTTGGAGTTCTTATAATTTTTTCCTAATTTTGAAGTCCTTAGCTACTTGTGAGTTGTTATAGTTTTTCAATTTTTATAATATTTCTACTGTTGGGAATTTTTTCAAATTTTTGAAACTTAAAAATAGGGTTTTTTTTTTAATTTCTGTGAGGTTTTTGCTAATTTTTCGACCTTTTTTGAATTTTTGTTTGAGTTTTTATAATTTTTTCCTAATTTTGAAATCTTTAGCTACTTGTGAGTTGTTATAGTTTTTCAATTTTTATAATTTTTTTACTTTTGGGAATTTTTTAAAATTTTTGAAACTTTAAACTAGGGTATTTTTTTTTGATTTCTGAGAGGTTTTTGCTAATTTTTCGACCTTTTTTGAATTTTTTTTGGAGTTTTTATAATTTTTTCCTAATTCTGAAGTCTTTAGCTACTTGTGAGTTGTTATAGTTTTTAAATTTTTATAATTTTTCTACTGTTGGGAATTTTTTCAAATTTTTGAAACTTAAAAATAGGGTTTTTTTTTTGATTTCTGAGAGGTTTTTGCTAAATTTTCGATTTTTTATAAGTTTTTCCTAATTTTGAAGCCTTTAGCTACTTGTGAGTTGTTATAGTTTTTCAATTTTTATAATTTTTCTACGGTGGGATTTTTTTCAAATTTTTGAAACTTAAAAATAGGGTTTTTTTTTGATTTCTGAGAGGTTTTTGCTAATTTTTCGACCTTTTCTGTATTTTTTTTGGAGTTCTTATAATTTTTTCCAAATTTTGAAGTCTTTAGCTACTTGTGAGTTGTCATAGTTTTTCAATTTCTATAATTTTTATAATTTTTCTACTGTTGGGAATTTTTTCAAATTTTTGAATCTTAAAAATAGGGTTTTTTTTTGATTTCTGAGAGGTTTTTGCTAATTTTTCGACCTTTTTTGAATTTTTATTGGAGTTTTTATAATTTTTTCCTAATTTTGAAGTCTTTGGCTACTTGTGAGTTGTTATAGTTTTTCAATTTTTATAATTTTTCTACTGTTGGGAATTTTTTCAAATTTTTGAATCTTAAAAACTGGGTTTTTTTTTGATTTCTGAGAGGTTTTTGCTAATTTTTCGACCTTTTTGGTATTTTTTTTTGGAGTTCTTATAATTTTTTCCTAATTTTGAAGTCCTTAGCTACTTGTGAGTTGTTATAGTTTTTCAATTTTTATAATATTTCTACTGTTGGGAATTTTTTCAAATTTTTGAATCTTAAAAATAGGGTTTTTTTTTTGATTTCTGAGAGGTTTTTGCTAATTTTTCGACCTTTTTTGACTTTTTTTTTGGTGTTTTTATAATTTTTTCCTAATTTTGAAGTCCTTAGCTACTTGTGAGTTGTTATAGTTTTTCAATTTTTATAATTTTTCTACTGTTGGGAATTTTTTCAAATTTTTGAATCTTAAAAATAGGGTTTTTTTTTGATTTCTGAGAGGTTTTTGATAATTTTGCGACCTTTTTTGAATTTTTTTTGGAGTTTTTATAATTTTGTCCTAATTTTGAAGTCTTTAGCTACTTGTGAGTTGTTATTGTTTTTGAATTTTTATAATTTTTATATTTTTTCTACTGTTGGGAATTTTTTCTAATTTTTGAAACTTAAGAATAGGGTTTTTCTTTGATTTCTGAGAGGTTTTTGCTAATTTTTCGACCTTTTTTGATTTTTTTTTGGAGGTTTTATAATTTTTTCCTAATTGTGAAGTCTTTAGCTACTTGTGAGTTGTTATAGTTTTTCAATTTTTATAATTTGTCTACTGTTGGGAATTTTTTCAAATTTTTCAAATATAAAAATAGGGTTTTTTTTTGATGTCTGAGAGGTTTTTGCTAATTTTTTGACCTTTTTTGAATTTTTTTTGGAGTTTTTATAATTTTTTCCTAATTTTGAAGTCTTTAGCTACTTGTGAGTTGTTATTGTTTTTGAATTTTTATAATTTTTATATTTTTTCTACTATTGGGAATTTTTTCTAATTTTTGAAACTTAAGAATAGGGTTTTTTTTTGATTTCTGAGAGGTTTTTGCTAATTTTTCGACCTTTTTTGATTTTTTTTTGGAGGTTTTATAATTTTTTCCTAATTGTGAAGTCTTTAGCTACTTGTGAGTTGTTATAGTTTTTCAATTTTTATAATTTTTCTACTGTTGGGAATTTTTTCAAATTTTTGAAACTTAAAAATAGGGTTTTTTTTTTGATTTCTGAGAGGTTTTTGCTAATTTTTCGACCTTTCTTGAATTTTTTTTGGAGTTTTTATAATTTTTTCCTAATTTTGAAGTCTTTAGCTACTTGTGAGTTGTAATAGTTTTTCATTTTTATAATTTTTCTACAGTTCGGAATTTTTTCAAATTTTTGAAACTTAAAAATAGGGTTTTTTTTTGACTTCTGAGGGGTTTTTGCTAATTTTTCGACCATTTTTGAATTTTTTTTTGAATTTTTTTTTGAGTTTTTATAATTTTTTCCTAATTTTGAAGTCTTTAGCTATTTGTGAGTTGTTAAAATTTTTCAATTTTTATAATTTTTCTACTGTTGGGAATTTTTTCAAATTTTTGAAACTTAAAAATAGGGTTTTTTTATTTGATTTCTGAGAGGTTTTTGCTAATTTTTCGACCTTTTTTGAATTTTTTTTGGAGTTTTTATAATTTTTTCCTAATTTTGAAGTCTTTAGCTACTTGTGAGTTGTTATAGTTTTTCAATTTTTATAATTTTTCTACTATTGGGAATATTTTCAAATTTTCGAAACTTAAAAATGGGGTTTTTGTTTTTGATGTCTGAGAGGTTTTTGCTAATTTTTTGACCTTTTTTGAATTTTTTTTTGGAGTTTTTTTAATTTTTTCCTAATTTTGAAGTCTTTAGCTACTTGTGACTTGTTATAGTTTTTCAATTTTTATAATTTTTCTACTGTTGGGAATTTTTTCAAATTTTTGAATCTTAAAAATAAGGTTTTTTTTTGATTTCTGAGAGGTTTTTGATAATTTTGCGACCTTTTTTGAATTTTTTTTGGAGTTTTTATAATTTTTTCCTAATTTTGAAGTCTTTAGCTACTTGTGAGTTGTTATTGTTTTTGAATTTTTATAATTTTTATAATTTTTCTACTGTTGGGAATTTTTTTTAATCTTTGAAACTTAAGAATAGGGTTTTTTTTTGATTTCTGAGAGGTTTTTGCTAATTTTTCGACCTTTTTTGATTTTTTTTTGGAGGTTTTATAATTTTTTCCTAATTGTGAAGTCTTTAGCTACTTGTGAGTTGTTATAGTTTTTCAATTTTTATAATTTGTCTACTGTTGGGAATTTTTAAAAATTTTTCAAACATAAAAATAGGGTTTTTTTTTTATGTCTGAGAGGTTTTTGCTAATTTTTCGACCTTTTTTGTATTTTTTTTTGGAGTTCTTATAATTTTTTCCAAATTTTGAAGTCTTTAGCTACTTGTGAGTTGTTATAGTTTTTCAATTTTTATAATTTTTCTACTGTTGGGAATTTTTTAAAATTTTTTAAACTTAAAAATTGGGTTTTTTTTTTATTTCTGAGAGGTTTTTGCTAATTTTTCCGACCTTTTTTGAATTTTTTTTTGGAGTTTTTATAATTTTTTCCTAATTTTGAAGTCTTTAGCTACTTGTGAGTTGTTAGAGTTTTTCAATTTTTATAATTTTTCTACTGTTGGGAATTTTTTAAAATTTTTGAAACTTAAAAATAGGGTTTTTTTTTGATTTCTGAGAGGTTTTTGCTAATTTTTCGACCTTTTTTGAATTTTTTTTGGTGTTCTTATAATTTTTTCCTAATTTTGAAGTCTTTAGCTACTTGTGAGTTGTTATAGTTTTTCAATTTTTATAATTTTTCTACTGTTGGGAATTTTTTCAAATTTTTGGAACTTAAAAATAGGGGTTTTTTTTGATTTCTGAGAGGTTTTTGCTAATTTTTCGACCTTTTTTGACTTTTTTTTGGAGTTTTTATAATTTTTTCCTAATTTTGAAGTCTTTAGCTACTTGTGAGATGTTATAGTTTTTCAATTTTTATAATTTTTCTACTGTTGGGAATTTTTTCAAATTTTTGAAACTTAAAAATAGGGTTTTTTTTTGATTTCTGAGAGGTTTTTGCTAATTTTTCGACCTTTTTTGAATTTTTTTTGGAGTTTTTATAATTTTTTCCTAATTTTGAAGTCTTTAGCTACTTGTGAGTTGTTATAGTTTTTCAATTTTTATAATTTTTCCACTATTGGGAATATTTTCAAATTTTTCAAACTTAAAAATAGGGTTTTTTTTGATGTCTGAGAGGTTTTTGCTAATTTTTTGACCTTTTTTGAATTTTTTTTGGAGTTTTTATAATTTTTTCCTAATTTTGAAGTCTTTAGCTACTTGTGAGTTGTTATAGTTTTTCAATTTTTATAATTTTTCTACTGTTGGGAGTTTTTTCAAATTTTTGAAACTTAAAATTGGGTTTTTTTTTTGATTTCTGAGAGGTTTTTGCTAATTTTTCGACCTTTTCTGTATTTTTTTTGGAGTTCTTATAATTTTTTCCAAATTTTGAAGTCCTTAGCTACTTGTCAGTTGTTATAGTTTTTCAATTTTTATAATTTTTCTACTGTTGGGAATTTTTTAAAATTTTTGAAATTTAAAAATAGGGTTTTTTTTTTGATTTGTGAGAGGTTTTTGCTAATTTTTCGACCTTTTTTGAATTTTTTTTGGAGTTTTTATAATTTTTTCCTAATTTTGAAGTCTTTAGCTACTTGTGAGTTGTTATAGTTTTTCAATTTTTATAATTTTTCTACTGTTGGGAATTTTTTAAAATTTTTGAAATTTAAAAATAGGGTTTTTTTTTTGATTTGTGAGAGGTTTTTGCTAATTTTTCGACCTTTTTTGAATTTTTTTTGGAGTTTTTATAATTTTTTCCTAATTTTGAAGTCTTTAGCTACTTGTGAGTTGTTATAGTTTTTCAATTTTTATAATATTTCTACTGTTGGGAATTTTTTCAAATTTTTGAAACTTAAAAATAGGGTTTTTTTTTTGATTTCTGAGAGGTTTTTGCTAATTTTTCGACCTTTTTTGACTTTTTTTTTGGTGTTTTTATAATTTTTTCCTAATTTTGAAGTCTTTAGCTACTTGTGAGTTGTTATAGTTTTTCAATTTTTATAATTTTTCTACTGTTGGGAATTTTTTCAAATTTTTGAATCTTAAAAATAGGGTTTTTTTTTGATTTCTGAGAGGTTTTTGATAATTTTGCGACCTTTTTTGAATTTTTTTTGGAGTTTTTATAATTTTTTCCTAATTTTGAAGTCTTTAGCTACTTGTGAGTTGTTATTGTTTTTGAATTTTTATAATTTTTATATTTTTTCTACTGTTGGGAATTTTTTCTAATTTTTGAAACTTAAGAATAGGGTTTTTCTTTGATTTCTGAGAGGTTTTTGCTAATTTTTCGACATTTTTTGATTTTTTTTTGGAGGTTTTATAATTTTTTCCTAATTGTGAAGTCTTTAGCTACTTGTGAGTTGTTATAGTTTTTCAATTTTTATAATTTGTCTACTGTTGGGAATTTTTTCAAATTTTTCAAACATAAAAATAGGGTTTTTTTTTTGATGTCTGAGAGGTTTTTGCTAATTTTTTGACCTTTTTTGAATTTTTTTTGGAGTTTTTATAATTTTTTCCTAATTTTGAAGTCTTTAGCTACTTGTGAGTTGTCATAGTTTTTCAATTTTTATAATTTTTCTACTGTTGGGAGTTTTTTCAAATTTTTGAATCTTAAAAATAGGGTTTTTTTTTATTTCTGAGAGGTTTTTGATAATTTTGCGACCTTTTTTGAATTTTTTTTGGAGTTTTTATAATTTTTTCCTAATTTTGAAGTCTTTAGCTACTTGTGAGTTGTTATTGTTTTTGAATTTTCATAATTTTTATATTTTTTCTACTATTGGGAATTTTTTCTAATTTTTGAAACTTAAGAATAGGGTTTTTTTTTGATTTCTGAGAGGTTTTTGCTAATTTTTCGACCTTTTTTGATTTTTTTTTGGAGGTTTTATAATTTTTTCCTAATTGTGAAGTCTTTAGCTACTTGTGAGTTGTTATAGTTTTTCAATTTTTATAATTTGTCTACTGTTGGGAATTTTTTAAACTTAAAAATTGGGTTTTTTTTTTGATTTCTGAGAGGTTTTTGCTAATTTTTCGACCTTTTTTGAATTTTTTTTGGAGTTTTTATAATTTTTTCCTAATTTTGAAGTCTTTAGCTACTTGTGAGTTGTTATTGTTTTTGAATTTTTATAATTTTTATAATTTTTCTACTGTTGGGAATTTTTTCTAATTTTTGAAACTTAAGAATAGGGTTTTTTTCTGATTTCTGAGAGGTTTTTGCTAATTTTTCGACTTTTTTGATTTTTTTTTGGAGGTTTTATAATTTTTTCCTAATTGTGAAGTCTTTAGCTACTTGTGAGTTGTTATAGTTTTTCAATTTTTATAATTTTTCTACTGTTGGGAGTTTTTTCAAATTTTTGAAACTTAAAAATAGGGTTTTTTTTTTCGATTTCTGAGAGGTTTTTGCTAATTTTTCGACCTTTTCTGTATTTTTTTTGGAGTTCTTATAATTTTTTCCAAATTTTGAAGTCTTTAGCTACTTGTCAGTTGTTATAGTTTTTCAATTTTTATAATTTTTCTACTGTTGGGAATTTTTTCAAATTTTTGAAATTTAAAACTATGGTTTTTTTTTGATTTCTGAGAGGTTTTTGCTAATTTTTCGACCTTTTTTGAATTTTTTTTGGTGTTTTTATAATTTTTTCCTAATTTTGAAGTCTTTAGCTACTTGTGAGTTGTTATAGTTTTTCAATTTTTATAATTTTTCTACTGTTGGGAATTTTTTCAAATTTTTGAAACTTAAAAATAGGGTTTTTTTTTTGATTTCTGAGAGGTTTTTGCTAATTTTTCGACCTTTTTTGAATTTTTTTTTGGTGTTTTTATAATTTTTTCCTAATTTTGAAGTCTTTAGCTACTTGTGAGTTGTTATAGTTTTTCAATTTTTATAATTTTTCTACTGTTGGGAGTTTTTTCAAATTGTTGAATCTTAAAAATAGGGTTTTTTTTTGATTTCTGAGAGGTTTTTGATAATTTTGCAACCTTTTTTGAATTTTTTTTGGAGTTTTTATAATTTTTTCTTAATTTTGAAGTCTTTATCTACTTGTGAGTTGTTATTGTTTTTGAATTTTTATAATTTTTATAATTTTTCTACTGTTGGGAATTTTTTAAAATTTTTTAAACTTAAAAATAGGGTTTTTTTTTTGATTTCTGAGAGGTTTTTGCTAATTTTTCGACCTTTTTTGACTTTTTTTTGGAGTTTTTATAATTTTTTCCTAATTTTGAAGTCTTTAGCTACTTGTGAGTTGTTATAGTTTTTCAATTTTTATAATTTTTATAATTTTTCTACTGTTGGGAATTTTTTCAAATTTTTGAATCTTAAAAATAGGGTTTTTTTTTTGATTTCTGAGAGGTTGTTGCTAATTTTTCGACCTTTTTTGAATTTTTTTTGGAGTTTTTATAATTTTTTCCTAATTTTGAAGACTTTAGCTACTTGTGAGTTGTTATTGTTTTTGAATTTTTATAGTTTTTATAATTTTTCTACTGTTGGGAATTTTTTCTAATTTTTGAAACTTAAAAATAGGGTTTTTTTTTGATTTCTGAGAGGTTTTTGCTAATTTTTCGACCTTTTTTGATTTTTTTTTGGAGGTTTTATAATTTTTTCCTAATTGTGAAGTCTTTAGCTACTTGTGAGTTGTTATAATTTTTCAATTTTTATAATTTGTCTACTGTTGGGAATTTTTTCAAATTTTTCAAACATAAAAATAGGGTTTTTTTTTGATGTCTGAGAGGTTTTTGCTAATTTTTTGACCTTTTTTGAATTTTTTTTGGAGTTTTTATAATTTTTTCCTAATTTTGAAGTCTTTAGCTACTTGTGAGTTGTCATAGTTTTTCAATTTTTATAATTTTTCTACTGTTGGGAGTTTTTTCAAATTTTTGAATCTTAAAAATAGGGTTTTTTTTTTGATTTCTGAGAGGTTTTTGCTAATTTTTCGACCTTTTTTGTATTTTTTTTTGGAGTTCTTATAATTTTTTCCAAATTTTGAAGTCTTTAGCTACTTGTGAGTTGTTATAGTTTTTCAATTTTTATAATTTTTCTACTGTTGGGAATTTTTTAAAATTTTTTAAACTTAAAAATAGGGTTTTTATTTGATTTCTGAGAGGTTTTTGCTAATTTTTCGACCTTTTTTGAATTTTTTTTGGAGTTTTTATAATTTTTGTCTAATTTTGAAGTCTTAAGCTACTTGTGAGTTGTTATAGTTTTTCAATTTTTATTAATTTTTCTACTGTTGGGAATTTTTTCAAATTTTTGAATCTTAAAAACTGGGTTTTTTTTTGATTTCTGAGGGTTTTTTGCTAATTTTTCGACCTTTTTTGAATTTTTTTTGGAGTTTTTATAATTTTTTCCTAATTTTGAAGTCTTTAGCTACTTGTGAGTTGTCATAGTTTTTCAATTTTTATAATTTTTCTACTGTTGGGAGTTTTTTCAAATTTTTGAATCTTAAAAATAGGGTTTTTTTTTTGATTTCTGAGAGGTTTTTGCTAATTTTTCGACCTTTTTTGAATTTTTTTTGGAGTTTTTATAATTTTTTCCTAAGTTTGAATTTTAGCTACTTGTGAGTTGTTATAGTTTTTCAATTTTTATAATTTTTCTACTGTTGGGAATTTTATCAAATTTTTGAAACTTAAAAATAGGGTTTTTTTTTTTGATTTCTGAGAGGTTTTTGCTAATTTTTCGACCTTTTCTGTATTTTTTTTGGAGTTCTTATAATTTTTTCCAAATTTTGAAGTCTTTAGCTACTTGTGAGTTGTTATAGTTTTTCAATTTTTATAATTTTTCTACTGTTGGGAATTTTTTCAAATTTTTGAAACTTAAAAATAGGGTTTTTTTTTTTGATTTCTGTGAGGTTTTTGCTAATTTTTCGACCTTTTTTGAATTTTTTTTTGAGTTTTTATAATTTTTTCCTAATTTTGAAATCTTTAGCTACTTGTGAGTTATTATAGTTTTTCAATTTTTATAATTTTTTTACTGTTGGGAATTTTTTAAAATTTTTGAAACTTAAAAATAAGGTTTTTTTTTTGATTTCTGAGAGGTTTTTGCTAATTTTTCGACCTTTTTTGAATTTTTTTTGGAGTTTTTATAATTTTTTTTCTAATTTTGAAGCCTTTAGCTGCTTGTGAGTTGTTATAGTTTTTCAATTTTTATAATTTTTCTATGGTGGGAATTTTTTCAAATTTTTGAAACTTAAAAATAGGGTTTTTTTTTTGATTTCTGAGAGGTTTTTGCTAATTTTTCGACCTATTTTGTCTTTTTTTTTGGAGTTTTTATAATTTTTTCCTAATTTTGAAGTCTTTAGCTACTTGTGAGTTGTTATAGTTTTTCAATTTTTATAATTTTTCTACTGTTGGGAATTTTTTCAAATTTTTGAATCTTAAAAATAGGGTTTTTTTTTTGATTTCTGAGAGGTTTTTGCTAATTTTTCGACCTTTTTTGAATTTTTTTTGGAGTTTTTATAATTTTTTCCTAATTTTGAAGTCTTTAGCTACTTGTGAGTTGTTATAGTTTTTCAATTTTTATAATTTTTCCACTATTGGGAATATTTTAAAATTTTTCAAACTTAAAAATAGGGTTTTTTTTTGATGTCTGAGAGGTTTTTGCTAATTTTTTGACCTTTTTTGAAATTTTTTTGGAGTTTTTATAATTTTTTCCTAATTTTGAAGTCTTTAGCTACTTGTGAGTTGCCATAGTTTTTCAATTTTTATAATTTTTCTACTGTTGGGAGTTTTTTCAAATTTTTGAATCTTAAAAATAGGGTTTTTTTTTTATTTCTGAGAGGTGTTTGCTAATTTTTCGACCTTTTTTGAATTTTTTTTGGAGTTTTTATAATTTTTTCCTAATTTTGAAGTCTTTAGCTGCTTGTGAGTTGTTATAATTTTTCAATTTTTATAATTTTTCTACTGTTGGGAATTTTTTCAAATTTTTGAAACTTAAAAATATGGTTTTTTTTTTTGATTTCTGAGAGGTTTTTGCTAATTTTTCGACCTTTTTTGTATTTTTTTGGAGTTCTTATAATTTTTTCCAAATTTTGAAGTCTTTAGCTACTTGTGACTTGTTATAGTTTTTCAATTTTTATAATTTTTCTACTGTTGGGAATTTTTTGAAATTTTTGAAACTTAAAAATAGGGTTTTTTTTTTTGATTTCTGAGAGGTTTTTGCTAATTTTTCGACCTTTTTTGAATTTTTTTTGGAGTTTTTATAATTTTTTCCTAATTTTGAAGTCTTTAGCTACTTGTGAGTTGTTATAGTTTTTCAATTTTTATAATTTTTTTACTGTTGGGAATTTTTTAAAATTTTTGAAACTTAAAAATAGCGTTTTTTTTTTGATTTCTGAGAGGTTTTTGCTAATTTTTCGACCTATTTTGTCTTTTTTTTTGGAGTTTTTATAATTTTTTCCTAATTTTGAAGTCTTTAGCTACTTGTGAGTTGTTATAATTTTTCAATTTTTATAATTTTTCTACTGTTGGGAATTTTTTCAAATTTTTGAAACTTAAAAATAGGGTTTTTTTTTGATTTCTGAGATGTTTTTGCTAATTTTTCGACCTTTTCTGTATTTTTTTTGGAGTTCTTATAATTTTTTCCAAATTTTGAAGTCTTTAGCTACTTGTGAGTTGTTATAGTTTTTCAATTTTTATAATTTTTCTACTGTTGGGAATTTTTTCAAATTTTTGAAACTTAAAAATAGGGTTTTTTTTTTGATTTCTGTGAGGTTTTTGCTAATTTTTCGACCTTTTTTGAATTTTTTTTTGAGTTTTTATAATTTTTTCCTAATTTTGAAATCTTTAGCTACTTGTGAGTTGTTATAGTTTTTCAATTTTTATTATTTTTTTACTTTTGGGAATTTTTTAAAATTTTTGAAACTTTAAACTAGGGTTTTTTTTTTTGATTTCTGAGAGGTTTTTGCTAATTTTTCGACCTTTTTTGAATTTTTTTCGGAGTTTTTATAATTTTTTCCTAATTCTGAAGTCTTTAGCTACTTGTGAGTTGTTATAGTTTTTAAATTTTTATAATTTTTTCTACTGTTGGGAATTTTTTAAATTTTTGAAACTTAAAAATAGGTTTTTTTTTTTGATTTCTGAGAGGTTTTTGCTAATTTTTCGACCTTTTTTGGTTTTTTTTTGGAGGTTTTATAATTTTTTCCTAATTTTGAATTTTAGCTACTTGTGAGTTGTTATAGTTTTTCAATTTTTATAATTTTTCTACTGTTGGGCATTTTTTCAAATTTTTGAAACTTAAAAATAGGGTTTTTTTTTTGATTTCTGAGAGGTTTTTGCTAATTTTTCGACCTTTTCTGTATTTTTTTTGAGGTTCTTTTAATTTTTTCCAAATTTTGAAGTCTTTAGCTACTTGTGAGTTGTTATAGTTTTTCAATTTTTATAATTTTTCTACTGTTGGGAATTTTTTCAAATTTTTGAATCTTAAAAATAGGGTTTTTTTTTGATTTCTGAGAGGTTTTTGCTAATTTTTCGACCTTTTTTGAATTTTTTTTGGAGTTTTTATAATTTTTTTTCTAATTTTGAAGCCTTTAGCTGCTTGTGAGTTGTTATAGTTTTTCAATTTTTATAATTTTTCTATGGTGGGAATTTTTTCAAATTTTTGAAACTTAAAAATAGGGTTTTTTTTTTTGATTTCTGAGAGGTTTTTGCTAATTTTTCGACCTATTTTGTCTTTTTTTTTGGAGTTTTTATAATTTTTTCCTAATTTTGAAGTCTTTAGCTACTTGTGAGTTGTTATAGTTTTTCAATTTTTATAATTTTTCTACTGTTGGGAATTTTTTCAAATTTTTGAATCTTAAAAATAGGGTTTTTTTTTGATTTCTGAGAGGTTTTTGCTAATTTTTCGACCTTTTTTGAATTTTTTTTGGAGTTTTTATAATTTTTTCCTAATTTTGAAGTCTTTAGCTACTTGTGAGTTGTTATAGTTTTTCAATTTTTATAATTTTTCCACTATTGGGAATATTTTCAAATTTTTCAAACTTAAAAATAGGGTTTTTTTTTTGATGTCTGAGAGGTTTTTGCTAATTTTTTGACCTTTTTTTGGAGTTTTTATAAGTTTTTCCTAATTTTGAAGTCTTTAGCTACTTGCGAGTTGCCATAGTTTTTCAATTTTTATAATTTTTCTACTGTTGGGAGTTTTTTCAAATTTTTGAATCTTAAAAATAGGGTTTTTTTTTATTTCTGAGAGGTGTTTGCTAATTTTTCGACCTTTTTTGAATTTTTTTTGGAGTTTTTATAATTTTTTCCTAATTTTGAAGTCTTTAGCTACTTTTGAGTTGTTATAGTTTTTCAATTTTTATAATTTTTCTACTGTTGGGAATTTTTTCAAATTTTTGAACCTTATAAATAGGGTTTTTTTTTTGATTTCTGAGAGGTTTTTGCTAATTTTTCGACCTTTTTTGTATTTTTTTTGGAGTTTTTATAATTTTTTCCAAATTTTGAAGTCTTTAGCTACTTGTGACTTGTTATAGTTTTTCAATTTTTATAATTTTTCTACTGTTGGGAATTTTTTGAAATATTTGAAACTTAAAAATAGGGTTTTTTTTTGATTTCTGAGAGGTTTTTGCTAATTTTTGACCTTTTTTGAATTTTTTTTGGAGTTTTTATAATTTTTTCCTAATTTTGAAGTCTTTAGCTACTTGTGAGTTGCCATAGTTTTTCAATTTTTATAATTTTTCTACTGTTGGGAATTTTTTCAAATTTTTGAAACTTAAAAATAGGTTTTTTTTTTGATTTCTGAGAGGTTTTTGCTAATTTTTCGACCTTTTTGGTATTTTTTTTGGAGTTCTTATAATTTTTTCCAAATTTTGAAGTCTTTAGCTACTTGTGAGTTGTTATAGTATTTCAATTTTTATAATTTTTCTACTGTTGGGAATTTTTTCAAATTTTTTAAACTCAAAAATAGGGTTTTTTTTTGTTTTCTGAGAGGTTTTTGCTAATTTTTCGACCTTTTTTGAATTTTTTTTGGAGTTTTTATAATTTTTTCCTAATTTTGAAGTCTTTAGCTACTTGTGAGTTGTTATAGTTTTTCAATTTTTATAATTTTTCTACTGTTGGGAATTTTTTGAAATTTTTGAATCTTAAAAATAGGGTTTTTTTTTGATTTCTGAGAGGTTTTTGCTAATTTTTGACCTTTTTTGAATTTTTTTTGGAGTTTTTATAATTTTTTCCTAATTTTGAAGTCTTTAGCTACTTGTGAGTTGTTATAGTTTTTACAATTTTTATAATTTTTCTCCTGTTGGGAATTTTTTCAAATTTTTGAAACTTAAAAATTGGGTTTTTTTTCGATTTCTGAGAGGTTTTTGCTAATTTTTCGACCTTTTTTGAATTTTTTTTGGAGCTTTTATATTTTCAAATTTTTGAAACTTAAAAATTAGGTTTTTTTTTTGATTTCTGAGAGGTTTTTGCTAATTTTTCGACCTATTTTGTCTTTTTTTTTGGAGTTTTTATAATTTTTTCCTAATTTTGAAGTCTTTAGCTACTTGTGAGTTGTTATAGTTTTTCAATTTTTATAATTTTTCTACTGTTGGGAATTTTTTCAAATTTTTGAATCTTAAAAATAGGGTTTTTTTTTTGATTTCTGAGAGGTTTTTGCTAATTTTTCGACCTTTTTTGAATTTTTTTTGGAGTTTTTATAATTTTTTCCTAATTTTGAAGTCTTTAGCTACTTGTGAGTTGTTATAGTTTTTCAATTTTTATAATTTTTCCACTATTGGGAATATTTTAAAATTTTTCAAACTTAAAAATAAGGTTTTTTTTTTTATGTCTGAGAGGTTTTTGCTAATTTTTTGACCTTTTTTGAAATTTTTTTGGAGTTTTTATAATTTTTTCCTAATTTTGAAGTCTTTAGCTACTTGTGAGTTGCCATAGTTTTTCAATTTTTATAATTTTTCTACTGTTGGGAGTTTTTTCAAATTTTTGAATCTTAAAAATAGGGTTTTTTTTTTATTTCTGAGAGGTGTTTGCTAATTTTTCGACCTTTTTTGAATTTTTTTTGGAGTTTTTATAATTTTTTCCTAATTTTGAAGTCTTTAGCTACTTGTGAGTTGTTATAATTTTTCAATTTTTATAATTTTTCTACTGCTGCGAATTTTTTCAAATTTTTGAAACTTAAAAATAGGGTTTTTTTTTTGATTTCTGAGAGGTTTTTGCTAATTTTTCGACCTTTTTTGTATTTTTTTGGAGTTCTTATAATTTTTTCCAAATTTTGAAGTCTTTAGCTACTTGTGACTTGTTATAGTTTTTCAATTTTTATAATTTTTATACTTTTGGGAATTTTTTGAAATTTTTGAAACTTAAAAATAGGGTTTTTTTTTTTGATTTCTGAGAGGTTTTTGCTAATTTTTCGACCTTTTTTGAATTTTTTTTGGAGTTTTTATAATTTTTTCCTAATTTTGAAGTCTTTAGCTACTTGTGAGTTGTTATAGTTTTTCAATTTTTATAATTTTTCTTCTATTGGGAATATTTTCAAATTTTCGAAACTTAAAAATGGGGTTTTTTTTTTTTGATGTCTGAGAGGTTTTTGCTAATTTTTTGA